>CM038677.1:346305498-346626605 GCA_021605205.1 Aegilops longissima | reverse complement strand
CCTCCCTCCCCAACACCTCTCCTCCTCCGTAGTCGCTTGGCGGCCTCGCCGAGTATCGCTGCACCAACAACACCACGCCATGCGCCGCTTGAGCTGTCTTCATCAACCTCTCCTTCCCCTTGATGGATCAAGAAGGAGGAGACGCCGTCCGTCTCAGACGTGTGTTGAACGCGGAGGTGCTGTCCGCTCAGCACTTGGTCATCGGTGATCCGAATCACGGCGAGTACGACTCCATCATCACCATCCCTTGAAAGCTTCCGCACGCGATCTACAAGTGGTATGTAGATGCAATCTCACTCCCATGACTCGCTGCTTAGATGAACTCATAGATGGATCTTGGTGAAACCGTAGGAAAAATTTTAATTTTCTCGCAACGCTCCCCAACAAAGGGTATCATGAGCTAGGTCTATGCGTAGTTCTCTATTGCACGAGTAGAACACAATTTTGTTGTGGGCGAGATCTTGTCAACTTGCTTGCCGCTACTAGTCTTATCTTGCTTCAGCGGTATTGTGGGATGAAGCGCCCGACCAACCTTACACGACGCTTACGTGAGACCGGTTCCACCGATCGACATGCACTAGTTGCATAAGGTGGCTGGCGGATGACCGCTCTCCCACTTTAGTTGGAGCGGATTCGATGAAAAGGGTCCTTATGAAGGGTAAATAGAAGTTGAAAAATCATGTTGTGGCTGTAACGTAGGTAAGAAAACGTTCTTGCTAGATCACCTATTCAAGCCACGTAAAACTTGCAACAACAATTAGAGGACGTCTAACTTGTTTTTGCAGCAAGTGTCTTGTGATGTGATATGGCCAAAGTTGTGATGAATGATGAATGATATATATGTGATGTATGAGATCATGTTCATGTAATAGGAATCACGACTTGCATGTCGATGAGTATGACAACCGGCAGGAGCCATAGGAGTTGTCATTATTTTTTGTATGACTTGCGTGTCATTGGAAACGCCATGTAATTTACTTTACTTTATTGCTAAACGTGTTAGCCATAGTAGTAGAAGTAATAGTTGGCGAGCAACTTCATGGAGACACGATGATGGAGATCATGATGATGGAGATCATGGTGTCATGCCGGTGACAAGATGATCATGGAGCCCGAAGATGGTGATCGAAGGAGCTATATGATATTGGCCATATCATGTCACTAATATATAATTGCATGTGATGTTTATTATGTTTATGCATCTTGTTTACTTAGAACGACGGTAGTAAATAAGATGATCCTCACAACAATTTCAAGAAGTGTTCACCCTAACTATGCACCGCTGCTAAAGTTCGTCGCTTCAAGCACGCCGTGATGATCGGTGTGATAGATCCTTACGCTCACATACAACGGTGTAAGACAGTTTTACACATGCAAAACACTTAGGGTTAACTTGACGAGCCTAGCATGTACAGACATGGCCTCGAACACGGAGACCGAAGGTCGAACACGAGTCGATGGAAGATACGATCAACATGAAGATGTTCACCGACGATGACTAGTCCGTCTCACGTGATGATCGGACACGCCTAGTCGACTCGGATCATGTAACACTTAGATGACTAGAGGGATGTCTAATCTAAGTGGGAGTTCATTAATAATTTGATTAGATGAACTTTATTATCATGAACTTAGTCTAAATACTTTGCAAATATGTCTTGTAGATCAAATGGCCAACGCTAATGTCACCATGAAATTCAACGCTTCCTAGAGAAAACCAAGCTGAAAGATGATGGCAAGAACTATACGGATCGGGTCCGAACCCGAGGATCATCCTCATAGCTGCCAGAAACAATATGTCCTAGATGGACAGCTAGGTGACGCCCCGTCCCTGCAGAACCAAGACGTTATGAACGCTTGGCAGTCTCGCCGATGATTACTCCCTCGCTCAAGGCGGCATGCTTTATAGCTTAGAACCGGGCTCCAAAAGCGCTTTTGAGCATCACGGAGCATATGAGATGTTCAAGAGCTGAAACTAGTTTTCCAAGCTCATGCCCGGTCGAGATATGAAGTTCCGACAAGTTCTATAGTTGTAAGATGGAGGAAAATAGTTCACAAGGAACACATACTCAAGATGTCAGGTTTGCACAACCGCTTGACTCAGCTCGGGGTTAATCTCCCGGATGATGTGGTCATTGACAGAATCCTTCAGTCGCTCCCACCTAGCTACAAGAGCTTTGTGATGAACTACAACATGCAGGGGATGGAAAAGACCATTCCTGAAGTGTTTTCAATGCTGAAGTCAGCAGAGGTTGAGATCAAGAAAGAACATCAAGTGTTGATGGTCAATAAGACCACTAAGTTCAAGAAGGGCAAGGGCAAGAAGAACTTCAAGAAGGACGGCAAGGATGTTGCCGCCCTGTAAGCCGCTTGCCGGAAGAAGTCAAAGAATGGACCCAAGCCCGAGACCGAGTGCTTTTATTGCAAGGGAAGGGTCACCGAAGCGGAACTGCCCCAAATACTTAGCGGATAAGAAGGCCGCAACACCAAAGGTATATTTGATATACATGTAATTGATGTGTACCTTACCAAGACTCGTAGTAACTCCCGGTATTTGATACCGTGCCGCTGTTCATATTTGTAACTCACAGCAGAGCTGCGGAATAAGCGGAGACCGGCGAAGGACGAGGTGACGGCGCGCGCGGGAATGGTTCCAAGGTCGAAGTGATGGCCGTCGGCACGCTACCTCTACATTTACCTACGGGATTAGTTATAAACCTCAATAATTGTTATTTAGTGCCAAGTTTGAGCATGAACATTGTATCTGGGTCTCGTTTGATACGAGATGGCTACTCATTTAAATCCGAGAATAATGGTTGTTCTATTTATATGGGAGATATGTTTTATGGTCATGCTCCGATGGTCAATGGTTTATTCTTAATGAATCTCGAACGTAATACTACACATATTCATAGTGTGAATACCAAAAGATGTAAAGTTGATAACGATAGTCCCACATACTTGTGGCACTGCCGCCTTGGTCACATCGGTGTCAAGCGCATGAAGAAGCTCCATGCTGATGGACTTTTAGAGTCTCTAGATTATGAATCGTTTGACACATGCGAACCGTGCCTCATGGGCAAGATGACCAAGACTCCATTCTCCGGGACAATGGAGCGAGCAACCAACTTGTTGGAAATCATACATACCGATGTGTGCGGTCCAATGAGCGTTGAGGCTCGCGGAGGATATCGTTATGTTCTCACTCTCACTGATGACTTGAGTAGATATGGGTATGTCTACTTGATGAAACACAAGTCTGAGACCTTTGAAAAGTTCAAGGAATTTCAGAATGAGGTAGAGAACCAACGTGACCGAAAAATAAAGTTCCTACGATCAGATCGTGGAGGAGAATATTTAAGTCACAAATTTGGAACACACTTAAGGAAATGTGGAATCGTTTCACAACTCACGCCTACCGAACACCTCAACAGAACGGTGTGTCCGAACGTCGTAATCGCACTCTATTGGATATGGTGCGGTCTATGATGTCTCTTACCGATTTACCGCTATCATTTTGGGGATACGCCTAGAGACAGCTACATTCACTTTAAATAGGGCTCCGCCTAAACCGCTGAGACGACACCGTATGAATTATGGTTTGGCAAGAAACCTAAGTCGTCGCTTCTAAAAGTTTGGGGATGCGATGCTTATGTTAAGAAACTTCAACCCGAGAAGCTCGAACCCAAGTCGGAAAAATGCGCCTTCATAGGATACCCTAGGGAAACCATTGTGTATACCTTCTACCTAAGATCCGAAGGCAAGATCTTTGTTGTTAAGAACGGACTCTTTCTCGAGAAAGAGTTTTCTCTCAAAGAAGTAAGTGGGAGGAAAGTGGAACTTGATGAAGTATTACCTCTTGAACCGGAGAGTAGCGCAGCTCAAGAAAATGTTCCCGTGGTGCCTCCACCGTTAGAGAGGAGGTTAATGATGATGATCATGAAACTTCGGATCAAGTTACTAATGAACTTCAGAGGTCCACAAGGACACGCTCCGCACTGCAGTGGTACGGCAACCCTGTCTCCGGAAATCATGTTGTTAGACAACAAAGTGAACCTTCGAACTATGAAGAAGCAATGGCGGCCCAGATTCCAACAAATGGCTTGAAGCCATGAAACCGAGATAGGATCCATGTATGAAAACAAAGTATGGACTTTGACAGACTTGCCCGATGATCGGCGAGCGATAGAAAACAAATGGATCTTTAAGAAGAAGACGGACGCGATGGTAATGTTACCATCTATAAAGCTCGACTTGTCGCTAAGGGTTATCGGCAAGTTCAAGGGATTGACTACGATGAGACGTTCTCTCCCGTAGCGAAGCTTAAGTCCGTCCAATCATGTTAGCAATTGCCGTGATACTATGATTATGAGATATGGCAAATGGACGCCAAAACGGCATTCCTTAACGGTTATCTTAAGGAAGAACTGATATGATGCAGCCGGAAGGTTTTGTCGATCCTAAGAATGCTAACAAGGTATGCAAGCTCCAGCGATCCATTTATGGGCTGGTGCAAGCATCTCGAGTTAGAACATTCGCTTTGATGAGATGATCAAAGCGCTTAGTTTATGCGCACTTATGGAGAAGCCTGTGTTTACAAGAAAGTGAGTGGGAGCTCAGAGCATTTCTCATATTATATGTAGATGACATACTTTTGATGGGAAATGATATAGAATTTTGGACAGCATTAAGGCCTACTTGAATAAGAGTTTTTCAATGAAGGACCTTGGAGAAGTTGCTTATATATTAGGCATCAAGATCTATAGGGATAGATCGAGACGCCTCATAGGTCTTTCACAAAGCACATACCTTGACAAGATTTTGAAGAAGTTCAAAATGGATCAGTCCAAGAAAGGGTTCTTGCCTGTTTTGCAAGGTGTGAGATTGAGCTCAGCTCAATGCCCCACCACGGCAAAAGATAAAGAAGAGATGAGTGTCATCCCCATGCTTCAGCCATAGGATCTATTATGTATGCCATGCTGTGTACTGACTGATGTAAACCTTGCCGTAAGTTTGGTAGGAAGGTACCAAAGTAATCCCGCAAGGAACACGGACAGCGGTCAAGAATATCCTAAAGTACCGAAAAGGACAAAGGACATGTTTTCATTTATGGAGGTGACGAAGAGCTCATCAGAAGGGTTACGCCGACACTAGCTTCGACACGATCCGATGACTCTAAGTCACAAACCGGATATGTGTATATGTTGAATGGTGGAGCAATAAGCTGGTGCAGCTGCAAGCGAGAGCGCCGTGGCGGGATCTACATGTGAAGCGGAGTACATGGCAGCCTCGGAGGCAGCGATGAAACAATTTGGGTGAAGGAGTTCATCACCGACCTAGGAGTCATACCCAATGCGTCGGGGCCAATCAAACTCTTCTGCGTGACAACACCGAGCTATTGCACTTGCCAAGGAGCCCTGTGTTTCACAAGAAGACAAGGCACATCAAGTTGCCGCTCAACTCCATCCGTGAAAATGTTCAAGATGGAGACATAGAAATTTGCAAAGTACACATGGATCTGAATGTCGCAGATCCGCTGACTAAACCTCTCTCATGAAAGCAAAACATGATCAACACCGTAACTCTATGGGTGTTCGATTCATCACAATGTAACTAGATTATTGACTCTAGTGCAAGTGGGAGGCTATTGGAAATATGCCCTAGAGGCAATAATAAAAGTATTATTATTATATTTCTTTGTTCATGATAATTGTCTTTATTCATGCTATAATTGTATTATCCGGAAATCGTAATACACGGTGAATACATAGACCATAATATGTCCCTAGTAAGCCTCTAGTTGACTAGCTCGTTGATCAACCGATAGTCATGGTTTTCGACTATGGACATTGGATGTCGTTGATAACGGATCACATCATTAGGAGAATGATGTGATGGACAAGACCCAATCCTAAGCATGGCACAAGATCGTAGTTCGCTTTGCTAGAGCTTTTCCAATGTCAAGTATCTCTTCCTTAGACCATGAAATCGTAACTCCGGATACCGTAGGAGTGCTTTGGTGTATCAAACGTCACAACGAATCGGGTGACTATAAAGGTGCACTACAGGTATCTCCGAAAGTGTCTCTGGGTTGACACGGATCGAGATGGATTTGTCACTCCGCATGACGGAGAGGTATCATCTGGGCCCACTCGGTAATGCATCATCATAATGAGCTCAATGTGATCAAAGTGTTTGATCACGGGATCATGCATTACGGTACGAGTAAAGTGACTTGCCGGTAACGAGACTAAACGAGGTATTGGGATACCGACGATCGAGTCTCGGGCAAGTAACATACCGATTGACAAAGGGAATTGTATACGGGGTTGTTTAATCCTCGACATCGTGGTTCATCCGATGAAATCATCGAGGAGCATGTGGGAGCCAACATGGGTATCCAGATCCCGCTGTTGGTTATTGCCCGAGAGTCGTCGCGGTCATGTCTGCATGTCTCCCGAACCCGTAGGGTCTACACACTTAAGGTTCGGTGACGCTAGGGTTGTATGAATATGAGTATGCAGCATACCGAATGTTGTTCGGAGTCCCGGATGAGATCCCAAACGTCACGAGGAGTTTCGGAATGGTCCGGAGGTAAAGAATTATATATAGGAAGTGGTATTTCGGCCATCGGGAAAATTTCGGGTATCGGCAGAATGTACCGGACCACCGGAAGGGTTCCGGGTCCACCGGTGGGGCCACCCATCCCGGAGGGCCCCATGGGCTGAAGTGGGGAGGAACCAGCCCATAGTGGGCTGGTGCGCCCCTGGGCCCCTCACACGCCTAGGGTTGGAAACCCAGAGGGGCGCCCACCTGCCTTGGGGGCAAGTCCCCCTCCCCGCCGCCCCCTTGGAGATTGGATCTAGAGGGGCCGCGCCCCCTAGGGGCCTATATAAGGGGGAGGGCAGCCGCACCTGCAGCCAAGGCGCAGCCCCTCCCTCCCCACACCTCTCCTCTCCGTAGTCGCTTGGCGGCCTCGCCGAGTCTCGCTGCATCCACCACCACGCCGCCGTCGCCGCTGAGGATCATCATCAACCTCTCCTTCCCCATTGCTGGATCAAGAAGGAGGAGATGTCTCCGTCCCGCACGTGTGTTGAACGCGGAGGTGCTGTCCGCTCGGCACTTGGTCATCGGTGATCCGAATCACGGCGTAGTAGACGACTCACCCCTTGACTCGCTTCATCACCATCTTGGTGAAACCCTTGAAAGCTTCCGCACGCGATCTACAAGTGGTATGTAGATGCAATCTCAGATCACAAGCCCATGACTCATATCATATCACTTAGATGAACTCATAGATGGATCTTGGTGAAACCGTGACGGGAAAAATTTAAATTTTCTCCCCGAGTATCTGCAACGTGCCCCAACATATAAGCTTCAGATATGGCCTCAAAGTTAAACACGGAGACCGAAAGGTTGAGCGTGAATCATATAGTAGATATGATCAACATAGTTATGTTCACCATTGAAACTACTCCATCTCACGTGATGATCGGACATGGTTTAGTTGATATGGATCACGTGATCACTTAGAGGATTAGAGGGATGTCTATCTAAGTGGGAGTTCTTAAGTAATATGATTAATTGAACTTAAATTTATCATGAACTTAGTCCTGATAGTATTTTGCAAATTATGTTGTAGATCAATAGCTCGCATTGTTGCTTCCCTATGTTTATTTTGATATGTTCCTAGAGAAAAATTATGTTGAAAGATGTTAGTAGCAATGATGCGGACTTGGTCCGTGATCTGAGGATCAACCTCATTGCTGCACAGAAGAATTATGTCCTTGATGCATCGCTAGGTAACAGACCTATTGTAGGAGCAAATGCAGACGTTATGAACGTTTGGCTAGCTCAATATGATGACTACTTGATAGTTTAGTGCACCATGCTTAACGGCTTAGAATCGGGACTTCAAAGACGTTTTGAACGTCATGGACCATATGAGATGTTCCAGGAGTTGAAGTTAATATTTCAAGCAAATACCCGAGTTGAGAGATGTGAAGTCTCCAACAAGTTCTATAGCTAAAAGACGGAGGAGAATCGCTCAAACAGTGAGCATGTGCTCAGATTGTCCGGGTACTACAATCGCTTGAATCAAGTGGGATTTAATCTTCCAGATAAAATAGTGATTGACAGAATTCTCTAGTCACCATCACCAAGTTAGTAGAACTTCATGATGAACTATAATATGCAAGGAATGATGAAAGTAATTCCTGAGCTCTTCGCGATGCTGATCAACGAAGGTAGAAATCAAGAAAGAGCATCAAAGTGTTGATGGTTGACGAGACCACTATTTTCAAGAAAACGACAAAGGGAAGAAGGGGAACTTCAAGAAGAACGGCAAGCAAGTTGCTGCTCAAGTGAAGAAGCCCAAGTCTGGACCTAAGCCAGAGACTAAGTGCTTCTACTGCAAAGGGACTGGTCACTGGAAGCGGAACTACCCCAAGTATTTGGCGGATAAGAAGGATGGCAAAGTGAACAAAGGTATATTTGATATACAGATTATTGATGTGTATTTTACTAGTGTTCGTAGCAACCCCTCGGTATTTGATAATGGTTCGTTAATAAGAGTAGTAACTCAAACGAGAGTTGCGAATGAAATGAAACTAGTTAAGGGCGAGGTGACGATGTGTGTTGGAAGTAGTTCCAAGATTGATATGATCATCATCGCACACTCTCTATATTTTCGGATTAGTGTTGAACCTAAATAATTGTTATTTGGTGTTTATGCTGAGCATGAATATGATTTGATCATGTTTATTGCAATACGGTTATTCATTTAAGTTAAGAGAATAATTGTTGTTCGCTTACATGAATAAAACCTTCTATGGTTATACACCCAATGAAAATGGTTTGTTGGATCTCGATCGTAGTGATACACATATTCATAATATTGAAGCCAAAAGATGCAAAGTTAATAATGATAGTGCAACTCATTTGTGGCAATCGCCGCTTAGGTCATATTGGTGTAAAGCGCATGAAGAAACTCCATGCTGATGGGCTTTTGGAATCACTTGATTATGAATCACTTGATGCTTGCGAACCATGCCTCTTGGGCAAGATGACTAAAAACGCCGATTCTCCGGAACAATGGAGCAAACAACTGATTTATTGGAAATGATACATACTGATGTATGAGGTCCGATAAGTGTTAAAGCTTGCGGCAAGTATCGTTATTTTCTGACCTTCACAGATGATTTGAGCAGATATGGGTATATCTACTTGATGAAACACAGGTCTGAAACATTTGAAAAGTTCAAAGAATTTCAGAGTGAAGTGGAGAGTCATCGTAACAAGAAAATAGAAGTTTCTACGATATGATCGCAGAGGTAAAATATTTGAGTTACGAGTTTGGCCTTCAGTTAAGACAATGTGAAATAGTCTCACTACTCACGCCACTTGGAACACCACAATGTAATGGTGTGTCCGAACATCGTAACCGTACTTTATTAGATATGGTGCGATCTATGATGTCTCTTACCGATCTACCACTATCGTTTTGGGGTTATGCATTAGAGACAGCTGCATTCACATTAAAAAGGGCACCATCTAAATCCGTTGAGACAATGCCTTATGAACTATGGTTTGGCAAGAAACCAAAGTTGTCGTTTCTTAAAGTTTGAGGTTGCAATGCTTATGTGAAAAAGTTTCAAACTGATAAGCTCAAACCCAAATCGGAGAAGTGCGTCTTAATAGGATACCCAAAAAGAAAATGTTGGTACACCTTCTATCACAGATCCGAAGGCAAGATATTCTTTGCTGAGAATGGATCCTTTCTAGAGAAGGAGTTTCTCTCAAAAGAAGTGAGTGGGAGGAAAGTAGAACTTGATGAGTTAACTGTACCTACTCCCTTATTGGAAAGTAGTTTATCACAGAAATCTGTTCCTGTGACTCCTACACCAATTAGTGAGGAAGCTAATGATGATGATCATGTAACTTCAGATCAAGTTACTACCGAACCTCGTAGGTCAACCAGAGTAAGGTCCGCACCAGAATGGTACGGTAATCCTGTTCTGGAGGTCATGTTACTTGACCATGACGAACCTACGAACTATGAGGAAGCGATGATGAGCCCAGATTCCGCGAAATGGCTTGAGGCCATGAAAACTGAGATGGGATCCATGTATGAGAACCAAGTATGGACTTTGATTGACTTGCCCGATGATCGGCAAGCCATTGAGATTAATGGATCTTCAAGAGGAAGACGGACGCCGATAGTAGTGTTACTATCTACAAAGCTAGAATTGTCGCAAAAGGTTTTCGACAAGTTCAAAGTGTTGACTACGATGTGAGTTTCTCACTCGTATCTATGCTTAAGTCTGTCTGAATCATGTTAGCAATTGCCGCATTTTATGAAATCTGGCAAATGGATAAGCAAAACTACATTCCTTAATGGATTTATTGAAGAAGTGTTGTATATGATGCAACCAAAAGGTTTTGTCAATCCTAAATGTGCTAAAAAAATATGCAAGCTCCAGCGATCCATCGATGGACCGGTGCAAGCATCTTGGAGTTGGAATATACGCTTTGATAAGTTGATCAAAGGATATAGTTTTATACAGACTTGCGGTGAAGCCTGTATTTACAAAAAAGTGAGTGGGAGTACTACAGCATTTCTGATAAGTATATGTGAATGACATATTGTTGATCGGAAATAATGTTGAATTCTGCAAAGCATAAAGGAGTATTTGAAAGAAGTTTTCAAAGAAAAACCTCGGTGAAGCTGCTTACATATTGAGCATCAAGATCTATAGAGATAGATCAAGACACTTGATAAGTTTTTCAATAAGTACATACCTTGACAAGATTTTGAAGTAGTTCAAAATGGAACAGTCAAAGAAAGAGTTCTTGCCTGTGTTACAAGGTGTGAAATTGAGTAAGACTCAAAGCCCGACCACAGCAGAAGATAGAAAGAGAATTAAAGTCATTCCCTATGCCTCAGCCATAGGTTCTATAAAGTATGCCATGCTGTGTACCAGATCTATTGCATACCCTACCACTGAGTTTTGCAAGGGAGTACAATAGTGATCTAGGAGTAGATCACTGGACAGCGGTCAAAATTATCCTTAGTGGAATAAGGATATGTTTCTCGATTATGGAGGTGACAAAAGGTTCTTCAGAAGGGTTACGCCGATGCAAGTTTTGACACTGATCCAGATGACTCTAAGTCTCAATCTGGATACATATTGAAAGTGGGAGCAATTAGCTAGAGTAGCTCAGTGCAGAGCATTGTTGACATAGAAATTTGTAAAATACATACGGATCTGAATGTGGCGCATCTGCTGACTAAACTTCTCTCACAAGCAAAACATGATCACACCTTAGTACTCTTTGGGTGTTAATCACATAGCGATGTGAACTAGATTATTGACTCTAGTAAACCCTTTGGGTGTTTGGTCACATGACGATGTGAACTATTGGTATTAAATCACATAGTGATGTGAACTAGATTATTGACTATAGTGCAAGTGAGAGACTGAAGGAAATATGCCCTAGAGGCAATAATAAAGTTATTATTTATTTCCTTATTTCATGATAAATGTTTATTATTCATGCTAGAATTGTATTAACCGGAAACATAATACATGTGTGAATATATAGACAAATAGAGTGTCACTAGTATGCCTCTACTTGACTAGCTCGTTGATCAAAGATGGTTATGTTTCCTAGCCATGGACAAAGAGTTGTCATTCGATTAACGGGATCACATCATTAGGAGAATGATGTGATTGACATGACCCATTCCGTTAGCTTAGCACACGATCATTTAGTATGTTGCTATTGCTTTCTTCATGACTTATACATGTTCCTATGACTATGAGATTATGCAACTCCCGTTTGCCGGAGGAACACATTGTGTGCTACCAAACGTCACAACGCAACTGGGTGATTATAAAGGAGCTCTACAGGTGTCTCCAAAGGTACATGTTGGGTTGGCGTATTTCGAGATTAGGATTTGTCACTCCGATTGTCGGAGAGGTATCTCTGGGCCCTCTCGGTAATGCACATCACATAAGCCTTGCAAGCATTGCAACTAGTGAGTTAGTTGCGAGATGATGTATTACAAAATGAGTAAAGAGACTTGCCGGTAACGAGATTGAACTAGGTATTAAGATACCGACGATCGAATCTCGGGCAAGTAACATACCGATGACAAAGGGAACAACGATGTTGTTATGCGGTCTCGACCGATAAAGATCTTTGTAGAATATGGGAGCCAATATGAGCATCCAGGTTCCGCTATTGGTTATTAACCGAGACGGTCTCGGTCATGTCTATATTGTTCTCAAACCCGTAGGGTCCGCACGCTTAAGGTTTCGATGATGCTTATATTATGAGTCTATGAGTTTTGATGTACCAAGGAGTTCCGAGTCCCGGATGAGATCGAGGACATGACGAGGAGTCTCTAAATGGTCGAGACATAAAGATTGATATATTGACGCCTATATTTGGACATAAGTGTTCCGAGAAATCGGATAAAACCGAGTAATGGGGTTACCGGAACCCCCGAGGGTTAATGGGCCTCATGGGCCCAAAGTGGAGAAGAGGAGGGGCGGCCAGGCAGGCCGCACGCGCCTCCCCTAGTCCGAATAGGACAGGGAGGGGCGCCCCTTCCTTCCTCTCTCTCTCCTTCCTTCCCCTCTCCTACTTGGACAAGGAAAGGGGGAGTCCTACTCCCGGTGGGAGTAGGACTCTCCGGCGCCGCCTCTAGGCCGGACGCCCTCCCCTTGCTCCTTTATATACGGGGCAGGGTGGCACCTCTAGAGACACAAGTTGATCTTCGTGATCGCTTCTTAGCCGCAGCGGTGCCCCTCCACCATAATCCTCGATAATATTGTAGCGGTGCTTAGGCGAAGCCCCGCATCGGTAGAACATCAAGATCGCCACCACGCCGTCAGGTCGACGGAACTCTCCTCGACACTTTGCTGGATAGGAGTCCGGGATCGCCATTGAGCTGAACGTGTGCTAGAACTCGGAGGTGCCGTGACGCTCGTGCTTGATCGGTCGGGCCGTGAAGACGACGACTACATCAACCGCGTTGTCATAACACTTCGCTTGCCGGTTCACGAGGGTACGTGGACAACACTCTCCTCTCTGCTATGCATCACCATGATCTTGCGTGTGTAGGATTTTTTTGAAATTACTATGTTCCCCAACACCATAATGCGCCATCCAAGGACGGGAGACTCAACCCCACCACGGAGGCCATAGATTCCGTAGCATTGAAGCCGCACATACACTTAATCTCTCACGATACATGTGCCATCGGAACTCCGGACTCGTCTCCATTCATAAGTTCTGAACCATGTGAGCCCACGGACGCCGAACTTGATCATTTATCGATCTTCGAATTCAGCACCGCAGATACCTTCCGGCACTTGCCTTTGGGCGATGTGCTAAACCCATTAAAGAACATGTCCTTGGCGGGGGACTCACAGCCGAACTATGTTCAATTCGAACTAGGAGCTGATGATGGAGAATTTTGCTTCCCACCCGCCACCCACTTCATAGCCATTGTCAAGGACTTAACCGACGTGCTTGATTACGGCTCCGAAGACATCGACGGTATGGACGACGATGCCGATGAGGAGCAGGGCCAAAACCCGCCGCTTACCGAACACTGGACGGCCACTTCTTCATATGATGTATACATGGTGGATACACATAAAGAAACTAACAACGGCGACAAAGAGGATCCAATGAGGACAAACCTCCCGAGACATAGCCCTGACATCGGCGCCGCCGGCGCCATTTAAGTCACGCCGCAAAAGACAACAACACCGACACCGAGGAAACAATATCCGGACGATGCCAAGACAATGAAGACCCTGTTGGGGCAATCTCCAACAGATGAACGGAAGACGGACACGTTAGCCCCGGCGAACAGGCCATACACGAAGACTCGGAGGACAGTAATTATCTTCCGCTCTCCGAGGAAGAGGAGAGCCTCGGCAACGAGTATTTCATCGTTCCTGAAGAACCTCTTGGGCAGGAGCGCTTTAAACGCCGGCTAATAGCCACCGCAAGGAGCCTGAAAAAGAAGCAGCTGCAGTTTCAAGCTGACCAAGATCTGCTTAATGATAGATGGACCGAAGTCCTAGACGCCAAGGAATACGGCCTTAAGGGCCCAGCAAAAAAATTCCCGAAGCGCAAATTCCTACCTCAGTTCGATGACGAGGTGTTGGAGCCCGTACCATCATCTCACAACGCGACCGACCGACCGCCACACGGTCGGGATAAAGCGGCAAGTCAAGCCGAACACCAGACCGCCCCACCTCGCCATAAGGGCAGGAATAAAACAGCTCGGGGTTATACATACGACCTTCAGCAGGGCCTGGACAGTAGAGCGGGACATACAAGATCGATCTACATATCGCGATGACGTGCCTCGACACGCAACGACGGCTACCTATTCAGACGTGACAAACCTAGCCACGCCCGGGCTGAAAACCGCAAACGGACTCCATCGGAGCTATGTCGCAGTGTGGCCCAATATAGAGGCGCCGCACACCCTCTTTGCTTCACAAATGAAGTAATGGAGCACGAGTTCCTAGACGGGTTTAAGCTCATGAATATCGAATCATACGATGTAACGATCGATCCCGATGTATGGATCAAGGACTTCTCCTCCATATCCACATGGCCCATGCGCACAACCTCCATGCCATCAAATACCGCCATCAAAACTCAAAGAACCAGCTCGACATGGTTAAACACCCGCCGGAAAACTCTATTGGTAGCTGGGAGGACTTGGAAGACGCCTTCCGCGACAACTTCCAAGGAACATATGTACGGCCGCTAGATGCTGATGACTTAAGTCACATTGTCCAGCAGCCCGGAGAGTCAGCCAGGAAGCTTTGGACTAGGTTCTTACTTAAAAAGAACCAAATCGTCGACTATCCGGACGCGGAAGCCCTAGCGGCCTTCAAATACAGCGTCCGAGACGAGTGGCTTGCCCGCCACCTCGGTCAAGAAAAACCAAAATCCATGTCAGCCCTTACTGCTCTGGTGACCCGCTTTTGCACGGGAGAAGAAAGCTGGCTCGTTCGTAGAAGCAACAACGCCAGCAATCCGGGCACTTCCGAAGTCCGAGACGGCAATGGCAAGCCACGACGCAGCAAACACAAATGTCGCAATGAAATGAAAGAATGCGTGACACAGCGGTCAACGCCGGATTCAGCGGTCCCAAGCCCGGTCAACGGAAAAAGCCATTCATATAACAGAGACGACCATCCAATTTAGACAGATATTGATCGACTCGCCAGATTCACGGCCACCCCGACAAACCAGCTAATCATACCAACAAGCTGCTGGTCTTCAAGCAGCCAGCAAGCTCAACGCCAACACAAGGGGAGAAGGCCGCCAAAGGATAGCGATGACGAAAAGACTCACTAACCAAATACCGGGGTCAAGCAATTTCAAGTAAAAAAAAAGGAACATGGTATACACGATACACAACTCTACAAGGAGCAGGAGAAGCACTCCTTCGACTAAAGATCATATCAAGGCAACTTCAAAGATAAAGCGGTCTTATTAAACCGCATACCTTGTCGGCCTTTAAGCCACCGGTCTCCATTCAACAGATCGACCAAGTCCCAGCAGTAAATAGGCTTCCGCCTACCACCTCATATATCTCTGGAAATATGTACCGCGATACATAACTATGCACTTAAGATACCTCGCATCGGCGAAGCACAATATTTAACGAGCTCGCAAGCACTCCCCGTAACTCGCTACCTCTTGAGCAATGCGTTGATTTCCTTGAAGAGGAAAGGGTGATGCAGCACAAGAGCGTAAGTATTTCCTCAGCTTTTGAAAACCAAGGTATCAATGCGTAGGAGACTACGCATGAGTCCCTCGTACTCAACGCAAAGCAAAGAACTCCTCACAACCAACGCGATAAGGGGTTGTCAATCCTTCACGGTCACTTACTTAGAGTGAGATCCGATAGAGATGATAGGATAATATTTTGGTATTTTGTGATAAAGATGCAAAGTAAAATAAAAGCAAAGAAAATAACAAAGTATTGGAAGATTAATATGATAAAGATAGACCCGGGGGCCATAGGTTTCACTAGTGGCTTCTCTCAAGAGCATAAGTATTTTACAAAGGTGAACGAATTATCGTTGAGCAATTGATGTAATTGAGCATAGTTATCGAATATCTAGGTATGATCATGTATATAGGCATCACGTCCGAGACAAGTAGACCGACTCCTGCCCGCATCTACTACTATTACTTCACTCATCGACCGCTATCCAGCATGCATCTAGAGTATTAAGTTCATGAAAACAGAGTAACGCCTTAAGCAAGATGACATGATGTAGAGGGATAAATTCATGCAATATGATAAAAAAAACCATCTTGTTATCCTCGATGGCAACAATACAATACGTGCCTTGCTGCCCTTACTGTCACTGGGAAAGGACACCGCATGATTTAACCCAAAGCTAAGCACTTCTCCCATTGCAAGAAAGATCAATCTAGTAGGCCAAACCAAACTGATAATTCGAAGAGACTTGCAAAGATAACCAATCATACATAAAAGAATTCAGAAAAGATTCAAAATTGTTCATAGATAATCTTGATCATAAACCCACAATTCATCGATCTCAACAAACACACCGCAAAAAGAAGATTACATCGAATAGATCTCCACGAGAGAGGGAGAACATTGTATTGAGATCCAAAAGAGAGAAGAAGCCATCTAGCTACTAGCTATGGACCCAAGGTCCGAGGTAAACTACTCACACTTCATCTGGAGAGGCTATGGTGTTGATGTAGAAGCCTCCGTGATGGGTGCCCCTCCGCGGAGCTCCGCAACAGCCCCAAGATGGGATCTCGTGGGCATGTAAGGTTGCGGCGGTGGAATTAGGTTTTGGCCCGTGATTCGATCATTTGGGGTACGAGGTATATATAAGGAAGGTGTACGCCGGTGGAGCAACAGGGGCCCACGAGGTGGAGGGTGCGCCTGGGGAGGGCACGCCTCACCTCGTGGCCTCCTCGAAGCTTCCTTGACGAGGGTCCAAGTCTCCCGGATCATGTTCGTGAGAAAATCACGCTCCCAAGGTTTCATTCCGCTTGGACTCGCTTGATATTCCTTTTCACTAAACTCAAATAGGCAAAAAACAGCAATTCAGGTTGGGCCTCCTGCTAATAGGTTAGTCCCAAAATAATATAAAAGTGAATAATAAAGCCCATTAATGCCCAAAACAGTAGATAATATAGCATGGAGCCATCAAAATTATAGATACTTTGGAGACGATCAAGCATCCCCAAGCTTAATTCCTGTCGCCCTCGAGTAGGTAAATGATAAAAAAGATAATTTTTGATGCGGAGTGCTACTTGGCATAATTTCAATGTAATTCTTCTTAATTGTGGTATGAATATTTAGATCCGAAAGATTCAAGACAAAAGTTTAATATTGACATAAAAATAATAATACTTCAAGAATACTAATAAAGCAATCATGTCTTCTCAAAATAACATGGCCAAAAAAAGTTATCCCTACAAAATCATATAGTCTGGCTATGCTCTATCTTCACCACACAAAGTATTTAAATCATGCACAACCCCGATGACAAGCCAAGAAATTGTTTCATACTTTTGACATTTTCAAACTTTTTCAATCTTCACGCAATACATGAGCGTGAGCCATGGATATAGCACTATATGTGGAATAGAATGGTGGTTGTGGAGAAGACAAAAAGGGAGAAGATAGTCTCACATCAACTAGGCGATCAACGGCTATGGAGATGCCCATCAATAGATATCAATGTGAGTGAGTAGGGATTGCCATGCAACGGATGCACTAGAGCTATAAGCATATGAAAGCTCAACAAAAGAAACTAAGTGGGTGTGCATCCAACTCGCTTGCTCACGAAGACCTAGGGCATTTTGAGGAAGCCCATCATTGGAATATACAAGCCAAGTTCTATAATGAAAAATTCCCACTAGTATATGAAAGTGACAAAATGAGAGACTCTCTATCATGAAGACCATGGTGCTACTTTGAAGCACAAGTGTGGTAAAAAGATAGTAACATTGTCCCTCTCTCTTTTCTCTCATTTTTTTATTTGGGCCTTTTCTTTTTTTATGGCCTTTTTATTTTATTTTTGTCCAAGTCTCATCCGACTTATGGGGGAATCATAGTCTCCATCATCCTTTTCCTCACTTGGGACAATGCTCTAAAAATGAAGATCATCACACTTTTATTTTCTTACAACTCAACAATTACAACTCGATACTTAGAACAAAATATGACTCTATATGAATGCCTCCGGCGGTGTACCGGGATATGCAATGAATCAAGAGTGACATGTATGAAAGAATTATGAATGGTGGCTTTGCCACAAATACAATGTCAACTACATGATCATGCTAAGCATCATGGCAATGATGGAGCGTGTCATAATAAACGGAACGGTGGAAAGTTGCATGGCAATATATCTCGGAATGGCTATGGAAATTCCATGATAGGTAGGTATGGTGGCTGTTTTGAGGAAGGTATATGGTGGGTGTATGATACCGGCGAAAAGTGTGCGGTATTAGAGAGGCTAGCAATGGTGGAAGGAAGAAAAGTGTGTATAATCCATGGAATCAACATTAGTCATAAAGAACTCATATACTTATTGCAAAAATCTACAAGTTATCAAAGCAAAGTATTACGCGATGCTCCTAGGGGATAGATTGGTAGGAAAAGACCATCGTCATTCCCCGACCGCCACTCATAAGGAAGACAATCAATAAATAAATCATGTCCGACTTAATCACATAACGGTTCACCATATGCATGCTACGGAATCACAAACTTTAACACAAGTATTTCTCAAATTCACAACTACTCAACTAGCATGACTCTAATATCACCATCTTCATATCTCAAACAATTATCAAGCATCAAACTTCTCATAGTATTCAACACACTCATAAGAATTTTACAAATCAATAATGCTTAGCATATTAGGATTATTTAAGCAAATTGCCATGCTATTTAAGACTCTAAAATAATCTAAGTGAAGCATGAGAGATCAATAGTTTCTATAAAACAAATCCACCACCGTGTTTCTAAAAGATACAAGTGAAGCACTAGAGCAAAACTATATAACTCAAAAGATATAATAAGCACATAGAGTATTCTAACAAATTCCAAATCATGTATGGCTCTCTCAAAAGGTGTGTACAGCAAGGATGATTGTGGTAAATTAAAAGCAAAGACTCAAATCATGCAAGATGCTCCAAGCAAAACACATATCATGTGGTGAATAAAATATAGCTCCAAGTAAAGTTACCGATGGAAGTAGATTTAAAGAGGGATGCCTTCAGGGCATCCCCAAGCTTTGGTTTTTGGTGTCCTTAGATTATCTTTGGAGTTCCATTGGCATCCCCAAGCTTAGGCTCTTGCCACTCCTTGTTCCATAATCCATCAAAATCTTTCACCCAAAACTTGAAAACTTCACAACACAAAACTCAACAGAAATCTCGTGAGTCTGCTAGCTAAAGAAAACAAAAGACCACTTCAAGTTACTGTAATGAACCCATTATTTACTTATATTGGTGTTAAACCTACTGTATTCCAACTTCTATGGTTTATAAACTATTTTATTAGCCATAGATTCATCAAAATAAGCAAACAACACACTAAAAACAGAATCTGTCAAAACAGAACAATCTGTAGTAATCTGTAACTAACGCAAACTTCTGAACTCCAAAAATCAGCCAAAATAGGAAGACCTAGGTAATTTTTTTATTGATCAGAAGCAATTGAATCACTATTTTATCACGTTCTGGTGATTTTTAACAATTATTTTTGTGAACAGAAAGTTTCTGGAAATTACAGCAAGATCAAATAACTATCATCCAAGAAGATCCTATAGGTTTAACTTGGCACAAACACTAATTAAAACATAAAACAAATCTAACCAGAGGCTATAACAAATATTTATTCCTAAACAGAAGCAAAAAGCAAAAACTAAAATAAAATTGGGTTGCCTCCCAACAAGCGCTATCGCTTAACGCCTTAGCTAGGCATAAAAGCAAGGATAGATCTAGGTATTGCCATCTTTGGTTTTAGGGAAGAAGAGAGCAAACTTGCTATCTATGGAATTAATATTTCTATTTTGACAAAGTACATGGCCATTAATGGTAGAAGAAAGATTAAGTATGCTGCAGAAATTGGCATCTAGGCTAGCTTTTATCTCTTTGATAGATTCGTTTTGATAAGAAAGCAAAAGAGATGTAATTTCAACTTTCTCGTTAATGGGGTGCCCAAATATAGTTTTCATCTTTTCATAGGTGTATATGGGGTCCCTTCAAGAAAACCCTTCAAAAATAGAATCCAAGACTTGTTTGAACGGCGGGCAACCCAACATAAAAGCTTTTTAAGTAAACCTCAATTTGGTATTGAGGTACATAGCTAGCACGGATCCTTAATAGCCTATCCCAAGCATGTTTTAAAGATTCACCAAGTAAATAATGAAATATTCCAGAATCTTCTTCATCAAAATTGCTAAGGTTTTCATTGATAAATCCGACAGGTTTTTCCATAGTATTTTTATTTATGAGTTTAGATAAGATAGCAGGATTGTCTAAAGCACTAGAACTTGGGAGAGAACCCCCAATTATTTTTGGTTCCGACACGGCGAGGAAACAGCGAGCGAAAAGAGGCGAACGAAAAAGAGAGGGCGAATAAAACGGCAAGGGTGAAGTGGGGGGAGAGGAAAACGAGAGGCAAATGGCAAATAATGTAATGCGGGAGATAAGGGATTTGTGATGGGTACTTGGTATGTTGACTTTTGCATGGCTCCTCTAATAACGGCGCCGTAAATCTTTCTCGCTACCTCTTGAGCATCTGCGTTGATTTCCTTGAAGAGGAAAGGGTGATGCAGCACAAGAGCGTAAGTATTTCCTCAGTGTTTGAGAACCAAGGTATCAATCCGTAGGAGACTACGCGCAAGTCCCTCGCACTCACACAAAGCAAAGAACTCCTCGCAACCAACGCGATAAGGGGTTGTCAATCCTTCACGGTCACTTACTTAGAGTGAGATCCGATAGAGATGATAGGATAATATTTTGGTATTTTTGTGATAAAGATGCAAAGTAAAATAAAAGCAAAGTAAAAAGCAAAGAAAATAACAAAGTATTGGAAGATTAATATGATGAAGATAGACCCGGGGCCATAGGTTTCACTAGTGGCTTCTCTCAAGAGCATAAGTATTTTACTTGGGTGAATGAATTATCGTTGAGCAATTGATGAATTGAGCATAGTTATGAGAATATCTAGGTATGATCATGTATATAGGCATCACGTCCGAGACAAGTAGACCGACTCCTCCTCGTGATCTACTACTATTACTTCACTCATCGACCGCTATCCAAAGATGCATCTAGAGTATTAAGTTCATGAAAACAGAGTAACGCCTTAAGCAAGATGACATGATGTAGAGGGATAAATTCATGCAATATGATAAAACCCCATCTTGTTATCCTCGATGGCAACAATACAATACGTGCCTTGCTACCCCCATCACACCGGGAAAGGACACCGAAGATTTAACCCAAAGCTAAGCACTTCTCCCATTGCAAGAAAGATCAATCTAGTAGGCCAAACCAAACTGATAATTCGAAGAGACTTGCAAAGATAACCAATCATACATAAAAGAATTCAGAAAAGATTCAAATATTGTTCATAGATAATCTTGATCATAAACCCACAATTCATCGGTCTCAACAAACACACCGCAAAAAGAAGATTACATCGAATAGATCTCCACGAGAGAGGGGGAGAACATTGTATTGAGATCCAAAAAGAGAGAAGAAGCCATCTAGCTACTAACTATGGACCCGAAGGTCTGAGGTAAACTACTCACACTTCATCGGAGAGGCTATGACGTTGATGTAGAAGCCTCAAGGATGGGTGCCCTCCCAGAGCTCCTAATAGGCCCCAAGATGGGATCTCGTGGGTACGTAAAGTTGCGGCGGTGGAATTAGGTTTTGGCTCCGTGATTCGATCGCTTGGGGGTACGAGGTATATATAAGAGGAAGGAGTACGCCGGTGGAGCAACAGGGGCCCACGAGGTGGAGGGCGCGCTGGGGGAGGCACGCCTCACCTCGTGGACTCTGGAAGCTTCCTTGACGAGGGTCCAAGTCTCCGGATCATGTTCGTGAGAAAATCACGTCCCAAGGTTTCATTCCGCTTGACTCGCTTGATATTCCTTTTCACTAAACTCAAATAGGCAAAACACAGCAATTTCGGGCTGGGCCTCCTCCTAATAGGTTAGTCCCAAAATAATATAAAAGTGAATAATAAAGCTCATTAATGTCTAAAACAAGAGATAATATAGCATGGAGAAATCAAAATTATAGATACGCTGGAGACGATTACAACCTTTTTCTAATTACTCTTTCTTTCTTATCCTTTACTCTACAAAAAAGACACATCCGTGACATTTTGGGCCGAACTAATTTTTTTTCTATCATACATATGACACTTCTATGACGATAATTGTGACAAAACCCGTATCATCATAGATGTGGTGGGCTCCTACTTATGACAAAAAATCATGATGTAAAATGGGCTTTTCGCCTTGGGCGGGCCGGAGACGTAGCTGCATGACATTCTTTGGGCCGTCCTTGACGGAAAAAACCATGGTAGAAGCGAGGGGCAGGAAAATTTCGGGGAGTTGCCGGTTATGGTGGGAGGTCGGGGGCCAAGCAATGCACGCTTTCTCAGACGACGCTGCAGTGTGTGCGTAGGCGCTGGCTCTAACGAACCCGAAGCGACAGAACCGCAGGCTACGCGTTATCGAACCCAAGCGATCGATCGATGGCTATTAATCGAAACCGATGGAGCGATTCTTCGCTGCCGCCGCTAATCAAGCCGATCGATTGATGAACAATGAGCGCTATGGGGGGGGTGGATGAACAAGGACTGTGGCGTTGCCTCTGGATGAACATGACCCCGTGGTGTGGAGGGCTTGATGAACTGTAGAAGGTGGAGGGTGGTCGTGGAGGGGTGGTTGAACAGGACCCCGTGGTGTGGAGGGCTGGATGAACAGTAGACGGTGGAGGGGTGCCCGTGGAGGGGTGGTTGAACAGTAGCCGGTGGAGTAGAGCGCGGTGGAGGCTGGATGAACAGGAGCCCGTGGAGGCTGGAGGAGGTCGACGGTGGAGATGAACAGATCCCGTGGAGTCCCATTTTGCGGCACGCACACCCTCCCGGCGAACAGACCTCGCTTCGACCAGAAGCGCCCAACACAAGTCCGCTTTGGCCTGCTTTTGCAAGACGCCACACCCTCCCGATCAACAGACCCTGCTTCGATCGTAGGAGGTCCGTTCTCCATTTTCAAAGACGCCACACCCTCCCGATCAACGGGACCCCTGCTTTGACCCTAGGAGGTCCGCTTCTCCGCTTTTGCGGCACGCCACACCCTCCCGATCAACAGACCCCTGCTTTGACCATAGGAGGCCTGCTTCTCCGCTGCAGTGCTACGCCAGCCTCGCTTCCATCGCCTGCTCCGGCCCAAGCCTCCCGGTGAACACGACCACGCATTTCGCTCCGACCCAGCCTGGTTGGCTCCCACGCGCTTTCGCTGCCTCCCGATGAACACGACGCATTCCATTGCCTCCCGGCGAACACGACGCATTCCGCTGCTCTCCCATGAACACGACGATGACGCTGTTTCTCCGCTCCGACCCAGCCATGTACGTGCGCGCGAGTAGGCGCTCGAGACCCCGCCCGTATGTACGTACATGGTCAGATTTTCTTTCTTGCACCTCGCCGATGTACATACGCAGTACATGCTATGCGCGCGCCTCTACTACGACACGGCGCGCTTCTACATCCACCAAAGATATATGTACGTACACGTTCGTGACCAAAATGACAACGGTACGTACGCTTCGACCAGCTGGGTCCCGACTGTCAGGCAGTTCCTTGAGTGTAAAAATGTAGCTCGTGGGTCCCAGCAGTCAGAGGGGCGAATCATTTTTTTTGCCCGGACGCACTTCCTTTGCGTGCGAAGATGTAGCTGGTGGGTCCCAGCAGTCAGGGGGGCGAATCGTTTTTTTTGCCCGGACGCACTTCCTTGCGTGCGAAGATGTAGCTGGTGGGTCCCAGCAGCCGTGGGGCTAATCGCTTTTTTTGCCCGGACACACTTCCTTGCGGCGAAGATGTAGCTGGTGGGTCCCAGCAATCGAGGGAAACTTTTTTTGCAAAATACGGTGGCCCGTCCGTGGGTCCCCGCCGCCGTGGAGGAATCATTATTTTCACGTAATAAGGAGGCACTTCCTTGTCGCGCCGTGGACCCACTGTCCGCCTCTCCACGCACAGCCCACGTCCGATGGAAGTCGCTTGACCACGCTGACCACGCCGCCGAGAGCACCACCACGGTGGACGACGGCGAGGCCTAGGAAGGGACGACTCAGAGCCGGAGAAGACGCAGCAAGGGATGCCCACGCCAAGAGGAGTACGAGGGTTCACCGGTTTGGTCAAGGTGTGAGGCTGCCGCCACCGCAGAATAACAGGGGTGTGGGTGAGTAGAGGATGGCCCGCCAGCGTGGGAGTAGTAGGGGCGGTGAGGCCTCCGCGGCATCACAACCGCCACGGAGGCAGGAGCACGCGCACGACCGGGCGCTGGTTTGGGCGGCCGGAGCAAGAAGACCAGAGGTTGAAGAAGCGCTACAACCGCTGGATGAACATCGACGATAACAGGAGCTAGAATCGCTCATATTGACTAAGTTGACAAAGCCCTCCGTCCCTCGCCAACTTGGTAGGCCCACAAGTCAGCCTCCCAGTATGTTGGGTTCCAGCTGGTAGGGGAGTATTCATTTTTTGTGCGTAATAAGGAGGCACTTCCTTGCATGCGAAGATAGCTGGTGGGTCCACAAGTCAGGGGGGCACGTTTTTTCGTGAAATACAGAGGCCCTTCCGTGGGTCCTGTGATGTCGTGGAGGAATCATTATTTTGCGCGTAATAAGGAGACATTTCCTTGTGTGCGGCCGTGGACTCAGCTGTCAGCCTCTCCACGCACAGTCTACTTCCGATGGTGTAGTTCGTTGACCACGTTGACCACGCCGCACCGAGCGCATCCAAGGTGGTGGACGACGGCGAGGCCCCAGACAGCAACGAACCGGAGATGGGAAGACACGGGAGTAGAGTCGCAGACGGAGAGGTGTACGAGGGTTAACTGGTTCTAGTGCGGTGTGGTTCGGTAGTCGATGGAGAAGAACAGGAGGTGTGGAGGGATGGAGGGATGGCCTGGCCAACGGTGGAGTAGCGCTTCATAGCGAAGCATGCTAAGCAGAGCTGCTAGCAGCAAGAGGCGGAGGTGGTCCCAAGCGGCTGGAGGAAGAAGACGAGAGATTGAAGATGGATGTCGGCCGCTGGATGTAAATCCAACGGCTAACATGTCGTAATCATTTGTTGACTAAATTGACAATGACTTATGCTGGCTTCACCTATTGGCCCACATTTCAGCCTCCAAAAATGTGGCACGATTCAACCCATTTTTTCAGAATTTACATCTTTTTTTTATGCGGTAGAATTTACAAGTCAATTTGATCTTTTTTTGAATTACAGCCATTAGCTGGGCTGGGTGAACAATTAATGTAGCGCCCATGCGCCCATTTATTTTATTTCCTAAAAATTACAGGCCATTTGCACTTTATCTAGATACACGATTTTGCTGGGCTGATTCTAATTATAATGTTGGGTTGGGCCAGCAATGTTATCAAAAATAAAAAGGGCTGAGCATTTTGTTATAAATATATTTAAATAATAAGTGATATTATTTCATTCGTCCTTAAATCTTACCAAGCTTTTGTACACAATCACTAGGATTTTCGTGCCAAAACAATCCAGGATTTTATTTTGTTAAGAAATTTTTTTATAAGTTAATAAGATGTGGGATATTGTTTTCTTACATATGTAAGTATCTGTTAAATATATGATGACAATAAAATAATATATAATAACATATAAAATAATTTAAATATATATAATATAGAAGGAAACATAAGTTGTACCATGCTCCTATTCTTATATAGAAAAATAGAACAGACCTCTGCTTTCTTCAAAAAATACATAAATTGGGCTGCCAAAATAAAACCTCGGATGGGAGGTCCATAGGCCGATCGATACATGACGGCCCTAAGAAAATACAAATAGGCCCTCCCATCCGAGGTCGTGGGCTGCGATGTTAAAATGAAAGCCTAGACGGGCAGCCCAAAACCACGCCCAACACTTGCCAAAACTTCGCCCCTCGCTTTTCTCCGTGTTTCGCACACTCGACATTGTGTGGGCATTTTGACTGCATCATATGAAGATGTGCTATGCATGAATGTTGATCAGCATGATGTTAACTGGCTGGTAGTTCCATTTTCGACCATGAATAAAACTTCCAACATGATGTTAACCCTGTTTGAAAAGGCCGTGTTAATATAAATGCTCGCCTCTGAAAGTTGCGCTTATCTCAAACTGAACTTGCTGAAACTTCCAGCTTCTCGTCTGCACTTTTATACTCCTATGAAACTACATTTTTAAGTGCTAAAATAGATCTCTAGAATTCATAAAATTCTTCATATGCTCAATACTGCAAATCTGAAATTCAAAAGACATTCATATCTGAAAGTACTCTCAAAATACACAACACAAAACACAATTCACAACCGGCAAATACCGACAACCCTAAGCTCCTCCTAACAATTCACAACCTGCCCGACTATTGGGCTGGGGGGCAGTCCCCTCCTATTCCTCGGCGGCAGACAGCCGCCCCGTGAGACGATGTGAACGGCGAGGGAGACGATGGCAGGGAAGCGTCGTCGGGCCAACTGCTTTTCTCCTCTTGCAGTTGGGTTCGGTCGACGAAGACTCCACCGCTCGCCTCGCAGGACACCTCACAAACGGCACCTCAGAGATGCTCGATCCTTCAATCTCCGTGGATGCTCCATCTGGGATCGATACTCCCACCACCGCTTCCTCACGATCGGATTCGTGAATCTGTTTGCTCCATGGCCCAGAGGAGCAGCTCTATGTACGCGCCCTTTTTCGCTCGCTGCAGATATTTGGCCATGGATGTCGCCATCGCCGCTTAGTTGGTCCTTGTTGTCAAACCAAGACTCAGATCTCCAACATCCTAGCTAGCTTCACAGGGTCGCCGTCTGCGATCCTCACGTATCGGTTGTACTCCTCCATCGATCTACTTCTCCACAGCACCTTCACTCGCCGGCGGTGGTTTTTGAATGGAAGAGGAGAGGAGCAGCGCTGGTTTTGGATTAGAACGGGAGAGGAGCGACGCTGGTTTTGGACTGGAACAGGAGAGGAGGGGCGGTGGTTTTGAAATGGAAGAGGAGAGGAGCGGCGCTGGATTTAGATTGGAACAGGAGAGGAGCGGCGGTGGTTTAAGAGGAGAAGAGCGAAGAGCGGCGCTGGTCTTGGAAGTATTTTTTGTTGTTTTATGATTTTGGGTCAAAGTTTGACCACGAGTGTATGTGACAAGAAAATGTGAATGCATGTCACCAAAAATTGTATCATTTGGTTCAGATCTGAATGTACTTTCAAATTATATTATTTTTGCAACGATAACATATATTTTATGTGCGAAAATCATGGTCAATTATGACCTAGAATAAAAGGGAGACTAGTTAATGTGGGGTCGGTTTCTTAATTGAAGGGTAAATTGATTTTGATTTTGATCCACCATAGCAATACCGCCCTCTCGCCTAATCCTAAATCGCTGCCAAGACGCTCCTCTCCCTCTTCTCCATTGCAAAACCACCTCCTCTCCTCTCCATCATCTCCATTCCAAAACCACCGCCTCGCCTCTCCTCTTCTCGATCTTCTCCATTGCAAAACCACCTCCTCTCCTCTCCATCATCTCCATTCCAAAACCACCGCCTCGCCTCCTCTTCTCGATCTTCTCCATTGCAAAACCACCTCCTCTCCTCTCCATCATCTCCATTCCAAAACCACCGCCTCGCTCTCCTCCTCGATCTTCTCCATTGCAAAACCACCTCCTCTCCTCTCCATCATCTCCATTCCAAAACCACCTCCTCTCCTCTCCATCATCTCCATTCCAAAACCACCGCCTCGCCTCCCTCTTCTCGATCTTCTCTCCATTGCAAAACCACCTCCTCTCCTCTCCATCATCTCCATTCCAAAACCACCTCCTCTCCTCTCCTCTTATCTATTGCAAGACCACCGCCTCCTCCCATCTTCCAAAGCTAGCACCGACCACCTGTAACGACATCTATGGAGAGGATGCAGCAGAGAATCGAGGCAGATCGCCGGCGGCACTGTGCAAAGTTAGCCAGGTTGAAGGAGATCCTTAGTTGGTTTGACAATGAGTGGGAGATTTCGAGGACGGTGCGGGCCATGTGGCAATGTATGCGAAAGAGCGAGACGGCGGTGATGAGGGCGGCGATGTACATGTACTCCTCGGCGGCAGTCACGCCGCAGTCCTCCGAGTTCATCGAGTATCTCCTATGGGCGATGGAGCAGACAGATTCACCCGAGGCGATGGCCAAAGGAGGTGGTGGGCGACAGGTCAAGGTCGAGCACCCAGAGGATAACGAATCGATCGAGTATGGTGTGCCGTTCGTGAGGGTGCAGAGCCAGCCGGAGCCACAGGAGTATTCGCTCTCCCACCACAAGAGGAGGCCGGATGGCGCGACGTCGCTTCCCCGACGTTCTCCACGGTTCCTCGACGCCGCCTTGCTTCAACGGGCGGCGTAGGGTTTAAGGTAAGCTTCAGACTAACCTAATCTTCCACCTGCTCATGCTTACAATCAGTGTGACAGCTAATGAAAATCATGCTTACAATCAGTCTCCGAGTACTACGCCAATCACCCTAAAATAGCTCGACCTTTGGGTCAAAGTTGTGACACAAAGTGTACAAATAAAGAAAAATAGATTGGTGCTTCTTTCGTAAAAGAGTACTCCCTAGAAAACTGCCAATATAAGCTACTAGTATTTGGTTAGAGGATTTGCTGTCGAGAAAGATCCGTCCACGAGAGCGCCACACATCCCATGGTTGTGGTGGATGCCAATGCGTGCATGCAGCATGGTTGGTGTCGGTAATTTTACTTGGCACACCTCGCACTGCATATATGCCGGTTCCATACGTACATTTGTGCAGTTCCACCAAAATGCAGCTGAATAACCCTGTTTGCACAGATAATGAAAAGCATGATTACATTATAGTGGCACTAGTTGATGAAACACACAAAATAAATAGAAGAAAATATTGCGATAGTATCATAGTATGCCATGTCATGAGGGCGAGATGGGCCCGCGACGCCTCATACGGCACGCCTCATATCGACATCGCCCCAAGTCTCCCAGATACACCTTCCGCCAAAGGATGAACATCGCAGTACAGCAGTAGTACAAGGAGGCGCTTTGAGACATTCAAATCTCTATTTTGTACATATCAACTAAAATTAAGCACCCCAGTTTGCGTAAACGCTTAAACATTAACAATGGGACTAGTTGATGAAACATACTTTAACCAAGAGAAGCACTTTCTTTATCTACATTGAAATGAAATGATAGAGATGACACTCGCCTATTTTAACTGTATTATTACTTCATTTTATCAATGACACTAGGTTCGAGCAGGTGGCAAACGAGGTGTACCGCAAGGCCGCAAGGATGGAGGCCGGGGTGCTTAGATCGATGTCAAGTGGCTCTTTCACCACCAACATGGATGATTCAATTCATGGGACCTTTTGGTGCAGTTCACCTAAAATGAAGCAATGTCCCGTGAGCTAGCAGCTTCTTCTTCAAAAATTTAAGAAAAGGGTTTCCAGCCCCGTTCCATTTCCATCAGAAAACGAAACCCACAGAGCTTCTTCTTCATTAGTTGCTATAAAATTGAGCAACATCAAGGTTGGTTGTGAAGCTCTTGGAATGCTCAACTATAATTTGGATATCATTTGTGCAGTTCAACTAAGATCGAGCGTGAAATGTATATCTCTGTTTGCACAAAAAAGGTGGAAAGGAGGGTGACTAACAAGTGATGAAACATGCATCAAATGAAAAGAAGCATGTTCCTTATCTGAATGGCAATCCTACAAGGACAAGAGCAATTTCTAAAGCAAGTGGCATTGCTAGATATTAGTGTGGGCATTAGGATTAACTATGACAACCGTTAAATACGACATTACTTTGGGCACGGAGAGTAGGCGGACCAGACAGCTTGCATTTCTAACTAAAAGAACCAACTTATCTTAATGGGAAATTTTAGCAGACATGTAAAGAAGTGCCATTGATTCATATTATCGAGGCATTACATTGAAAACAACATTGGTTTAACGTGTCCTTAATTTTAACAAGGCGATCGCTACATTTTACCAATGGCATTACATAAGAGTGGCTCGGGACAACAAACATCGTAATAGGATATCTCGGTTGGTCCCATTTTTGTTCGGTATAGCCACCTTATACTGGCCATGTTTGGATCATGGGGTTAGAGCTAGTTTGGGTTAGTTGGGGGCTTAAATAACCCAAAAGTATCCAAGCAGGTAGGGTTAGAGTGGGTTAGTTCCATCTAACCCAACTATCCCGGTGGAGAGGTGCTTATTTGAGTTAGAGTGGGTTAGAAAATAACTCTTACTTTAACTGTGTTAGAGTATCCAAACAGGGCCACTATGTGAGGCTAGCAAATCTAGTGCTGGACTTACTCTGTTGACTTGTCCCCCAGTCCCCACTTTCTTTCCTTTTTCAACCAATAGATTGGGTTTATATTGAGTTTGTACTACGCTTCCTTTATTTCCTATTAGACCTAGAGACCAGCTTGATAGCCGCCTCGCTACTTTTCGCCCCATTATTTCCTCTTTCACCAAGTCCTAGATTCAGTAACAAATCCTCCCCCACCCCCACCCCCTTTCTTCCTTGTTTGAACCAAGTAGTACTAGATTCGAGTGCATGAACTAGTTTTACCTCTTAAACGTAAAAAAATTAGGTGGTTTTCCAACAGCCGATCGATCCTATCTACGAGGGGGCCTGAGAAATAGTAAAAGTTACAAATGCAACGACATCAGGAGCTCGGGAAGTAGAGCAAGGCCGGTTTCGAAGGAAGTTATACCTGATGGTCGCCGGATGTCGCTAGGTGGGCGGCGGAGGCCGGATCTGCCCACACCACGGCAGCAAGGAAGAAGGGGTCGAGGCCCTCCTCGCCAAATGGTGCTTGGGAGAGAACGGCAAGGCAGGCTGATCGGGACGCCCAAAGAAGGGTAAGAGTTGTCGCCGAGGACGCATCAGTGAACGTTGCACCTTCTCACCTTCCCTATGGAGAGGATCCGCTGGATCTGTGACCAACGGTGAGAGAGAGAGAGAGAGAGAGAGGTGGCCACCGCTGTCGTGTTTAGATCTCGAGAGGCCGAGACAAGGTGAAGAGAGCAACACTAGCAAGCAAGCGCGAGGCTCCCGCCTATATAGTGGAGTAGTACTTAGTTTTCTTTTGTCTACGGAGCCGGCTTGACCTCGCCAATGACTGCCGAGAAGTCTTCATGCACGGGTCCGGAGGCGCAGCTTGTCGCCATTTTGATCTCAAGCGCCGGATTATAACATATAACACGTAAAAATGCCACATGACAAGAAATCATAACCTCACCGCCCAAAGGAGACAACATGAATCCCGACGGACAAACTAGACGAGGAACAAAGCTCAAATTAAAGATAAACTCATAGAAAATGGGTCCGCGATAGATGTCCTAATTAACATAGCCGGCTTGACCTAGATGGCAGCCGAGTAGTCACTGCTCGTGCATGTGCCCCCAATGACTAGCCCAACTCAGTTGTCGCTGTTTAACCCTCGCAGTGATCCAAGCACATGACACATAATTTTGCGAGATGACAAGAAACCTTTTTAGATTTCTCACCACAACTTCAGCCATGTACAACACAGCCTCGCATGATATGTAGACGATAGCCAATCCAGCGCGGTTCGCTGGAGTCTGGTCACATGCATGGACGAACCGATCTTCCGTGTCTTGCGTGGATTGTCCAAGCACCAACGTAGTACAACACTTCTCTAGTACTATCGCCGCCTCCTCTTCTATTAAGTCACCCGACTTGCGGGCCGGGAGTGTGCCTATGGTCGGTTCTCAATTGCCGCCCCACATGTGTGTGCGAACGCAATATGACGCCTGCTCCATTCGGAGAGCAGCGTGCTGCATCGACCGACCGTATGGGGTGCGACGCGAACGCGACGGCGCGGTTGTATACTCCGTACATGTGTGCCGCCGCTTAGACGCTTTGCTCCATGGCACGGGCGCAATCCATGGATACAAAATTAGTATACTGTATACTATTTAAAAGTCGAGGGCGGGGCTTTTCCTGCCCGGTAGGCGGCGGGACAGTTCCGCCTAGTCGGTTCGACAGAGACGCGAGAAGACGAGGGAGTAGGCTGCTGCAAACGTAGGGCTGTGTGATTTGACAGTGAGTTACTGCTGGACAGGTGGGGCCCCGTGATTTGACTTGCCATTATCTCCTTGTTGAAGAGAGTAAAATTTTCTCCTAAGTGATGACTAACCTTATAGCTAACGTTGTTGTAGTACGAGTGACTAAGTGATGACTATGTATGACATGCCAACATCAGATAGCCTAACGCACCATGTTAAATCTCCAAGGGCGCAACCGCGCGTGCGACGCGGTGGTCGTGGTAGGTGCGACCATGATACGGGGTGCTGGCAGCCCTTGGATCTGAGATCAAACGGTCGCATGCTAAGTTGCTGAAAATTTGTAGAATAACCCTCCCGCGGCAACCGGAAAATTTCCTCCCGCGGGCCGGAGTAGGTTTCTCGGTTGGCATGCGGGTTTAATGGAGGCGAGGAGGCGTGTTCAGCCGGGCGTGCAGTGGACGGCGCAGTACTATTCGACGGACAACTACAACTAGTATATTATAAAAACAAAGAAGAGTAGTAGAGATAGAGATAAGAATAGAGACTAGGAGGAGCACCGCTCATCGCTTGGGCTACTCCTGCGCTCCATTCGGCGGCCGCAACGCCCCTACAGCCACTCCCTCCCGCGCCTATTCGGGGGGGTTGTTGACATTTGGGAGCGCGACTCGCGATCGCTAGCAGCCACGACTTCACCGACGACGACTTCTTCCCGACCTCGCAACCTCTTCCTCAACGACATGGGCGACAACCTCAATGCCAATGGTGCTGCTCCCTGCTGTACCGTATGTGTTTTTGTCCTTCCTGTTCAAATCGTGGTAGAATTCATGTTTCTAGTCTGTGTCCTAGAATTGATCTGTTCATCTACTATGCTAGTCCGCATGATTAGTTTAATCTCTGTTATAGCCGCCATGATTTATTTTGTAGTAAATCTCTTAGTAACTTGCTCATATATTCAATCGGGCGGAACGCCCCTACAGCCACTCCTGTTTCATGGACGGCCTGGTCGATGCCTCCAAGGAGCCCTTCGCTCATCGCTATGAGTGCCCGTGCCGTTTTGGGGCTCGCCGGCAGACATCGTGCATCACCGACGCAGCGCAGCGGCGATCACTATCGCCCTTGGCGAAGAACATCAAGCACGAGACATGCTACCTGCTCACCGTGCCGGAGTCGCTGGAGGATCGCGCCACCGCTAGTCTCGGAGGAGGACGACAGCGTCTTCCTCTTGATCGTGGCCACCGACGAGGCCCGCGCAGCCGCCGCCACATCTCTCGTAGTGTGCGCTGTGGGCGACGCCGCTTAACGCCGACACTAACACGAGGCCGATGTACGGGTGCGTGCTCACTATTACTACCCTCGGAGGTCCGTGGGCGGCGACATCGCTACGCAAGCTGACTTGGACTCGCCGAGCTGGGACCTTCCCGCCGATGTGGACATGGAAGACGATGGTATTATTTGACCCCAACAATGTGCATGGGGACTCCAAGGAGGTTCACCGACATATGCATTACTAAGTTAAATGTTGATCATTAGTCTTCGCCAATGTAATCCGCTGTCTAAGCATGTGGAGACTTCCATGCATGATCTTGCTCTATTGGAGTATCGCGCATGAATAGAAGTGTATCCATTTATGGTTTAGTCTAGAATCTTCCATGTATGAATTTTTACTAAAGTACCGGTGAAAGACTTATGATGGATCATTTCCCGCAAAGCACAATAAGAGTTATTTCTTCACAAGTTTTGGATGCAGGTTGAACAGTTGAACGCTTTTGTTTGCAAAAGATACTTTTTTTTATCTATTTCACCCGGATGTTTCTGAGCTCTAGAGATGAAATAATATCCGAAGAAACCTATCGATACCTGTTACACATGAGATGACCCCCACATCCTTTGTCAAATTAAACAACACCCCGAGCAATGCATTTCACTCTTCCGTGCAACGGACGGGCACCTTACTTGCTCCTACAGGTAAGTTAAGCTTGCCACATAGGCATAAAGTCGATGTGGCAAGTTAATCAAGAAGAGAGAGACTAGTTTGGTGACCCAAGGAAGAAACGGTGCTAAGCGCTGTACCTACGTGAAAACACAATTTTGAGTCTATAGCTAATTAAATGAAGCAAACTTAGCAACACCATTTCATTGGAAGAGGTCACTCCTTGGCAAATGCAATAATACTAGTATTTCAGTGTCCCATAATATAAGAACGTTTTTGGTACTACACTAGTGTCAAAAACGTTCTTACATTATGGGACGGAGGGAGTACGAAGAAAGAGATAGAGAGGAGTAAAAAAATACACTTATAGGCAACCTTATAGAAAACCTTGTTGTACTATGAGTGACTAAGTGATGACTATGTATGACGTGCCAACATCAGATAGCCTAACGCACCGTGTTAAATCTCCAAGGGCGCGACGCATGAAAGCGACGCGACGGTCGTGGTAGGCGCGACCATGATACGGCTGTTGGCAGCCCTTGGATCTGAGATCAAATGGTCGCATGCTAAGTTGCTGAAAATTTGCGAATAACCTCCGTGATAGGATATTCACCCATTGGTCTAGAATCACGCCATGCAACCGCTCGATCTCCGATCCAAGGGCTCTCGGAAGCCCGTGATCATGGGAGAATGGAAAGCCACTACCCTGCCATTCGCGACTGCGGCAGTTCGCTTCCTACTCATCCCCCGCACGCCCTTTAATACTACGGCGGTTCATTCCTAGTCGCCCCGCCCATTCACATTACGGCAGTTCCACTAATCCTAACCTCCTCCCAAATCCATGGCGCCCCAAATCTCCCCGATCGGCGGTGAGTACAAGATTAGAACCATCACCGGCGATGAGTTCGACGTCATCTACACCCGTTCTTCCGCGACGGTGAAAGGATGCCTTTCGCTTTAGACGCATGTTCGAAGACCCAGATGATGAGTGGGTCGCCGGGCTAGATGTTGAGTACACCACAGCCGTGGGACGAGAGAAGGATCTAAAGGACGAAGAGAGGAAGAAGCCCGCCGTGATCCAGGTTTGCGTGCATGACTTATGCTTGGTCTACCACATATGCCATGCCGACATTGAGTGCCGGGATTTTAAGGACTTCCTCGAGAGCAACCTAGTCAAATTCACATTATAGACTTTGGTAACGATAAAGAAGTCCTGCGTCGGATAGGCCTCGTTGTAGGCAACACCTTAGACCTCCAAAAGAATCGGTGGTGTCCTCTCGTCACCTTCACGCTGACCGGCAGAGCCATGGTTCATCCTTCAGACGGTAAACTAGAGAAACCTCATTACACGTTTCATCATCATGCATGGCAGCGGAATGTACTAGATATAGACCACATCCACTACGCTGATGGATGGCTACCTTTGTTTCAATATCAACAAGGGTTGGATGAAGAGCAACAGCCAAGTTGGCGGTTCAAGCAAAGAAGTATCGCCAAGAGGAAGAGGGACAAGGACGAAGTCGAGGACGTGGACAAGGACTCCGAGTAAGGTGGCGTGTCGCTGCTCATGGTGGTTCTAATGCAGTGTTCACCGGAATAGTTGCAAAGTTTAATTTCAGGTGTGCTTAATTTAATTTGAGGGTGTGTTGTGTTGAGCCCCAGCAGTAACTATGTTATGTTTCTTCTTGTTACTTTAACTCTTCAAGAAGTACATACTAGTATTTCTTACATTTCATCTTTTAGTTGGTATAGTACTACCACTGGTTTATTCACATTATATACGCATAATATATATGGCCAACATCATATAGCCAGCAGTTTAGTTGTCAAAGAATTTCAGGGTGCTTAGTTTTGTCAAAGAATTCTGTGGTGCTTAGTTTTATTTGAGGGTGGGTTGTGCTGGACACCATTATTGTGACTAGCCTTTTAATAGTACTATATGCATAATTTGGCTTATTTAGAGCTCTCTATATGTACCACCTTTTTTAATTTCAAGTTTTGCTCCATGGCGCAATCCATCGATACTACTGCTGTACAAAAATATACATTTTTAAAAGGCTAGAGGGCGGGCAGTCTAGCTTGGTCGGTTTCACGAGAGGCGAGGGCCTTTGTGATTTGACGGCTCATTACTGCTGGAAGGCGGGCCTTGTGATTTGACTGTCAGATAAATGCACCGATGACCTGATCGAGGAGGAGCAAAGAACCGTGCGGTATACTCAAGTTTTCCATCGGAGTAGTATCATGACGGAGGAGCACTAAACACGGCAGCCCAAGTGCCATATGGCGATAAAAATGATCTAATTTGCTAGTCATCTCATTTTTACTAGCATTGTTCTATTCATTCCTCAAAAAAAAAACCATTGTTCTATTCATGCCTCGCAGAGAACGTGACACGCTTGGCGTAAACACCAAGCAAAAGATGAAACACAGCAGCAAAAGAAGAAGGAAGATTATCACCCCAAATGATCTAATTCACCGCGGAGTCATAACTGCTTCTTCATCGCCTCCACGACCTCCATCTCCTTGCGCGTCTCCTCCGCCATCTTCTTCATTCTGTCCATGACGCGGGATTTCTCGACGCGAGCCTTCATCATCTGTTCCACGGCCGCATTACGTACCTTGACAGCAGCCGGGTGCTCGATGCGGAGCTTCGCCAACTCCTCCTTCTGTTCCATGACGAGGGCCTGCAGCATCTTCATCGAGGAACTACTATTCTCATGCAGCTTCTTCCAGCCGGTGTTCTTCTCCTTCAACAGGTCGATCTCGTGGCAGAGCTTTGCCTTGTCCTCCTGAAGTCGCAGGATTTCGCCGGTCTCCTTCTTCTCCAAGGCAATGCTCTTCTTCAGCAGCATCACCAAGTCGGCGGTCAACTCCCCCTACTGATTGAGCTCAGCGGGCATGTCGTCGAGGCTCTCCTTCAGCAACTCCGTCAAGCCTTGGATGAACTCCTTCAGCTTATTGAGGTGCTTATTGAGCTGATCGGGCATGCCATAGAGGATAACGACTCCAGCTCCGCCGGCTCGGCATGTTCGCCTCCGCGGCTAGGGCGCCCGGGAGCCATCGCCTACTGTGAGAGATCTTTCGAGGTCTCTGCGTGGCGGCGAGCCCTCTTTTTTTCCGCAGCCTTGGTTGCCGCCTCCCTTGTTACGAGTAGTTCTCACCTAGAGCTCGCTCACCGCCATGGCAACGACGGAAGAAGAAGAAGCACTTATGAGGAGGAAAGGTAGAGTAATTTTCGGTTAGGTAGTTCCCCTTTTTATAACCTAAGTACTAGCACTAGTAGTACTAATACCTGCATAGTGGGAACACGTTCAGGTTTGGTACGTACTAGTAGGTGTGAGCAGGCTTTCGAATGTGATGGGAACAAGGTAAAGATTAATTGATGGTTTTGGTTTCGAGGCCCGAAACGGCTCCCGATGAGTTTAGCGGAACATAAATTTCAAGTACTACACTGTCAAAAATTGGCACAAAATACGAAGGAGACCAATGGAAGTACTACTAGCAACCCACGATTTAACTACTCGCATGCGCGCAGTGGAGTAATAATGTCTTTCTTCCGCCCTCACGTCCACTCAATTTGCATGCGATGTATTAATTGACCATCAATGAAGTGAACGACTTTACATGTGTCAAATTATCACATGGGTGGATCTTGGTACAAAATTGCGCCCGCCCGTGTACTCGCTGCAGCGTGCGAGGGAATGAGTGCATGCGTGGCGTGCGTGCACATCTTCGCTTCATGCATGTACCGCCAAGATGGCTCGTGGAGGACGAGTACATTCTTCCGAACCAGCAGCACGTCATTGTGATCAATCCACGCAAGGAGGTCGCGACAACGCCTCCACATGTGCCACGTGGCTTCATGAACTGTAAGAGAGACAACGTGTAGCGTGCCATTGGTATTCTAATTTACGTGTTTTGCACATACTCAAGTACTAGTAATGTACACGTGCATTGCACGATCAGATTTTGCAACCAAATTATGAATAAATACCACACTATAGCATGTAAGCTCGAGTCATATATGCGTGATGTAGCCCTTCGCTTAATTCTTATAGTTCATCTCATTCAAAATCAAATTAGTTTTTATAAAAAGCTAAGAACGCGTGAATAGGAAAAACATGGGATTATAGTGGAATGTCGCCTTGAATCCTACAGGATTGTACGAGTGTTTGATTGTGCATAGAAAAACGAGAATTCTTTCAAAGAGGTTTGAGTGGATGGGATGTTTCCTATGAAATCTAGTGCAAATGAATCATATGGAAAAATTCCTATGGTTTACAATCCTACTAATCAAACAACCAAGATAGGAAAATTCCTAATGATTAGAATCCTCCAAAATTCCTTTGAGAATCCTTTGAATCAAAGAAGCCCTTAATCTATTTTATGATTCATGGAATTGTGTGTTGTAAAGCATAAAGTAAAAACAAATAATGGCAATTCAACTAGAAAAAAAGTTTGGGCAGTTATGATACGGAAGATTCTAGAACAAAAGAGAACCACTGTTGTTTTGAGGTTTGTGCATTATGCTTAAGTTCAACCATGGAGTCTGCTAGATTGTACATGTGGCAAAATCCGGTGGGGGGCTAGAAGATGGTGCGAGGGGCCGAGTGGAGGGAGACTATGAAGGAATGCACAAGTGCGAGATCGATATTAGAGAGAGGGGGCGAACACATGCGCTGTTGCACGCAGTGGCGGAGCCATGAAAAATAAATGAGCTAGGGGGCCAAGCATTGCTAATCCTTTACGAGGAGGGTCAATTCATGAAATTAAACCTTTTTTAGCAGCAATTGTCTAATGATCACATTCATATTAGCCTCGATATATAGTGATGTTAGGGGGGGCAGGGCCCTTACTGCCGCATGTCTTCACCATTGTGCACGCGTGTGAGAGATGAAGCGGAAGGCATGGATGATGAGAGGGGGACGTTGGATATATAATTAATGTGGGTGTATTAGCTATTTATGTTAATCCTATATAGAGAGGTATAGATTGATCGATGTGGACGTGGGAGAGGTATAGATTGATCGATGTGGACGTGGGAAAGAGGGTGAGACCTCACTGGATATATCGATTGATCGGTTTGTGTGGAAAACTATGAAAGACCTAGCTATATACACCCACATACATAGAGGAACATCGATCATTGCGCATGCACGCGTGAGAGATAAAGAATGCCTAGTATGATGGAGAGGGGGATGTGTGTGGGTGTGTGCCTTCATGGGAGAACGACCTGAAGAAAAAGATTGCATGTGTGCGATTTATAATGCCGAATGGTAGTGTGTGTGCATGCATGCACGAGATAAAGTTAGTGGTACAATTATAAAGAGAAGACTACTTTGTGGGTGTAAAAGAATAGGTGAGGTCATAATCAATGTAAAGTTGAATTCAAATATTTGAATAAGAGATCCTAATGTTTGAAACCTATGCATGCATGAATATAACGGAGATCTGCGCGGTGTGGTTTGGAAACGAGCATGTTGTAATTTATACATATTGAACAAGGTCAGACTGATTTGAATTTGAGATACCGATGGCAGACATCATTTGCCCATGTCGCATCCGTGCATGGACACACTATTCTAATTGGAGATGATGGGCGGCTTTCGCATCACATATCTATATCTATACCCTATATATATATATATATATTTTTTTATTGTGTGAGGGTAACTTTAACTTTGAAAGATGGTCGTTGGATGAGGCGTATCCGATGGTCCAAAGATGGCAAATTTGAGCACTATTGGCCGTTGGATATCATCTAGATTCCACCAGATTTCGCCACATGTATAATCTAGAAGACTCCATGGTTGAACTTAAGCATAATGCACAAACATCAAAACACAAGCACTTCTTATTTGTTCTAGAATCTTCCGTATCAGAATTGCCCAAATGTTTTTCTACATGATTTGCCAATATTTGTTTTTACTTTATGTCTTACAACGCACAATTCCATGAATCTTAAAATAGATTAGCTTTCTTATAAAAACTAGATGATTTTGAATGAAATGAACTATAAGAATTAAACGAACATCTACATCATGCATATATGACTCAAAGCTTGCATGCTATAATGTGGTATTTATTCATAATTTGGTTGCCAAATCTCATGCGTGCAATGCACGTGTACCTTACTCTAGTCTAAATGGTGTTTGTGTGTGTGTTGTGCGTGTTGAGGTGCAAATTGTCTTTTTTGGGTACACGTTAAGCTTGTTCTTCCGAAATTTCAAGCCGCGCCTTGTTATGCCGAAAATTGAAGCTAGTGTCTCTGTCTATCGTGCTGCGAAACTCCCGCCTCTTCAACCCGCGCCTTGTTAGCCCGAAATATTTAAGATATATCTTTGTCTCATTGTGCTCCGACAACTCCCTCCATCTCAACCCGCGCCTTGCTATTCCGAAATTACAACACACGCGAAAACTCCCACCTCCTGTGAAATCCCAACACGCGAAATGCCCGTGGTACCCCTGAACCGAAAGAATCGCCTCAAATCGGTGGGGGGTACTTTCGTAACTTACCCCACATTTCGGAAAAGCGCGTCTCTAAGCCATGGTTCCCCACTGCCATCCCATCCGCCCACCCATTCGTACACCGAGGCCGTGAAAACCGCGACGAAACCCCACACCCTGCTCCGTCCGCCACCCAGCCGGAGCCTCTTCCCAGACGACGTCGTCCAAAGCAACACCTCGACGTCCCTCATCCACCGTACCGGATGAGGATCCGTCGTCGATCTCATCGTCCCGCCGGTTCAGCCACTCCGTCCTCCACCTCCAAGGAGCTGCCCCGATGTTCCCCTCGTCTTTCGCGCCACCTCCATTCCCACACTGCCGTCTTCACCTGCACCACCGGAAGAGCATCATCATCACCGTTTCCTCGGATGAAGCTGCGGCCTAATCGGCGCCACCAAAGTCGTTGTACACTAATCGCCGCATGTTCTTCTTGATTTGATCTCACGGTGCTGCCGGTGCTCGGTCCCGAGCCGACACGGCGCGGCTCCATCCACGGCGGCGTCGCTGGCCACTTTCTCCACGGCGTCGCTCCCTCGGCGGCGACGTCCACATCAGTAGGAGCTACTGCTGCTTTATCTCTCGCTCACGCTGCTGCTCTGCTCTTGCTCTCGGTCCCCTGCCTGGTCTGCTCTTGCTATTGCTCTTGCTCGCGCTGCTGCTCTTGCTCTTGCTCTTGCTTGCGATGCTGCTCGATTTGGCTACACTTTGTTGACTGAATCGACTTTTGGGTCATCGATTTTCAAGGGGTGGGCTCACTGGGTGAAGGAAGAACCAGCCGCACCGGGAGGGGGGCTCACGGAGAGGTACCCCACTATCTATCTTAGGGTTCAGGATGGGGCGGTGGTCGCGGCGGTGGCGGGCGTTGGCGGGCGGTGGCGTGGGGATCGCCGGAGAAAAGCTCGGCACGGGGGCCTAGAGGATGGCTGGGCGGCGGCGGACCGGCGGTGGGGAGTGTTTTGGGCGGGCGGGCGGCGCACGCCGCCCACGGGCGGCGGGGCTGCTGTTTGGCCGGTGGTGGCTGGCGGCTCAGGGGGGTGGAGGTTGAAGATGAACCGCAGGCCCTTGATTTCGTATCCAACGGCTGCAAAATAGACTGACTAGAGATGAAAAAGTCAGTTGACCGACGTGTAGCCTCACCTTGCTAGTGCGTTCAGTTTCGACAGCAAAATTCAGTTTCGACAGAAAAATTCAGTTTCGACAGTAAAATTCAGTTTCGACAGTTAGGTTCAGTTTCAACAGTTAAGTTCTGTTTCGACAGTTAAGTTCAGAGATGAGCAGCTGATGTATTTTACATCTAGCACTTTGTGGTTATGTATTTTACGTCATGTATTGGAGATTCTATTAGAATTCCACTCAGGTTAACGTTGTTCGTTTTCTCTCTTGTCCTGCTTCAGCCTCGGCGTCGTACAACTCACCGGAGCTGCTCCAACGACGAAACCCTCCATCACAGCGGAGCAGTACCTCGGGCTCCATCTCCAGATGCCTAAGATCTTCTTCCCCTCCTCCGACAGCAAAGTCAGCCGGAGCATCCTCACCGGCCAACCCAATCACGCTGAGATCGACATGGCTTCGCCAAAGAGGTTGTACACTTGTTGCATCTCTTTTTTACTCTACATGTTATATATATTGTCCACTGAGCACTCGTAGTAACGGAAATACGATTATTTTATCCTACTATATGACAAGCGGTGAGGTACCGTGCAACTTAGCTATCCGTGATGGACTCTCTTGAACGCCATCATTATTTATCTCTGCGCTTGAGCTGTGCATTTGTCGATGGGCCCGGAGTTGAGCTAGTATGGCAGTGGCCTGGGTCCAAAGTAATAGAAGTAGCACAAAAACATTTTTTAGTGTAGGATTTTCCTTGCTCAAGCCTGCCTACTAGAATCGCCAGTGCTTGAAAGGAAAAGTGAATGAAAAACATAGGAATTGGAAAGTTTCCTATGGTACTACTTTTCATGAATTTGGTGCAAAGGAATGGAGCAAAGGAAAACTGTAGGATTTGTTCCTTTAGTGTCTCCTTGAAAGAAAAACCGTAGGAATTCTAATTTCCACTTCTCCTCCTTTTCATATTCCTATTCATCAAGCACAAGACTAAGAGATAGTAGCATAATAGCATTATAACCGTACATTTTCTTGTGGTTTGACTTAATCTCACCATGCTTTTTTGCATCCTGTGATCTTCCAATTGTTGTGAATCAAACACCCAGATTGGCAGAAATCATGTGTTTTTAAATTCTCTATTTTGCACGTGCATTCCTATCCTATTCCTGTCTATTTCCTATCCCTGCATTGTTAGAATCCTCAAATTCAAACAAGCCCTTACTCAATTACTTCTGTTACAGATATGTGTCAAAGAAAACCTTGTGTGGTTTGTCCTGCTCTGCCAGCGCTGTGTTCCACCCAGCATCAGCTGCACCAACGACGGAAGGGTTCACCACAGCAGGGATCCGCTCTCCAGACTGTCTTTCGCCGCCTCAGATCTTCTTCCCCGCCGCCGGCAGCCACGATAACTGCATTACCATCATCAACTGAGCAGATGACCTTGAGGACTACACGGGTCCGCAAGAGAGGTCGCACTCTTCCGTGTCTGCTTACGTTATGCGTCGCTTAATATGATGACATGCTACATTATCGTCGTGTTCACCTATTAGACTCCGAGTCAGGTCCAAACTAATGCTGAAACTTGAGTTTTTAAATGGTTGTGGGGTACATATTGGGGCAGCAATCAGTACTATCTGTCTACTATCCGTTAATCTCCGGTGTCTACTATGAGTTTCATGTTGGGTGCAAACAAACATTAAAGGAGCCATTATCTGTATTTTTAACTAAAGCTATTATCTGCCCGCTATCATTGGTTTTGGGTCTATCCACATTTTGCTACCATCACTCTGGATTTGTGCATGCACTCCTTACATAATCTCACTATGTTTTATTCCTATGCATGCCGCTTATTGTACACAATGGAACTGATCATGTAGAGCAAAAGAGACGAGCCTTGCGTGGCAATAAAATTTCATGCAGACGTCGCTCCATGGTGGGCTAAAGGCAGCCCCCTCCACCCATTTCGGATCGTAATCAAGAGGAAGATAACTGTTCGAGGGGATTCGAAGGAGAAGACCACTCCTATTTACCCCATGAGGTCTTTGCTCTAACTTGGCATGCTTGATGTTGGTAATATCATGCATATGGTGCCTTGCATTGCTTATCAGATACATTAAAGATGTCATCTGCTTAGTTTAGACATGCTTTGTGTCAATGCCATCTGTTTAGTTTCTTTATCGTATATGTGAATCATGCAATGCCATCTTGTCTAGCAGGCATCATATATGTGAATTTTGCAATGCCACCTGGTTAGCCACCATCTTATATGTGAATTATATCATGCCATCATTTTTTTATTATGTGTTAAATTTGTCAACAATTTTAGTACATTCAATTACTCTTCCTGTGCATCAGCCATTCGACACGGTCATGGAAAAATCTGGAGTGGAAACAAGGTCTTCAGAGCAGACAATGTTATCTGACGAAGCGCATGTCTTGCTGGTTACCGATAGCTCCTTAGAGGAGGATTCGGAGACAGATGACCAGTCATATTTCCCCCCTGAGGTGCATGCCCTAACTTGGCAGGGTTATGTTACTCATATCGTGCGTATGGTATCTTGCATTGCTATGTCATTTGCTTAGTTTAGACATGCTTTGTGTGAATGCCACCTGTTTAGTGTCTAATTACCATATATGTGAATTATGCAATGCCATCTTGTTGCAAGACATTATATATGTGAATTATGCAATGTTATCTTGTTGCAAGGCATTATGTATGTGAATTATGCAATGCCATGCTGTTTAAGCAAGCGTCATATATGTGAATTATATCATGCCGTCCTTTTTTGTATTTCTCATTGCTTTTGTCGACAATGTTTGTATATTCAACTGCTCTTCCTGTGCATCAGCCATTTGAATTGGTGATGGAGAAATCTGGAGTGAAAACAAGGTCTTCAGAGCAGATAATGCTACCTGCTGAAGCAGATATCTTGCTGGTTACAGATAGCTCTTAAGAGGAGGATTCAGAGGCAGATGACCAGTCCTATTATCCCCCTGAGGTGTATGCTCAAACTTGGCAGGGTTATATTACTCATATAATGCATATGTTGTATTGCAATGCTTAGTTTTTACATCATATACACAATATTGAATGCCATCTCCTTAGTTGACACATCATATATGCAATTGCCCTCTGCTCACTTCCTTAGTATATAAATCATATATTTGAATTATGTCATTCCATGATGTTTACATAGACAACATGTATCTGAATTATGGCATGCCAACCCATTTTCTGAAGACATAATATAGTTATATCATCTCATCCAATTTACATAGTCATCATATTTTAAATTATGTCATTCTATCCGTGAATTATATCATGCCATCATGTTTCCATCGACGGCATGTTTGTGATTTATGGCATGCCAACCACTTTAATAGACACATCGTATAGTTATATCATGTCATCCTGTTTACATAGTCATCATATTTTGAAATATGTCATTCTATCCTGTTTAGTTAGCCATCATACATGTGAAATTGTGTCATGCTATCCTGTTTAATTAGCCATCATATATGTGAAATTATGTCCTGCTATTCTTTGCTTAGACAACATAAATGTGAATTATTTCATGCCCTGTTTTCTTCCCTACTATCCATTGCACTGTCTATCTTACAATGTCTCAGTACATTCAATTAATTTTCTTGTTTATCAGCCATTTCAATTGGAGGGAGTGATGGCAGTATCTATGGGAGTAAAAACACGGTCTTCAGAAAAGATCGTGCTACCTGTCGATGCAGATAGAACCACGGTTGTACTTGCCCAAGAATCAGCCCCGCCACACATAACCCACACTCATGTAGATTGTACCCCTACCTAGTTGGACAGAGAACCAGCTACACCCCTTCTAACCCCAACCCCATCATATAGACACCCAGTTCCCGTTGACACAGCACAGTCTCCACCACAGAGCACCCAAACACGAGCAGTTCGTAAGGCAACCGCAGTGCCCAAATCACGAGGACCACCACTCCGAACCCGAAGTCAACGCTTAAAGCAGAAGAAGAATTGTTCTCGTGTCAGGTTCCGTAGCTATGGTTCATACTACTTTGCTCTTGCATCATCAGATTTATCGATACCAACCAATTTCAAATTTGAAGGATGCAATTGAAACTCCAATGGCGCAACAGGTATGTTTTAAACCTGTTTCTTCAACGTGTTTGGCTGTTTGTTGTTGTAACTTGCTCTATGTTGATTTCAGTTTCAATTGAATAAACAGTTATGTTCTCATGCCATGCACATTACAAGTGTTGTTATTGTTGTGTAGTTTCCCACACTTATATTCTGTCTATGCTGCTTTGTCTTAAATAGATATGATTTGAATCTGTATCTATCTTGATTTGGCAACATAAACTAGAATGATATAGACCATACAAAGGACCATACTACATAGATATATGTTTGTTTCATGTTGTTATCCTGTCCACCTTACTACTGAACTGGTTTACCAAAATGAGTTTCATATACTACATTGTAAACCTGAGATGTGTTTGTTTGTTTCTCTTTTAGAACACAGATAAAATATTGGAGAAGAGTACCCTGTTATGCAATGGTAAAGGAAGTAATGCAGATAAGGTTCAAGATAGTGAAACATCCCTGTTGGTCTCCAAGAAAGCTGATAAAAACTATATTGAGGACACTGAGACAACCCCAAAGTCCTATCTTGATGTAGTGTTTGAGTTACTGGCTACCACTGCTGGCACCAGCTCTTCGAACTCGTTGCCTGAATCAGTTCGGCTTCTTGAGTCTCAACTTCAAGTTGAAAGACATCAATCGATGTTATGCGACAGAAGTCAAGGACCGAGGAAGTCCTCGCAGAATTCAGATGCATACTTTTCGTGCAACAAAGGTATTTGGAGGACTTAAGCGCCAAACAAGAGAAAGTTAATAAGCTTGCTAAGCATCTTGCCAGCATTATGGGTACCCAGGATATTGTTTCTTGAGCTCTTCTGAAGTGGTTTCAGTTCTGGACTTGTTTTGCTATGGCGTTTATATGCTACTGTGTTCCCTATATTTGCACTGGTGGCGAACTTTGATGCCCAGTGGATGTAATATGTGTAATAGCCGTGATAGCCTAGTGTAAGTTGTTTGCTTATTTATTTCCTTGTTGTCTTGTTTATTTGTTTGCTTGTAGTCAGTGCAGTTCTTTTTCTATGGTTTGCTAGTGGCTGCAATAACCTATTTTTTAAAACTAGGCCACAATAACCATGGGCTAATATTTACTGTAGTGACACTGGACCTACGGGCCGTAGAAATAGTGGGCCTTCTACGGGCCGTATAAACAGTGGGCCTTCTACGGGCCGTAGAAACAATGGGCCTTATACGGGCCGCAGAAACAATGGGCCTTCTACGGGCCGTATCATCAATGGGCCTTATACGGGCAGTATGATCGATTGGCCAAACATGGGCCAATAACAGGCTGCATTATGGCCGTAAACGGGCTAGAGTTGGAATCGTACGTTCATGGGCAGACCATAACGGGCCATCGTTAATAGGCTGTATTTCATGACGCTATGAAAACGGCCCAACGTGTTAACGGACCACAAACGGGCTGACTGTAACCACGGGCTGAATTTGGCCCATAAGTAGAAAATGACAGTAATGGGCCGTAAGTAAACGAATGCTGGAAATGAGCCCAAGAATAAATGGGTCTGAGAAGGCCGAAAGATAACATGGGCTGGAAACGGCCCAACGGAATAACGGGCCCTTAATAGGTATAAAGTGATACACTGTTCATTACGGGCCAGTTTCACCACGGGTCGTTAATGGGTGTAAAGTAATACACTGTTCATTACGGGCCAGTTTCACCATGGGCCGTTAATAGGCCAAGAGTTACATAGGGCTTCATATGGGCCGAAAGACGTCATGGGCCATACATGGGCCAGAAGTGAAAACAGGCTGGAATCATATTGGGTGGCCCAAATGACGCTACTGGGCCTAATTCGGATAGGGCGTAACGGGCCTTGGGTTAGCGGGTTGTAAATGGGCTATATGCGAACAAGTCGTTAACAGGCTTTACATGGGCCAGCCCGCCAGCTTTTGACCAAGTCAAACGGGCCGGCCTTTTCACAGGAATGGGCATCTGTTGGGCCGTGCCACGTGTCGACGTATCATAGGCGCCTTCTATCCAATGAGTGGATGACATCTGTCCCAACGGTGAGCCGACACGTGTTTCCTCCAGCCAATGATGATTTTACACCTGGAAAATCCCCATTGGTCGGGGCTGTTAACGGGTTATCGGATCCAAAACCCGACCCGATAGCTTAATGGCGTTTCGTTACGGTGGATGCCACGTGTCGGTCACCCTTGACGAAAGCACTTCTGTGAGCGCGATTTATCGTCATGGAAGTGGACACTTCCGTGATGATAATTTTGGTAAAGTCATGGAACACTTCTACGACAGCACAGGTATGACTATCTTGATTCTGTCATAAATTTTTCATGGATGTACATGCATGACAAAAAACGTGACCTACTGTGACAAACACGTATCATCACGGAAGTGTATTTTTTTGTAGGAACACTTATTACATCGAATGTCTCAAAAGAGAACTTATTACAATAATATGGCTTAAGGCCAACTAAATAAGATAACAACGGAAGCTTCGAAGGTAAATGAGTCCATCAACTCCAACGGCATAGCTGAGTGCACGACAACGACCTAGCGCACCTTACTCTTCGTCTGAAAAGTCTGCAACATAATACATTGCAGCCCGAAACGGGTCAGCACATGGAATATGGTGGCAAAATAACACTATAGAGCAATGAACAAGAACAGCTACATCTATATGCATATATGGCTGGTGGAGGCTCTATGGTTATCATTTTGCGTAAAGCCATTTTCCCTACTGCAAAGGAGTATATTTTATTTAACTACAAAGTTGGTTGATAAACATTGAGAATGGAAACCCCATCTCAATCCCAAAATTAATAATCAATAAACCAATAAATTAATTAAGTAAAGTGATGAAATCATCATAATAATTCAAACACTAGATACTCAAGATGTCCATAACCGGGGACACGGCTAACCATGATTAGTTTGTACACTCTGCAGAGGTTTGCGCACTTTTCCACACAAGACTCGATATCCTCCATTAAATTTCTCGCACTACATGGTGTTTGAGAAACGGATGACCGAGACACAATCTTTCAGAAGCATTAAGTCTTTCGACGGGTAAACCGTACCACCTACATTCCCTACATCTGCTAGTTTACCACTGAAAGAGGTCACACAACATACTCAACTATGCAGAGCCCATAATGGCTTGTGGCTGCACATAGATGTTTCTAGCATGAATGATCTTATGATCCCTTTGAGCCTGGGTGGCGAACCATAGGATGATCACACGGATTCCCCGGGATCTCCTTGGACAACACTGGATTCCCTAGGTGCCCACAAACAATCCACCCAGATGTGTATTATAGTAGCCACCTTAAGTAATCTCTTAGTTAAAGATAATCTCTCACATCTGTCATGAATCACTCAAACCAAACCACGTCTAAGAGCATAGCATAGTAGTATAAGCACAACGTAGAAGTAACTCCCAGGGTTTGAAATAAAGGACAATAGGTTCTACCTCATCATCTACTTCCCAAAACCCACATGTTAACAAATCCTAACCATGCAATGTTTGAGGGTTGAAACTAATGCATAAAACTGGGTAATAAAGGGATATGATCAAAGTGTTACTTGCCTTGCTGACGATCTGAAAACCCTAGTGACTCGTAGTAGCACGCTTCGCACTCCGAAAACTCTACCACAAACAAAAAATAGCATACATAAGCACTGAAGCATAATATGCAAGGGTAAAACTCAGTTGAGAAGATCCAAATCGAAAGTGCAAAAGAAGAGCTTCGATTCGCAAAAATAATCAATCAAATCGGAGCTACGAAACTCAAACTACGATCAAAAGAAGTTCGAATTCAAATCTGCTTGAAACCGAATTTTAAATTGTCAAAATCATGTTCAAGTTGATTATCTGGAAACAGGGATCCGAGACGAAGATTTTGGCGTTGGTTTCACTAGATTTGGATAAATGAGCAAAGAGTTGCGAGGGTTTGAAGATCAGGGGCTAATCTGTGATAAAAATAATCGCGGATAGGTCCCTGACCGAAAATAAAATAAAAAGAAAAACACTAACGAACGAACATTCGCTATCAGGGACAAATGGGCGAAAACGTTCGCTAACAGTGACGTTCGAGTAACGTTAGCTAATTAGTGAACTCGAAAAAACCCGATCTAAACCGAAAACCGAAAAAAAACCATAAACCTAAAAAAACCGAACGTTTTATACCGTTTAGCCGGGGTTGACCGACAGAGATCCGGCTGCGGCGGCGGGACTCCGGCGTGGCGGGCGGCGGTCTTGGCGCCAGGAGCGGCGGCGACAAGCGCGGGCGGAGGCGGCTGCAGCGACGGCGGCTCGGTGTGAGGTAGGAGACGGCGGGGTGGCGGCTTTTAAAGGGCCAGGGGTAGCGGCTTGCGCGACGGGGCACGGAGGGGAGGCCGACCCGGACTCCAGCGAGTGTCCAGCTCCCGCACGCGAGCAATGCAGCGGCGGCTCGGATGGGCCGGCTGGGTTTCGACCCAGTCGATCCGGAAACCTTTTTATGTAAATAATATCGCCCGAAGAAAAATCCTAATGAAGTGTAAAAAAATCTAAAAATGCCAAAACCAATTTTCGCTGTCTAAATAAAATATTTAGAACAAACTAAACATCTTTCTGGCCTAAAAATGCAATTTTCAAAAATGCATATTTTCCAATTCAAATAAAATCACAAATAAATTCAAATAAAGTATTTATTTGATTTTAAAATTTCTCCTCCAATATTCCTTTCTTTTTGAAGAAGTCGTATTATCTTCTCTCATTTATTTTTAATATTAGAAATAATCGGAGAGAGAAATACTAAAACCAAATTGATCCTCTTTTCAAATTTGAGAAAATTCAAATATGAAAATAAATGAAATCCCCAACTCTCTCCTTGTGTCCTTGAGTTGCTTAGGATTTCTTGGATCACAACCAAAATGCAAATAAAATATGATATGCATATGATTACCTATGTATAACATCCAAATTGAAAATTGGGATGTTACAAAACTACCCCCTTAAGATGAATCTCGCCCTCGAGATTCAGGTTGGCAAGAAAATAGGTGCGGGTGGTCTTTTCATAGATCTTCTTCTCGTTCCCAGGTGGCTTCATCCTCGGTATGGGGGCTCCATTGAACTTTGCAAAACTTGATAACCTTACTGCGTGTAACTCGGTTGGCAAACTTGAGAATCTTGACAGGTTTCTCCTTGTAGGTTAGATCATTATCCAACCGAATTGCTTCCAGGGGCACTGTATCTCTCAGAGGAATATCGGCCATCTCTGCATGGCACTTCTTCAACTGGGAAACGTGAAACACATCATGAACTCCTGACAAACCTTCGGGTAACTCCAACTTGTAGGCCACTTCTCCCATATGCTCCAAAACTCGGTATGGTCCTTCAAATCTCGGGGCTAACTTTCCCTTAACTCCAAATTATTTAACTCCTCGCAGAGGTGACACACGAAGATATGCTCTGTCTCCGATTTCGTAGACTACCTCCTTGCATTTAGTGTCTGCATAACTCTTCTGCCTGGACTGATCTACCTTTAGTCTATCTCGAATCAACTTGACCTTCTTTCCAGACTCCTTAATTAGATCCGGTCCAAACAACTGACGGTCTCCGACTTCATCCCACATTAACGGTGTCCTACACCTTCTTCCATACAAAGCTTCGGAAGGTGCCATCTTCAAACTAGCCTGATAACTGCTATTGTATGAGAACTCTACGTAAGGTAAATTATCATCCCAACTGGATCCATAATCTAGTGCACAGGCTCTCAACATGTCCTCTAGAATCTGATTGACTCTTTCAATCTTTTCATCTGTCTGTGGATGAAAGGCTGAAATAAACTCTAGCCTGGTACCCAAAGTCTGGTGCAGCTGATTCGAAAACTTCGAAGTAAACTGTGTTCCTCTATCTGATACGATGGTCCTCGGAACTCCGTGCAGACATACAATCCTGGTCATATATATTTTGGCCAACTTCGCACTTGTATAGGTGGTTTTCACTAGGATAAAGTGAGCCAATTTGGTCAAACGATCAACTTCTACCCAGATAGAATCATATCCCGATCAGGTCCTGGGTAATCCGGTAATGAAATCCATGCCAAGTTTATCCCACTTCCATTCGGGTATCGGCATAGGCTGTAATAATCCTGCAGGCTTCTGATGTTCTGCCTTCACTCTCTGACATACATCACATACGGCTACATACCCGGCAATATCCTTCTTCATACCTGTCCACCATAAACGCTCCTTCAAATCCAAATACATCTTGGTGTTTCCGGGGTGTATTGAGTATGGCGAGTCATGGGCCCCTGAAGTATTAACTTCCTGATCTCTGCATTATTGGGTACATATACACGGTCCTCAAACCATAAAGTTTCATGCTCATCCTCACAAAGACCCTTGGCTTTTCCTTTGCTCATCTTCTCCTTTATCTCAGCGATCTCCTTGTCATCCTTTTGAGCTTCCAGAATCCTCGCCAATAATGTTGAGTGAACCTCCATAGCTGCTACAAAACCTCTTGGAACTATCTCCAAACAAATTTCCTTGAGATCATCGACTAACCCCTGCGGTAATCCTCCGCTTACGAGGGTATTGGCATAACTTTTGCGGCTCAAAGCGTCTGCTACAACATTGGCCTTTCCTGGATGATAATGCAGCTTCATATCATAATCTTTTATTAACTCCAACCATCTCCTCTGCCTTAGATTCAACTCTTTCTGCGTGAAAATGTACTTCAAACTCTTGTGATCCGTGTACACATCACATCTATTTCCAATCAGAAAATGTCTCCACGTCTTAAGCGCATGCATTGCGGCTTCTAACTCCAAATCATGCATGGCATAATTCAACTCATGCGGTCGAAGCTATCATGAGGCATATGAAACAACTCTTCCATCTTGCATAAGTACTCCTCCAAGTCCTTGGCGAGAGGCATCGCAATACACTTGGAAATCCTTGCGTATGTCCGGTAGAATTAGCACTGGGGCTGTAACTAACCGCTTCTTCAACTCCTGAAAACTGGCCTCACATTCTTCGGTCCACTTAAACTTGGTGTCCTTCTTCAATAACTCCGTCATTGGTTTTGCAATCTTGGAAAAATTCTCAATGAATCTCTGGTAATATACCGCGAGTCCAAGAAAACTGTGGATCTCTCCAACTGAGGTGGGTGCCAACCACTCGGTGACTGACTGAACCTTGGTAGGGTCTACTGCTATACCTTCTCCTGATATAACATGTCCAAGGAAACTTCCTTCAACCAAAACTCACATTTGCTGAACTTGGCATATAGCTGATGTTCCCTAAGCTTCTCGAGAACTAAATGCAAATGCTCCTTGTGCTCCTCTTCATTCTTCGAGTATACCAATATATCGTCAATGAACACCACAACAAACTTATCCAAGAACTCCATGAATACCTTATTCATCATACTCATGAAATAGGCAGGGGCATTAGTCAATCCAAATGACATAACCGTGTACTCATACAACCCGTACCTTGTGGTAAAAGCTGTCTTAGGTATATCCTGTTCTCGGATCTTCAGCTGATGGTATCCTGATCACAGATCGATCTTGGAGAATACTTTAGCTCCTTGCAGCTGGTCAAACAAATCATTGATCATCGGTAGTGGGTACTTATTCTTGATCATCACTTCATTCAATGCACGATAATCAACTACCATTCTCAAAGATCCATCTTTCTTCTCAACCAAGAGCACTAGGGCTCCCTACGGTGACGAACTTGGTCGAATGTAACCTTTCTCCAATAACTCCTTAATATGTTTCTTAATTTCCTCCAAATCATTTGCGGACATCCGGTATGGCCTCTTTGATATTGGTCCGGTGCCTGGCAACAGCTCTATCAAAAACTCTATGTCTCGATCCAGTGGCATGCCTGGTAATTCCTCTGGAAATACATCCGGGTAATCCTTCACAACATGCACTTCCTCCTGAACAACTCCTGAGAGGGAATTCACTTGGGTCCTCCTTGGCGCATGCCTGGATACATACTTAATCCTTTTTCCCTCAGGGGTGGTGAGAAGTATCAACTTACTAGCACAGTCAATCTTTCCTCCATACTTCGATAGCTAATCCATGCCTAGTATCATATCCAATCCTTGTGACTCCAAAATTATTAGGTCTGAGGGGAAAACATGGCTACTAATGGTTAAGGGTAATCGATCGCACCATCGGCTGGCCATATACACTGATCCTGGAGAGCTTACTAACATGGGTGACCTAAGGGCTAGGGTTGGCAAATTAAACTTGTCCACACATACCCTTGATATGTATGAATGTGATGCACCAGTATCAAAAAGAACAAGAGCGGTAAATGACTTAACCAAAAACTTACCAATCACTGCGTTAGGCTGATCTTCAACTTCTTCCACGTTGATGTGGTTCACCTGACCTCTGGTGAAGGGATTGGGCTTCTTGCCAGAGCTTCCATTTCCATTGCCATTCTTCAACTCAGAACAATCGTTGGCATAGTGCCCAGTCTTCCCGCACTTGTAACAGGTGACATGACTCAGATCCTTCTTAGCGGGGGTTGCTGGGTTGGAACGGTTCTGGTTGCTGCTTTCTCCATTCCCATTTCCATTCTTGGGGCCACTGTGGTTATGTGAACTTCCTCCATTGTGAGTGTGGCCTCCAAGGTTATGATGGGTGTGTCCTCCCGAGTTCGGGGCAAAACGAGGCTTCTGCTGAGCTCCGGAGTTGTACTTCCCTTGTCCATACTTCCTTTTGCGGCTCTCTATCTACTGCTGCTTCCCTTCAATCATAAGAGCCTTGTCTACCAACTCCTGGTAGTTAGGAAATGTTGCAACCATCAACTTCATACTCATCTCATCATTCAGCCCTTCCATAAACTTCTCCTGCTTCGCGGCATCTGTGGCCACATCATCTGGGGCATAGCGAGCTAACTTACTGAACTCATCCATGTACTGCCTCACAGTATGATTTCCCTGGCGTAAGTTGTGAAACTCACGCTTCTTCATGCTCATAGCTCCAGTTGAGACATGTGCAGTACGGAAAGCTTGCTGGAACTGATCCCAAGTGACATTGGCTATAGGGAAATTGGTCGTGTAATTCTCCCACTATGAGGTTGCGGTCCATCGAGTTGGTGTGCGGTGAAGCGCACCTTCTCAGCATATGTGCAACCTGCGGTCGTCAACTCCCTTCCAATCCTGCGGAGCCAGTCATCAGCAACAATCGGCTCGGTGCTACTGGAAAACACCGGCAGATTCAACCTTAGAAAACGGGCTAAGTTATCAACTGGAGGTGGTGGCGGTGGGTTGTTGTTGTTGGTGCCTTGGTTCTGGACTAGTAGCTGCATCAAGGCATTCTGCTCTTGGATCAAGTGAGTGAGCTCCGGTGGGAAGACAAATCTGGGTCAAGTCTCGGAGGCATCTGATGGGTTTAGAGGGGAGAGATTAGAATAGAATGAGGTCTAGAGAGAAAATCACTACCCATATGCACATGAGACAAACACATTCATATCACACCACTCAATTTAAACAAGGGCATACAATTGATCTAACTACCGTTACAAAATACTCGGACTACTACTGTTGGGGATATTACTACTAGGCGTAAACTAGCCAGGAGAGGTCGGGTTAACTTCATCAGTAGTTGTCATATCTAAAGCCCATGAAGACAGACGAAGACGGTTCGAGAAGGCCCAGGCCCAAAGCCGGTTTAAGGCTGTAGACATAAACCGGTATCGACAATGTAACTTGTACTATAAGATAGAAAGAGCAGATACTGGGCCGTACACGCTAATGAGCCGGCCTCGGGACTCTGTAAACCGACGGGCGTCAACCCATGTATATAAGGGGACGACCCTGTGGCGGTTCAGAATGAGAGACAACAACTCAAGACTCAGGCAAAGTGTATTTGCTCGCTGGTCATCAAAACCCCATCAATTCCATCACAACTAGACGTAGGCTTTTACCTTCATCGTAAGGGGCCGAACTAGTATAAAACTCTCTTGCGTCCATTGTCCGCTTTAACCCCTTTAAGCTAAACAGTTGCGATGGCTCCACGACTAAGTCCTTTCATGAGGACATCTGCCGTGACTAACCCACGACAGTTGACGCCCACCGTGGGGCTATCGCACGATGGTTTCAAGTTCTGGGAGGGCAACTTCGAAGGACTCAAGGGTTACGCTGTGGGCTGGATGACCAAGAGTCATCGCGGCAAGCTCTACATCAACGATGCAGGCTGGGGCCCCGAGGCCGTCTCAATCGAGTACGGGTACCGGGTCCCCTTTGGCGGCATACACGTTTTCATTGGCAAGATCGGCGAACCGGGCCCTGAGCCGTACATATGCGCCAACCTCGTCGAAACGGCTCAGCACGCGAGATCTGCCCGGGTCAAGCCTGTCATGAAGTGTGCCTTCGTGGGAGTCATCCATGGAGGGGAATACGAGGACAGATCAGAATCTGGTGGTGAGACCGTCGTTTATTCCGGCGACGAGTCATTGACCGGAGAGACCGAGTCGTTATCTCAGCTATAAGATGGCGGATTGGGGCTATTCGATGGCGGCGATATTCCGACCCTACGATCGCCGGATCGGGTTGCGATCTTCATGGCCGGTATGTAGCCGGCGCTCCACTCTTCGACCACAGCAGCGATGGTTTCTGGATCAGCAGCGGGGACGGCAGCCGGGGCAGGAGACCCTGTGCGACCGTCGGCTTAGGTTTTATTTGATTTGTTTGATGCATTGGCAACGCTGATGGCGGAGGCTAACCCGACGGATCAGGATGCACACAATGCGGAGATCACGAAGGTAAAGGATCAGATTACTCAGGCCAAAGCCGATTTAGCCGCTGAAGATACCAGGATGGCCGGCTAGCGGGCCGCTTTGGATGCACAGGCTTACCGGCTTATGCTGGATCAGAATGCATCACACGAAGTCTTGAAGAGGAGACACCGATCTCGCCTGCCTCCGGTTTATGATGCTAGGAACCTCTTTAACACCCCAGGAGCAGGGACCATTAATCCGCCGGTAGCAAACCGGGCGGAGGCGCTAGGAGCAGGGGGACCGGTTCAGCCCCATTTGACGGATCCGCCTCGTCAGAACAACATTGTGATGCAGCCTGTCCCAACGCCACCAGGTCATTACTCTACCCCGATGGACAACCTTGTTGCTGTCACTTCACGGCTTGCGGCCATCCCGATCGAAGGTGATTCTCTGGCGGTGGTTGAGACGCGTCGGGTTAAGGAGCTTCTTCAGAAAGCCTTGATCCAACAAGAGGCTTACTCATATAGTCGCGATCGGATTCATTCCACTCCCCGTCCAAGCCGGAGCTACAGCAGACGTATGGATGAACCGGCAGTGTCAAGCAACGCGCGGAATCGTGATCCGCCCCACGGCAACAACCCGGCGGGTGATGCTCAGGAGGTGGTGGACCGGGCTCGAGCGTGCAGAGAGGCCGAGTTAGCAACGCAACATGAAGCCCGTCAGCTTACTCTGGTCCGTCCAACCACATCAGTGGAACCAGGGGTTACTTCAAGTTCTTTGGGAGTGCCGTGTCTTGTCCCAGCACTACGCAATGTGCGCCTGCCAAAGGATTTCAAGGGCCAGCGTAAGGAGCCAAATTACACCGCCGATTTATCCCCGGAGATATGGGTTGAAAGCTATGATATGTCCATGGAGATTCTAGACGTGGATGATGCGGCGTGTGCGAAGTACTTCACCATGATGCGAGAAGGGGTGGCCCATACTTGGTTAAAGAGCCTACCGGCTAACTCCATCAGATCATGGGCCGAGTTGAGAGCCCGGTTTATCCAGAATTTTAAGGATACATGCAAGCAGCCTATGTCGAATATGGACTTAGCTGCCTATGTCCAGGAGGAAGGAGAGTCAACAACCCGGTGGGTGCGTCGGGTTTCGGAAATTTTGCATTCATCAGACCGCATCAATGTTGATACCGCAGTTCTGACCTTGGAAGGCAATTGCCGGTTTGAACCTCTGAAGTTGAAGTTAGGACGGCTTAAACGCCATTGCAATGACATGGGAACCCTCATGGCCGCTTTAGTGAAGTATGCCGACTCTGATAGTACCAAGGATCCCGAGTTTGATGATGATAAGACAGGGAAGGGAAAAAAGAGCGGCAATGCCAAGGGGCAACACCACAACCCGGCGGGTCATGGAAACGGTGGCAAACTTAAAAAGGATCACTTCTTGGACTTTGTGGCCAATACCAGTGCGCAGGACAAGGGCCAGTGACATAAGGGTAAACCGCCCCAGCGCGGTGGAGCACCGGGCCCTAACCCGGACCGTCTGTCCTATTTGTTGAACCAGTCGTGCCTGAAACATGGGACGAAGGAGATTCCATCCACGCATCTCTGGAAAGATTGCTACATCATGCAAGAGTTCAAAAATTCTAACTCTTTCCGGTATGATAATGGGCTGGGTGGCGGTTCGGGCCACGAATCTCATGGGCCGGGTTATGGTGGAGGAAATTCCGGTTCAGGCTTCCATGGTAATCAGGGCGGACATAACAATCGAGGTAATCAGGGCAACCAAGGTGGCTACAATCATCAGAGCAATCAGCAGCAGCAGCAGCAGTCGGGTTACCAGAGCAACCCGAAGCAGTTAAATAGTGGGCAATATCATGTCTTCACCACCATCTTAGACAAACGTGACCAAAAGCTTCATAAGAGGGCAGTGAACTCCGTTGAACCGGCGGTGCCCCGTTACCTGCGCTGGTCTGAGCAGCCGATTGTGTGGAGTAGAGAAGATCCTCCACCCCGGGTTGACAATCCGGGTCATCTAGCATTGGTGGTGGCACCTCAGGTGGGAGGTTATAAGTTCACCAAGGTACTTATGGATGGAGGAAGCAGTATCAACATCCTTTATTATGAAACTTTTCGTCGCATGGGGTTAACAGATAAAAATCTTAAACCGTCCAATACGGTGTTCCATGGTGTGGTGCCTGGTAAACCGGTGTATCCTGTTGGTAAGTAAGCTCTGGAGGTGGCCTTTGGGGATGAGCATGACTCGAGATCAGAAACTTTGACCTTTGAAGTGGTGAAAATCAGAAGTCCGTATCACGCCCTGTTTGGACTGCCAGCTTATGCTAAATTTATCGCACGGCCTTGCTATGTCTATCTGCAGCTCAAGATGCCGGGTCACAAGGGAACTATAACCGTCCATGGGAGCCGCGAGATTGCTCTGGAGTGTGAAGAAGGTGATGCGGCTTATGTTGAGTCAGTTTATGCCACAGAAGAGTTAAAGTTTTACAAAGATAATGTTGATCCGGCAGATATGACTTCATTGAAGAAGCCAACCACAGAGCATGATCCGGCCCTGAAGTTTAAATCGGCTGATGAGATTAAGCTTGTTGACTTCGTACCTGGCGATTCGTCCAAGCGGTTCAGAATCAGCGCTAACTTGGATCTGAAATAGGAAAGCGCGCTCATCGAGTTCATCCGTGAGAATCGGGACATCTTTTCATGGAAGCCTTCTGACATGCCAGGTGTACCGAGAGAACTCACTGAGCACACTCTTAATGTTGATCCTAAGTATAAACCGGTCAAGCAGTTTCTCCGCCGGTTCAATGAAGAAAGACGCAAGGCTATTGCAGAAGAAGTGGCCAGGCTCTTGGCAGCTGGATTCATCATTGAAGTATTCCATCCTAAGTGGTTGGCTAATCCGGTGCTGGTCCTTAAGAAGAACGACACTTGGCGTATGTGTGTGGACTACACATATCTCAACAAAGCTTGTCCAGCAGATCCTTTTGCCCTCCCTCGTATTGATCAAATTATTGATGCTACGGCGGGTTGCGAGCATTTGACCTTTTTTGATGCATATTCTGGTTATCATCAGATCAAAATGGCAGTTAAGGACCAGGAGAAGACGGCCTTCATAACTCCCTTTGGAGCCTTCTGCTATGTTTCCATGCCCTTTGGGCTCAAGAGTGCCCAGGCGACTTATCAACGGTGTGTGCAGAATTGTCTTCATAAACAAATCGGCCGTAATGTTCATGCCTATGTGGATGATATTGTGGTCAAATCAAGGAAGAAGGAGACATCGATTGATGACCTGAAGGAAACCTTTGATAACCTGCGGGTTTACAAGATGATGCTTAATCTGGCCAAGTGCGTTTTTGGTGTACCGGCAGGCAAGCTCTTGGGCTTTTTGGTGTCTAACAGGGGCATTGAAGCTAATCCGGAAAAGATCAAGGCTATCACCTCGTTGGCAAAACCGAAGTGTATCAATTATGTTCAACACTTGGCAGGCCGGATTGCCGCGTTGAGCCGGTTTATAAGCCGCCTTGGCGAGAAGGCCATTCCTTTGTATCAGATGCTGAAGAAAATGGATGACTTTGTCTGGAGTGACGCCGCAAATGAAGCGTTTGAAGACTTAGAGCGGCAGCTGGCTAACTTGCCGGTTCTTGCTGCTCCGGTTGACAAGGAGCCATTGTTGCTATATGTGGCAGCTAACGCTCGGGCAGTTAGTGTGGCTATTGTGGTGGAGCGCAAGGAGGCAGGAAAGGAATATCCGGTTCAGCGTCCGGTTTATTATATCAGCGAGGTACTTATTGAGTCCAAGCAGAGGTACCCGCACTGGCAGAAGCTGGTATATGGGGTTTTCATGGCAAGCTGGAAGCTCAAGCAATATTTCCAAGGTCATCCTATCACGGTGGTCAGCTATGCTCCTTTGGGAGATATCATCCAGAACAGTGAAGCAACTGGCCGGATTGTCAAGTGGGCTATCGAGCTCGGGCCTCACGGGTTGAAATACATACCCCGAACGGTGATCAAATCTCAGGCACTTGTGGATTTCATCAATGATTGGACAGAATTACAAGCATCAGAAGAGAAGCCGGATCACACTTATTAGACTATTCATTTTGATGGGTCCAGGAAATTGGAGGGCTCGGGGGCTGGAGTCGTATTAACTTCCCCACGAGGTGATAAGTTTTGTTATGTTCTCCATTTAATGTTCCCTTGCACTAACAATGCATCTGAATATGAGGCCTTACTCCATGGTCTTCGGATGGCTAAGGAGATGAACCTCAGCCGAGTTAAGTGCTTCGGTGACTCGGACCTGGTAGCTCAACAAGTGTCTGGCACTTGGGATTCCAAAGACCCACTCATGGCAGCATATCGTCGTGAGGTGGATATTGTTGCAGGTCACTTTAAGGGTTATCAGGTGGATCATGTGGACCGGCGGAAGAACGAAGCAGCGGACGCTTTAAGCCGCCTAGGTTACCAATGTAAACCGGTTCCGCTTAATGTCTTCTTGGATGTTCTACATAATCCATCAATCAAGCTCCCTGGTGAAGAGGATCTGGCTATTCCTGATCCGGAAGCTCAGTGGGTGGCGGCTCTTCATGTTATCCCGGATTGGACGGTTCCTTATCTGGCGTATATGAACCGGGGTGAGTTACCAGAGGATGAGACTCTGGCCAGGCAGATAATCCGGCGGTCCAAGTCCATGACCATTATCAATGGAGAGTTGCATCATTGCAGTGTGACAGGGGCGTTTCAACGTTGTGTGTCTACTGAAGAAGGCTGCGAAATTTTGCATGAGATCCACGAAGGAGACTGTGGTCACCACGCAGGTTCAAAATCTTTGGTGGCCAAGGCGTTTCGTCACGGTTTCTATTGGTTGACAGCTCATGCTAATGTCGAGGACTTGGTCAGACGGTGTGATGGCTGTCAGAAATTCTCAAGGCGCGCTCATGTACCGGCTCAAGAATTGAGGATGATTCCAATCACTTGGCCGTTTGCGACTTGGGGGCTGGATATGGTTGGGCCTTTCAAGAGGTCCAAGGACAAGAAGACCCACCTTTTGGTGGCGGTTGACAAGTTCACAAAGTGGGTGGAGGCAGAGCGAGTTAGCAAGTGTGATGCAGCCACGGCGGTTCAATTCATCAAAAAGGTGATCTTCCAGTTTGGTTTTCCACACAACATTATAACAGACAATGGCACCAATCTGTCAAAGGGTGCCATGAAGGAGTTATGTCAGCGTGAACACATCCGGCTTGACGTATCATCAGTGGCTCACCCACAGTCCAATGGTCAAGCGGAGAGGGCCAATCAAGAGATTTTGAGAGGCATCAAACCCTGTCTTATGGTTCCTTTGCAGCGGACGCCGGGTTGTTGGGTTGAGGAGCTACCTTCTATGTTATGGAGCATCAACACCACACCCAACAGATCGACAGGATACATGCTGTTCTTCATGGTTTATGGAGCGGAGGCGGTTCTTCCTAGTGACATACGTCATGACTCACCTCATGTAGCGGCATATGTTGAAGCTGACAACGAGAAGGCACGACAAGAGGCTCTTGACATGTTAGATGAGGAGCGTGACATAGCGGCAGCCCGTTCGGCGATTTATCAGCAAGATCTGCGTCGCTATCATAGCCGCCGGGTTAGAACCAGAACCTTTCAAGAAGGATATTTGGTGCTTCGGCTCATCCAGGATCAGATGGATATCCACAAGTTATCCCCCCCTTGGGAAGGACCCTTTGTGGTAAGCAAGAATCTACACAACGGGTCATACTACCTAATTGATGTTCAAGAGCGCAAAGACTCACGTAAATCGGAGGAGGAGACCAACCGGCCGTGGAATATTGCTCATCTTCGGCCTTACTATACTTGAGCTATAGGCTCTGCTTATGTACATATTATGACAATGTATATATTATGATCAATACAATAAACCGGAACCGCGGTTAAAGCGGGGTATCCGTTGTTTTTTTTTCATCATGTTTGGTTACATTGAGCTTCTGTTTCTAAAACGGCGTCCGGTTTACCCCTTGATTTAGCTTTTCAAAGCTTTATATCACATCAGTTGGGAGCTTGGTCGTATCTGAACCATAGCTACACCTCTTGATCGGCACAATTCCAGAGCATCACTTGGGGGCTTGGTCGTATCCGAACCATAGCTAGACCTCTTGATCGGCTCAACGCCAAAATCAGGGCCAAAGAGAGTGTTGTCAAAAAACAGCAACTCAAACATAGGCACCCACTGAGCACTGCACAAAACGTTACTTGGCGATTCTTTGCTATCGCAATGAACTTAGAATCAATGCTTGTAATTGGGCTATCAAGCCATGTCTTGGAAGCCTGGTGTATACACCTAAAACCCCGGGTTAACCTGCCTCTTTAAGTAAGTCACGCCGCCCAGGTAAACCTAGTATGACCTTCGGAACGTTGATAAGTTACTCTAAAATACATACCCTGAACTTGTCAAGTTAAAACAATGATTGTTTAAGGATTGCGGACCATCTTAAAAGGCTTTGCAAAAATGGTTTAACTTAGTGGCCTGGCAGCCCATGAAAAGCCTCGAATTTGGGGCCTAGCAGCCCGTGAAAAGCCTCGCCTACAACGGTTTTATTTGCCTTTGGTTGATGTTTTGCTCTCTTTTTTATAAGATTTATGATGTTTTTTAAACCGGTGTTATCAACCTGGACAGACTGACAATTATAAATTGGCAGTACATGATCGAATCATAATCCGGAGACTATTAGCCCGGTCTGGTTTTGAATCGAAATCTCAGTATGGAGTAAACCAGCGTTTATCATAACCCGGAATGGTTTACATTATAAACTGGCCTTATACAAACAGGATTAGTTTTCTCCTCCAATAGTTGGGTTATAAAACCCCGCTACAAGGTTGGTCAGCCAACATCATGCCTAAAGGTTGCAGGTATTATATGTTTCCATATTTGGTTATATTTCGCAACCTAGGTTGTAATCCTTGGACATATATATATATATATATATATATATATATATATATATATATATATATATATATATATATATATATATATATATATATATATATATATATATATATATATATATATATATATATATATATATATATATGATATCATGACCCTTGGGCGCTTTTGAGCTTTTTATCTGCAGGAACAGCTTAAATAAATGGCTATGGATTATGAATATCATATCTTAAGCATGTCGGATTAAGCAAGCATCAGTCGCAGATAATTATGCATGAAGGCATACCAGACCAAGTATTTTAACTAGCCTATCACAAGGCGTTCAAGTGCCCAAAAGGATAATTGTTTTCTCAAATACATGTCGCAGCATGTATAAGACTAAACCGGCCTCTGGTTCATGATTGGTCACCAGCTTGACCTGACGGTTGTGGACCATCTCGCGCCGGTTCAGCTTCTTCTTCCCTACCCAGTGGTTGGAAATCAACGGTTGCCCAGTTAGGGCTTGGAATACAGCTTCATCACTTATCAGCGTAGACGGTTCAATGTCAGGGGCATTAGTGTGCTTACGGATTGGCGGGATAAGATTCTGAGCTTCGGAATTGGTGCATCAACCTGTTTGTTCTTGTCATCATAGCTGGCTTGATAGTATAAGGTCTGCTTCTTCAACCAATTGACAAGCCAATGGGCGTACTTCCCGTCTTATGATCCGGAGATCATCTTCGCCAAATTCTGTTCCGTCTTCCTTCAAGCTGGGATAACCTTGGGCCGCTTCAACTGGATCAAAGTCAGGAACCCATGCTTTTGCCCGGGTCAGTGCGGCCAAAGTGCCCGTTCTAGCAGCAGACTTTTTTAGCTCGTCAACTCAGGCAGGAAGCATAGATAGCCTTTGTAAAGTATCCTTGATCAAGGTGGGAGGCAGATTGTTGTGTGAAGCAGTATATATGATCCGTTGCGCGCCGGTATACAACTGTTCTATCAGGGTATAAGCTGCTTTCAGTTTATTCTGAACATCAGATCCCAAGTGGCTAATATGAGTTCCTGTATCATCACAACCATTAGTAAACCAGTAAGTACATAAAAGGGTATGTTGAAATCAGGAGTCAAGGATGCTTAACCAACACAGCTGCGGTCATGGCATGAACCTGCCGTTTTACGCTGGTCAGTTCATCAACCACCGGTTTCAGAGCAGCTTCTGCTTTCTCAGCCCTTTTGATCAAATCGGATTTTTTACTTTCCCAATCCGTCCACTCCTTGTTGAAGCCTTCTTTCAGTTTCTCCATAGCTCCTAGAGCGCTGGTCAATTCTTCCTTCGCCTTGGAGGTTTCGGCTTGTTGCGATTCAAGGTTTTCCTGCAGATCAGTGGTTTGGCTCTCTTTCTTGCTCAGCTTGGCCTGCAAAGAGACAGTTATATGATAAGGTGACAGTATATACTTGAAGTACCAAGCACACAACAAGTTATGCCCTTGGTACTTGGGGGCTAATGCATATTTGCTCTTTATCATACATTTCTTACAAGTCCCAAGCATAATACAAGTATTCAAGTTTGCACTTGGGGGCTAATGGATATTTGCTCAGAGAATGCTGATACGGGAGTTTTCTTCTACAAAGTCCCGGTTCATCTTTATAAAGTTAAACCAGCACTTGGGGGCTACTTCACTGAAGTTCAGATGCATTGTTGCAAAGCACAATTTTTTTTACTAAGTCCCGGTTTAGATTGATATCTTAAACCGTCACTTGGGGGCTACTGGAGTTGATAAGCTACAATTAAAAAATAAGGGGGCAACACTTATGAAATTAACTCATATCATCCCTTCATCATATTTACCAAGCCGGCTTCATAATCACGACTGGTATATAGACGGTTCAGATAGCCGGAATGAAGGTCTTGAGCATTCAGATGGGCGTAAGTGGATAGATCGGCATTCCATTTGCCTTTGCCAATTGCAGAGAATTCTTCTTTGGCGGTATGCCTCGACAAAGCGACAGGATTTCCTGGATCAGTATGGCCAATGCCAGTGATCAGAACATCACCATCCTTCTCCTCAGCAGCTCGTACTAGAGTTGCCGATTTGTCAGTATCTTTTACCGGACTGACCGGTTTGTCAGTCCGGATAGGGCTTGTTGGCTGGTCGGCATGGCCGGTGGTATCAACTTCTTCCTGCTCAGCAACGAAATCATGACCTTGAGGCGGTGGGTCATTCAGCATATCATCAATGTTGGCCTGTTCAGGATCTGGAGTTTTCTCCGGTTCAGCAGCCGTGTCTTCCTCTGTCAGTTTATTCAGACGAGCCTTCTTGCTGGGTCTGGGCTTGGCACTGAGGAAAATAAAAATAAGGATCAGTACAGTATATATTAAGTAACATATCAAGGATATAAGTAAGAATATGGCTCACCCAAGCACTGTTTAAAGCGGTGGGAGCTTTGTGGCAGACGATTCACCAGATGATGAGTGGGAAGTACCCTGATAATTTGAATCAGATGGATAAAGAGGTGGACGAAAGCAACCCATTTGGGGCGTGAAGTGTCAAGGGAATAAGAGACTTCTGACTGGCGTTTCCGAACCGGATTGATCGGTAAACCGGTGGAGGTAACTGGCGAGCTTCGTGTTGTTGTGTCTTCACAAGAAAGTTCGGATCCAAGTAAGCAAGAGGATGAGAAAATTTAACTTTCCGGTTTGCTCGACGGGTTTTTCGTGACGGCAAAGGGTTTGAATCAGAGGAAAGAACGATTACCTCTACAGCATCAGCGTGACTGACTTCAGCGTCGTCCTAAAAATAATCATCATCAATAAGGCGTATGAAAAATGAACCAAGTGAGTCAAGTTCTACCTCTAAATCCGGGTTACCCACATCATCATCAGCTGGTGGATCGGAGGATGCAGTGGTCCTCTTCCGGTTGGCAGTTTTTTCACAACTTTGGTCTTTTGACGGGTTGGCTTCACCGGTTTGTCTTGCGGGGGTTTCTTGTTCGAGCGGATCGCCATACATCAAGAAAATAATCACACTTTCAGAGAATATTGGGACAGAAGCAATTTCAGATAAACATATTATATGATTCTTACAGCTGGCAGTTTGTTGATGGCGCAGAAAGGGAGTAGTCTGGTTTAAGCACAGACAGCCTCCGGTTCATTCAACATCTTTTTTACAGCTTCAGTGACTTCATCATCTGTAAGCTGAATGTCAATGTGCCGCTGAGCATCCTTAAAATCCCCTGTGTACTGACACATCAAACAGGGGCGCCGGCTTAAGGGCAAAACGCTCCAGCTTATCCAGCAGCGTGCAAGATCAACTCCTGTCAAACCGTTTGCTATAAAGGCCCTGAGCTTTGATAGTTGAGGAGCATACTTGGCCCTTTCTTTGGCAGTCAGCCTTTGAGGAAGAGGATGTGTGTTGCTCAGACGTTCAGGATGGTAACCCGGCAGGGGGTTTTCGTCAGCTGGAGACGTGTCCTTGCAATAAAACCAGGTCTGGTTCCACTCTTTGGGGTGACTGTGGAGACTGGGATGAGGAAAGGTGACTTCTTTTCTTTTCTGAACAGCCATTCCACCCAATTCTTTGTTGGGTCCGTCTTTGAATTCTATGCGACGGTTTAGGTGAAAGAAATCCCTGAACAATTCTAAAGTAGGCTCCTCTTGAAGGTAAACCTCACAAAAAACTAGGAAGTGGCAGATGTTGGTCACAGAGTTAGGACCGATGTCTTGCGGGCGCAGTTGAAAGCTGGCCAGTACATCCCGGAAATTTTTTGAACCGGGAGGGTTGAAACCCCGGCCTAAGTGATCAGCAAAAACAACAATCTCTCCATCCTTGGGAGCAGGAGGACATTCCGAGCCAGGGACCCTCCAGTGAATGACATCTTTCTGGGTTAAAGCGCCCGTTTTGACAAGGTTGTCTAACTGTTCTTCAGTCACTCGAGAAGGGACCCAATTGCATTCATACACTTGCTTGGCCATGGCAATGAATGATCTACAACATGATAATTACCGGTTTAAGATTTACAGTGGACAACTATGCGGCGGTGCAAGGATGTAAGCATGTTGTTAAACCAGAGTTAGTTAATCATAAACCGGAATTTACTAAACAAAGGCTATAAGTTGAAGTACATTGGCGGTTCAACAAGGGGACTAATGGTATATACCGGGTCATCATTTTTGAAAAGTTAAACCGCCTAGTCTGACATTGAAGATACAAGTCTACAGATGTATAAGTGAAGGAAAACAGATTTCACAAGTTGGTATTACAATTTTGGATCTGCTGCATATCAGAAAAGGAAAATATATTCAGACCTAAGAAGCAGTACCAAAACAGTGGTTGAAGGTTCAGATGGGATCTTCTATTTTAACGAGGTGCATTAGATGGAAAGGAAGGGCTACGACTATCATTGAACAGGATGAATATCAAGGTCTGGATCAAAACCCTATTATACAAGCAATGAACACCAACGAACACCGAAGAACACCGAAACCCTAAAACAGATCTATGGTGGAAGAACAGAGAGCATACCAGTGCTGATGAGAGAGCGGAGAAGCACCGCAGTTCTCTGGTGCGTTCAGGGTGATGTAGCGGCAAGAGTTGAAGCAGAGGCGATGGTCGATGGTGGCGGCGGAGCTCCAGATGTTGAGCAGCGCGAGCAAGACGATGACGCGAAGAGGCACGAAGGGGAAAAGTGAAAATGACCCCTCGGCCCTATTTATAAAGGCAAGGGATAAGTGTCAGGCGCGAAAATCGAGGAGCCGGAATTTTGGAAATAAGGCGGAGCTGTCGCCTCGATAGTCGGAGGCCCACTAATGAAGAAGGGTTATACACAGTTTTTTATAACAGATGATGTCATGGCGGTTTACCACGATGACGTCGAGGCGGTTTAAAGAATTATAAGAAGATGTTGAAGACGAAGCTTTTTTAAGTACTGAGGATTGACATGAACTAGTTCAAATCAATCTGGGGCCTAATGTTGGGGATATTACTACTGGGCGTAAACCGGCCAGGAGAGGCCGGGTTAACTTCATCAGTAGTTGTCATATCTGAAGCCCATGAATATAGACGAAGACGCTTCAAGAAGGCCCAGGCCCAAAGCCGGTTTAAGGCTGTAGACATAAACCGGTATCGACAATGTAACTTGTACTATAAGATAGAAAGAGCAGATACCGGGCCGGACACGCTTATGAGCCGGCCTCGGGACTCTGTAAACCAATGGGCGTCAACCCATGTATATAAGGGGACTACCCGGCCGCGGTTCAGAACAAGAGACAACAACTTGAGACTCAGGCAAAGCGTATTCGCTCGCTGGTCATCGAAACCCCATCAATTCCATCACAACTAGACGTATGCTTTTACCTTCATCGTAAGGGGCCAAACTAGTATAAAACTCTCCTGCGTCCCTTGTCCGCTTTAACCACTTTAAGCTAACCCGTTGCGATGGCCCCATGACTAAGTCCTTTCATGAGGACATCTGCCATGACAAACCCACGACAACTACTGATAATATGGTGGTCGACTAGAAATTTTGATCGGTGGAAGACTCCATGATATCCCCTCCAGCTTCATCTTCGTAATCATCATCACTACTGTCGGGGTCGGAGTCGGTGTCATTGATGATGATGTAGTCTTCAGAACGGAAGTCCTCCTCAGGTGTAGGATCTCCCATGAATATTCCTAGCTTCTTCTTTGGGTCTTCATTCTTCTCCAGTAGTACTAAAATTTCCTACTCATATCCATCGCGTGTCGTCTTGAGTTCCTCTCAAGCTCCATGTTCCTGGTCATCATTTTCTTCAGATCTAGCATGTTCGCGCACATTTAGTTCTCCTGGCGGCGAATGTGCTAGTTTAACTCCTGGATGTAGGCTGTAATGGACGTGTCCCTCCTGGTGCTGATCATCTCCCATTGCTCGTCTCGGCGCCCACATATCTAGTATATGGTGTCCTTAAGATCCTTGTTGTAAACTTCGCCGATGCGTCCCATGGCGATGTGGGCTGCCATGATCTTTCCCAGACTCCAGGTGGGTGCATCAAAGGAAAACTCTATGGGCTCAATAACTGGCGCGAATGTCCTTCATGGAACATGAACTTGAATCATCCAGCGCTCCTCTTTTGGTGAAGTGGCGGTGTAGGTCCCCGTGAAGCTTGGTATTCCTATGTTCAGGTACCTAGTGACTTCCTTCAAGTGTCGTCCAAAAGGTGTGTCTTCATCCGGTTGAGCAAACTTGTTCCTTGGGTCCGCCATCTATAGAGTGGAAAATGGAGAGGAGTCAGAAATGAGTAGGGAAGAGTGACCTATGGCTTATCTTAGTGGTCGCGTCCTACAATCAGCGTGTGCTCTAATACCATCTTGTAGCGATCCGACCTTAGACGGTCAAATCTCTGTGTATAAGTGTCATTCCAGGATCGGTAATGCTGATACACACAGTACTTGAAGGATTTATAATAGAGTTCAATCACACACTTATTACATCAAATGTCTCAAAAGAGAACTTATTACAATAATATTGCTTAAGGCCAACTAAATAAGATAACAGCGGAAGCTTCGAAGGTAAATGTGTCCATCAACTCCAACGGCATAGTTGAGTACACGACAACGACCTAGCACACCTTACTCTTCGTCTGAAAAGTCTGCAACATAATACGTTGCAGCCCGAAACGGGTCAGCACATGGAATATGCTCGCAAAATAACACTATAGAGCAATGAACAAGAACAGCTACATCTATATGCATATATGGCTGGTGGAGGCTCTATGGTTATCATTTTGCGTAAAGCCAAATTTTCCCTACTTCAAAGGAATATATTTTATTCAACTACAAAGTTAGTTGATAGACATTGAGATTGGAAATCCATCTCAATCCCAAAATTTATAATCAATAACCCAACAAATTAATTAAGTAAAGTGATGAGATAATCATAATAATTGAAACACCAGATACTCAAGATGTCCATAACCGGGGACACAACTAACCATGATTAGTTTGTACACTCTATAGAGGTTTGTGCACTTTTCCCCACAAGACTCGATCTCCTCCGTTGAATTTATCGCAATACATGGTGTTTGAGAGACGGATGACCGAGACACAGTCTTTCAGAAGCATTAACTCTTTCGACGGGTAAACCGTACCACCTACATCTGCTAGTTTACCACTGAAAGAGGTCACACAACATACTCAACTATGCTAGATCCCATAATGGCTTGTGTCTGCACACGGAAGTTTCTAGCATGAATAATCTTATGATCCCTTTGAGCCTGGGTGGCAAACCATAGGATGATCACACGGATTCCCCGGGATCTCCTTGGACAACACTGGACTCCCCAGGTGCCCACAAACAATCCACCTAGATGTGTATTATAGTAGCCACCTTAATTTATCCCTTAGTTAACAATAATCTCTCACATCTGTCATGAATCACTCAAACCAAACCACGTCTAAGAGCATAGCATAGCAGTATAAGCACAACGTAGAAGTAACTCCCAGGGTTTGAAATATAGGACAATAGGTTCTACCTCATCATCTACTTACCAAAACCCACATGTTAACAAATCCTAACCATGCAATGTTTGAGGGTTGAAACTAATGCATAAAACTGGGTAATAAAGGGATATGATCAAAGTGTTACTTGCCTTGCTGACGATCTGAAAACCCTAGTGACTCGTAGTAGCACGCTTCGCACTCACGGAAACTCTACCACAAACAAAAAATAGCATACATAAGCACTGAAGCATAATATGCAAGGGTAAAACTCAGTTGAGAAGATCCAAATCGAAGGTGCAAAAGAAGACCTTCCATTTGCAAAAAGAATCAATCAAATCGGAGCTACGAAACTCAAACTACGATCAAAAGAAGTTCGAATTCAAATCTGCTTGAAACCAAATTTTAAATTTTCAAAATCATGTTCAAGTTGATTATCTGGAAATAGGGATCCGAGACGAAGACTTTGGCGTTGGTTTCACTTGATTTGGATAAATGAGCAAAAAGTTGCGAGGGTTTGAAGATCAGGGGCTAATCTGTGATAAAAATAATCGCGGATAGGTCCCTGACCGAAAATAAAATAAAAAGAAAAACACTAACGAACGAACGTTCGCTATCAGGGACAAATGGGCGAAAACGTTCGCTAACAGTGATGTTCGAGTGAACATTCGCTAATTAGCGAACTCGAAAAAAACTGATCTAAACCGAAAAAAACACGTAAACCTAAAAAAACGAACGGTTTTATACCGTTTAGCCGGGTGTCGGTGTCAAAACCGGCGGATCTCAGTTAGGGGGTCCCGAACTGTGCGTCTAGGCGGATGGTAACAGGAGACAAGGGACACGATGTTTTTACCCAGGTTCGGGCCCTCTCGATGGAGGTAATACCCTACTCCTACTTGATTAATATTGATGATATGGGTAGTACAAGAGTAGATCTACCACGAGATCAAGGAGGCTAAACCTAGAAGCTAGCCTATGGTATGATTGTTGTTCGTCCCACGGACTAAAACCTTCCGGTTTATATAGACACGGATAGGTTAGGGTTACAGAGTCGGTTACAATGTTAGGATATCTACATATCCAGACGCCAAGCTTGCCTTCCACGTCAAGGAAAGTCCCATCCGGACACGGGACGAAGTCTTCAATCTTGTATCTTCATAGTCCAGAGTCCGCCAGCGGTGATAGTTCGCTATCCGGACACCCCTAATCCGGGACTCCTCAAGAGCCCCGAACCAGGCTTCAATGACGATGAGTCCGTGCGTTGATTGTCTTCGCATTGCGTGGCGGGTTCTTCTCCAAATTCCATATACTTCTCGAATAGTGTCCGGCTTCTGATAGATGCTGCGCTCCTTGGCTTCTACGCCCAATAATGGCCATCTTCCACGTGTTTGAATGAATGCGAAGAGCCGTGGTATTTTTACACTTACCCCCTAGCTGCGCAAATGAGCCGCCTATAAAAGGCGAGGATATCGATCTGAGTCACACCAACCCCCTTCATGAGCTTTCAGCTGAGCGCCTCGACCAAAGCCCATTCCATCATGGACAATGACGCGGCTCCTCCTCTCGCGCTCCCAGCCCTCAGCCTAGAAATTGGGAGAGATGCTCAGTCCCGCATAGTGAGCTAGTTATACTCCAAGCCAAGGGATTTCTTCCCCCGGCCTTCATGGTCCCGGTTCGAGCCAGACTTGCCACCTACAAGGGCGGAAAGCAAGCGGAGAGTGTCCCTAATCCCTCTAAAGGAGAGCGGGTATGCTTCATCCCTTATCTAGTAAGAGGACTCAGATTTCCAATCCATCCGTTTCTCCAGGGGCTCTTGGAGTTCTACGGCCTCCAGTTGCACCACCTTACTCCTGCCTCTATCTTGCACATCGCGGGCTTCGTGGCCCTTTGTATTCTTGGGCGTCGAGGCTCATTTCGGGCTGTGGAAGAGATTATTCTGCCTAATACCCCGTTCCCATGAGGGGTCAATATATCAAGTGGGCGGAGCCGAGCTATGGCGCATCACCGGGACCGGATACCTATCCGGAACCCCGAAGAAGGCATCCGAACACCGGCCTTGAATGGTTTTACATGGAGGGCGCCCGCTGCCGGATCCTGTTGGATCGGCCTTCCGGAGTTCAGCAATGCTCCATTGAAGAAGCGCCTAAGCTGGCGCCCTCGGAGCCCCGGAGGAAAATGACGGGATGTCCTCTATCCGATGAGCCGAATAAGGTTCTTGGCTCATGCGGATTGACCATGATTGGAGTCACGGCAATCTGTATTATGAGGGGAGTGCAGCCGCTCCAATATAGGGGCCACCCCATGTGGGATTTCAACGGGGAGGACGATGCCACCCGCCATGGCCGCAAAGGGCCGGGATCGGTCACCGAAGTTGTAACGCCCCGGATACAACTTTCCATATTCGTAACTCCGACTCTTGCCTTTTCCGGAGATGTGATTTATTATTTCCTTCGTGGTTGGGTTTTTGTCTGTTGTTTTGCATTTTGTTCTTGTTATGCATCTAGTCTCATGGCATCATCTGCATTTCATCCGCATGTTTTTCAAAACTTGCATCCGGTCGTGTTCCGTCAGTTCTCTCCGTTATCCGTTCCGAGCCCGATACACTCGCGCGCGCCGCTGCACTCCTCCAAATATTATTTTATAAGTGGCATAAAATGTTCTCGGAATGGGTTGCAACTTGTTATGCGGTCTTATTATAGTGTAGACAGGCCGCCTGCCAAGTTTCGTCGTATTCGAGTCCATCCGATAGCCCAACCGTTGAACATAGCGATGCAGATTGCGGTACCTTCGTCGGACGTTTTCGGTCTCCGGAAGCAGATTTGCCGGGCTGCTTTTCTATTCTCTCCCCTCGGTCAGACCTCTCGTCACAGCCCACATGCAGCCCACCTAACCCCCCCCTCGCGTCCGAACCGCCCGATCGAGATCGGAGGGCTCCAAAACCCCCAAAACTAAACCCTAGCCCCTTTCCTATTTAAACCCCTCCTTCCAAATCTGGTCGCCCTAACCCCTCCTCCTCCATTTCCGCGCCCTCCAGCTCCTGCTCGCCACTTGGCAAGTCGCCATTGGCGCCCGCCGCCATCCGCCGCCAGAGGCTAACGGCGCCCGCCATGTGGCTTTGGCTCCCAGCCCCAGCCTCCTCCCACCTCCCGGCCCAGAACAGCCCGCCCGGGCAGATCTGGGCCGGAGGGAGCTCAGCGCCGCCGCCCTCCCGAAGGCTTCGCCCGCGCCCGTCCCTCGCTCCCTCGCCGACCCGGTTCCTCGTCGCCGTCGCCGGCCACGTCTTCACCGAACCGGCCTGGATCCACGGATCCGGTTGCCCCGCCGGATCTGCTCGTTCCGTCCATCCGGACCTCTCCGGTCGGTCCCGCCCGTCTTCGCCGCTTCGCCGCCAGTAACGCCGCCGCCGCCGCCTTCCACAGCGGTCGGGAGAAGCCCGATCCGCCCTGCCCGTTGACGCGCGCCGTCGGCCCCAGGCCCGCCCAGCGTCTGGCCCAGCCTCGGCTCTTGCCCCAGCCCCAGCCCGCCCTGCCTCCTTCCCAGCGTGGGCCTTCCCAGCTCCGCCCAAACATCGTGAGGCCCAGCGCCCCCCCAGCCGGCCTCCCCTCTGCTTCCGACTAGGCTTGGCCCAATGTGAGCAACTCCCCCAGCCCAGCAGTGCGCCAGTTTTGGCCCGTGTTGTTTTTTTTTCCTGCGCTGAATTTTTCTCTATTATCCAGTACTAGCAGTTTTACAGAAAACCCCTTAGACTTCATGCATGTAATAACTAATTAACCGTGCATCGGATTTAAACAGACTTTATATGTAAAATGCTTAGAAAATTGTGTAGATTAATAATATGCCATTTTCATCCCATGTTAAAATGTTTAACTTGCTGTTTATTTAAATTTGCTAATATGCCATGTTAAAATGATTTAATTCATAACTAAATAACCGTAACTCGGAATTAAATGTTCTTTATATGTAAATGGGGTGGAAAAATGCCTAGTTTAACATGGTACACTTTATTTTGCTGTTTAACAACATTAAAATTGTGTTTAGGGCAGAACAGTACCGAATCTAAAATATTGCTCATGAGGTTTTCCGGAATTGTTGTTTCTTATTTCCGGCCTCATTTAAACTTGCCTAAATAGTTAGTTTAATTATGCTCCACCTCTTGCCATGTTTAACAACATTTAATATTGTTGAGTACCTAAACGAGATCAAACTAAATATGTCAATGTGGTGTTTTGTCAATATGCAACCCGTTGCATATTGAGCTCCACTTAATTTGTAGTATTGTTTGTTGCAAATTGTCATGCCATGCCTCTTTAAACCGGTCATGCATCATACTTGATTGTGCATCATGCCATGTTTATGCTGGTGCATTTATCATGTTGTTTGTTTCTTTCCGGTGTTGCTTCTCGGTTCCGGTAATGTTGCGATTGTGAGGATTCATTCGACTACTTCCGTTCGTCTTCTTCATGGACTCGTTCTTCTTCCTGGCGGGATTTCAGGCAAGATGACCGCTACCCTGGATCTCACTACTATCATTGCTATGCTAGTTGCCTCGTTCTATCGCTATGCTGCGTTACCTATCACTTGCTGCTCAAACCATCCCAAATTGCCATGTCAGCCTCTAACCTTTTGCACCCTTCCTAGCAAACCGTTGTTTGGCTATGTTACCGCTTTCGCTCAGCCCCTCTTATAGCGTTGTTAGTTGCAGGTGAAGATGAAGTTTGTTCCTTGTTGGAACATGGAGATGTTGTTCCTTGTTGGAACATGTTCTTTTGTTGGGATATCACAATATATCTTATTTAATTAATGCATCTATATACTTGGTAAAGGGTGGAAGGCTCGGCCTTATGCCTGGTGTTTTGTTCCACTCTTGCCGCCTAGTTTCCGTCATATGGGTGTTATGTTCCCGGATTTTGCGTCCCTAACGCGGTCGGGTGATTTATGGGACCCCTTGACAGTTCGCTTTGAATAAGACTTTTCAAAGAAGGCCCAACCTTGGTTTTACCATTTGCCTCACCACCACCTACCTTTCCCTTGGGTCGGCCAACCCGAGGGTCATCTTTATTAGCCCCGGGCGGTGCTTCTCTAAGTGCTGGTTCGAACCGAGCTACTCTGGGGCCACCTTGGGGCAACTTGAGGGTTGGTTTTACTCGTAGCTAGTCTCATCCGGTGTTGCCACGAGAGCGAGATATGTGCAGCTCCTATCGGGATTGTCGGCGCATCGGGCGGCTTTGCTGGTCTTGTTTTATTGCTGTGAAATGTCTTGTAGCCGGGATTCCGAGACTGATCGGGTCTTCCCGGGGAGAAGGAATATCCTTCGTTGATCGCGAGAGCTTATCATGGGCTAAGTTGGGACACCCCCGCAGGTTATGAACTTTCAAAGCCGTGCCCGCGGTTATGTGGCAGATGGGAATTTGTTAATGTCCGGTTGTAGAAAACCGAAGTTGATCTTAATTAAAATACACCAACCGTGTGCGTAACGTGAGTGTCTCTTTTGGGGTTGATCGAGAGGAGAACACGGTTTCGGGTTATGTCGACGTAAGTAGGAGTTCAGGATCACTTCTTGATCATTACTAGTTGACGGCCGTTCCTTTGCTTCTCTTCTCGCTCTCATTTGCGTATGTTAGCCACCGGATATGCTTAGCGCTGCTGCAACCTCACCACTTTACCTCTTCCTTACCCTTTAAGCTTTGCTAGTCTTGATACCCATGGTAATGGGATTCTTTGAGTCCTCGTGGCTCACAGATTACTACACCACCAGTTGCAGTGTACAGGTTCTGCGATGATCATGACGTGAGAGCGATGTTTGCTTGTGTTGGAGTTCTTCTTCCGCTTCTTCTTGATCGGGGATAGGTTCGTGTCGGCAGCCTGGGCTAGCAGGGTGGATGTCGTTTGAGCTTCTGTTTACGTTTCATCCGTAGCCGGATGTTGATCTCTTGTATATGTTGTTGATGTATTCTTGTGGCATTTGTGCCTTATGTATGTATCCCCACTATTATGTAATGTTGATGTAATGATATCCACCTTGCAAAGCGTCTTCAAGATGCGCTTCTATCCTTGGTGGGACCTTCGAGTTCCTTTAGGATAGGGTCGCATCTTGGGCGTGACAAGTTGGTAATCAAAGCCTCGACCGACCTTAGGAGCCCCCTTGTTTGTTGGCCGTTGTTGAGTCTAGAAGAAAACTATTTTGAGTCTTAGGATTATATATATCTGAGAGTAGGATTCTTTTACTCCTCGGTCCCTTAAATCGCTCTGGTGAGGTTTCTGGCGTAGATGTTTTGTCTTTCCTCTTCTCAAATTTCACTAAATTTTTTTTTAGGATCACGCTGGTATCTTGGAATCGTTCCGATGGTTTGTGACGAGAACATTGTTCTTGGTGCCTCCTGACATTTAGGGGTTGTGGCAGTGTCCCGGGGAGTTGAGCTCCGAGGTGTTGTCGTCACAATTTTATCGTTGCAGTTCTGGAATACCTGAGTTTTACCGACATCGAAATCTCTTTTGTACAGTTGTTGGTGAGATAACCCCGATAACCCAGTACTGAGGTGAGTGCGGGAGTATTGCCATGACTCGTATAACGGATGCTTTTCGAAGGTCGAGGTACACGATTTCCGAAGGTTTCTTGGTTATGTGTTGACGGATGGATACAGCTGGATCTAGGTATTGTTAGTTTGGGTGATATATTTTGTGTCCCCTGTATCCCCAACACCAGATTGCATAACCAGAAAGTTTCGGGAGTTTATAGGTGGGAATTCAAGTAGCTCCTAGAATATCTTTCCGACAGATGCATGATATGAGATTGGGTAAGTCTCTATCATATGTATTTGTTCCGGCTTATTCTGCAAGCCAAATCCTTTGTTTTGTTTTATTTGTGGTATTCGAGTTGCTTCGAAGTCAAATGTTGAAACCATACCTTTTCCTAAACGGTGTTCTCATATTGCTATATAAATACTAATCCTTCTTGATCAGCGAGGTTGTCATGTTAATTCTTTTCCAACCGGCGTGCTTCTCTTTAAGTGGATCCGATCATTTCAACATCCGCAAGATCAATTCTAAGTTTTTCTCAACGGTGTTTGTTTCATCCATCCCAAGTTGTCTTTGTTTTCCCGCCCTCCCACCCTTTTTCTTCAAGGACTCGGATTTCTTAATCATGCGTCCTTTTATTTGTGGAAAGTCTATTCATTTTTTTCTTTCAATGTTCTTATCCGGTGATTTCCCATGAAGATGCTCAACAGTTTCAAGTTCATCATTCATCATTCTCGTATTCTTTTCCGGTGGATTTAACTCAAGCTTTCAGTGTTCATCATATTCTTTTCCTCGTTTCTAATGCTTTCTCATGCCGATGCACCTCTTAATCATTCACTTCTTGCTATTCATTTGTTTCCGGAGTGCTAAAGATATCTCTGAAGATTCAAGTTTCCATTCTCAATTCACTCAAGTTCTTTTGAGGATGCTATCTCATTCAAGCCATTTAATTCAACCGGCGCAATCTATCTTTTAAATCATTCAACGGGGTTTCTTTTGAGTGGGCCCTAACCCACAGGTCTTTTTCCAGGATCTTACCTGACTCTTTTAATTTTCTTGGAGCGATTCTCAAATTGTTTCAAAGTTTGACGTAAGAATGAATTTTCATCAGTCATATGTCTTTCTCCAAGATCTTTCAAATTATTTCCATCGTTGGTTCAACCTTCCCAATTTTCATTCCGGAGTGCCTCAATAATTCATGGTGATGTTTCTCCTCGTCATTCTCAGCATGTCAAGACCAAAGAAGAGTTTCTCTTTAATCTTGCTCCATTCTCTTCAAGATTCATGGTTCTAGCTTCGTGCCATCCTCATAATTGTTTTAGATTGTGAGAATTCTTTTCACCCATCCGGAGCAATTCAGGGGTCTTTCAGTTTGATTCTTCTGAGGCCATCATGTCATAATTCCTCATTCTCAGCTTTCAGCTCTCGTTCTCCAAATCATACCGGTGCATCGTTCAAATATCCTCTAATCAGTTCATGATCTTTTCATTCTCTTGTATCTAAATTCTCTCAAGCATCTTCATTCGTTTTCAAATTCTTCCCGGTGAATTGTGCCTTTGCCTTGTTCATTTTTAATTCTTACGGTGGTTCGTTCAAGATTTTACTTCCTTCTTTATCATATCAATTCATTTGTTTGTTTCCAAATCCCACCGGTGGTTCCATCAATACCTTCTCAAGTTTGCGCCATATCTCTTTTAATCCTTTCTATGAGAATAAGTAGTATGCCAAATCCGTTGCTTGTCATCAATTTAAATTGGTGAAGGATAGGCATGACATAATTCTTATTCTTGTTTCATCCAAGTGATTAATTCTTTTCTTCCGGAGATTGTTCATGATGAAGTAATTCTCGGTTCTAGTGTTTCATCTATTCTTTTTCCGGAGTTCCAAGTTTTCCGCATTATCTTGTCGCGAAGATCCATCTAAATTCATTGCAAGGCTTCACCTTGTGTTGTCAACTTCTCTTTCTTTTTATCATCCTGTTATTACCGGAGTTCTTCTTGGAGGCTCTACATGATGGTTTGTCAAGGATTCTTTTCATTCTTCAATTGCTCTTCAACATTTTTCTCGAACTTATGATCCGCCAAGCTATACTCTAAAATAAACATGGTGTTCCAACACATGTTTTGTTTTGAGGAGTTCAAGTATTCTTCCTCTTGAATTCCGAAGTGCAATTCTTTCTACCTTATCTTTTGAGATGGTGTTATGTCATCCTTGGCAATTTTCCCCTTCATGCTTCATGATTCACATGTTGTCAAGAATGAGATAGTTAAATCCATTATTTTCTCTTCGTTCAAGAGATCTTTTCAATCCATCAATCCCTTTGTTGGAGTTATCTTGGGTCATATTTCACCTAAAGCCTTCCAATGGGAATGTTGCTATTTGTGGTGCTTATCAATGATCCAATTTTCTCCTTCTCATCTCGGTGAAGAAGTTTCTCTTATCTTCATTGATCTCAATCCAATCATTTCTTTCCGTTGGTGGCAGAAGCTCACCTCATAATGTTGAGATGTTAACATAAGCCCACTACAAACTTATTCTTTTCGTTGTTGGTCTTCCAACAACTCTATTCTAACCTTCTTGCAAGGATGCTTTCCAAGTTCATTTGTGGCGAAGTTGGCATTTTCTTCTCCATTCTTTTATTCCAATGATCTATCTTCTATTCTTTCTTCCGGAGGCTTTGTGATGTTACTCTCGTCGACCCATCATCTCATTTTGCAAATATCATGTTATTTTCCTTGCTTATCCGTTTAGCCGAGTGTTGTGTTCTCATTCAAGTTCTTTCATCTTATCAAGTTTTGCCTCTCTTTTCAACTTTGAGTGCTGTCTGAAATCCTCTTACCCATTGCAGTGTGTTGTTGATTTCATCAAGTATCCTCTCATTTGTCAAGTTCATGTTCATTTTCTTCCATTTATAATCGGAGTGCTGTCCAAATTATATCATTCTTATTCATTCTTATCTCGTTTCAACGAGAGTGTTTTCAATTCCTTCTTGTCCATTGTGCTCGTCATTTATGTCTTGGCAACCTTCAAGCTCTCGTAATGCTCCTTGTTCCTCTTTTCTACCGGATTGTTTGCAATCTCGTTCATCTCTGTTGTACTCTTTCTTTTAAATTGCTCAACCTCTCAAGGTTCGTGGTTTCACTCGTTCGACAAAGAAGCAACTTAGTTTTACCTATTCTCGTCCTCTTCCTTTTTCCTCCGGTGCCATCCTAGATCTCGTCCTCTCGTAGTGGTGGAGTGTTGTAACGCCCCGGATACAACTTTCCATATTCGTAACTCCGACTCTTGCCTTTTCCGGAGATGTGATTTATTATTTCCTTCGTGGTTGGGTTTTTGTCTGTTGTTTTGCATTTTGTTCTTGTTATGCATCTAGTCTCATGGCATCATCTGCATTTCATCCGCATGTTTTTCAAAACTTGCATCCGGTCGTGTTCCGTCAGTTCTCTCCGTTGTCCGTTCCGAGCCCCGATACACTCGCACGCGCCCGCGGCACCTCCGAAATATTATTTTATAAGTGGCATAAAAATGTTCTCGGAATGGGTTGCAACTTGTTATGCGGTCTTATTATAGTGTAGACAGGCCGCCTGCCAAGTTTAAATCGCATTCGAGTCCATCCGATAGCCCAACCGTTGAACATAGCGGTACGTTGCGGTACCTTCGTCGACGTTTTCGGTCTCCTAAACAGTTGTCGGGCTGCTTTTCTATTCTCTCCCTCGGTCCAGACCCTCTCGTCACAGCCCACATGCAGCCCACCTAACCCCCCCTCGCGTCTCGAACCGCCCGATCGAGATCGGAGGGCTCCAAAACCCCAAAAACTAAACCCTAGCCCCTTTCCTATTTAAACCCCCTCCTTCCAAATCTGGTCGCCCTAACCCCTCCTCCTCCATTTCGCGCTCCTCCAGCTCCTGCTCGCCACTTGGCAAGTCGCCATTGGCGCCCGCCGCCATCCGCCCTTGAGGCCAACGGCGCCCGCCATGTGGCCTGGCTCCCAGCGCCCAGCCTCCTCCCACCTCCCGGCCAGAACAGCACGCACGGGCCAGATCTGGCCGGAGGGAGCCCGCGCGCCGCCCCCGAAGGCCTTCGCCCGCGCCGTCCCACTCCCTCGGCCGACCCGGTTCCTCGTCGCCGTCGCCGCCACGTCTTCACCCGAACCGGCCAGATCCACGGATCCGGTTGCCCCGGCCGGATCTGCTCGTTCCGTCCATCCGGACCTCTCCGGTCGGTCCCGCCCGTCTTCGCCGCTTCGCCGGCCGGCAGCCGCCGCGCCGCCGCCGCCTTCCACAGCGGTCGGAGAAGCCCGATCCGCCCTGCCCGTTGATCGCGCCGTCCGGCCCGTGGGCCCGCCCTCGTCTGCCCAGCCTCGCCTCTGCTGCCCCCAGCCCTGCCCTGCCTGCCTCCTTCCCAGCGTGGGCCTCCCGGCTCGGCCCGACATCGTGAGGCCAGCGCCCCACCGGCCTCCCTCTGCTTCCGACTGGCTTGGCCCAATGTGAGCAGCTCCCCCAGCCAGCAAAGGCGCCGATTTTGGCCCGTGTTGTTTTTTTCCTCTGCTGAGTTTTCTCTATTATCCAAGTACTAGCAGTTTCTGAAAACCCTTAGACTTCATGCATGTAATAACTAATTAACCGTGCATCGGTTTAAACAAACTTTATATGTAAAATGCTTAGAAAATTGTGTAGATTAATAATATGCCATTTTCATCCCATGTTAAAATGTTTAACTTGCTGTTTATTTAAATTTGCTAATATGCCATGTTAAAATGATTTAATTCATAACTAAATAACCGTAACTTCGAATTAAATGTTCTTTATATGTAAATGGGGTGTAAAATGCCTAGTTTAACATGGTCCACTTTATTTTGCTGTTTAACAACATTAAAATTGTGTTTAGGGCAGAACAGTACCGAATCTAAAATATTGCTCATGAGGTTTTAGGAATTGTTGTTTCTTATTTCGGCCTCATTTAAACTTGCCTAAATAGTTAGTTTAATTATGCTCCACCTCTTGCCATGTTTAACAACATTTAATATTGTTGAGTACCTAAACGAGATCAAACTAAATATGTCAATGTGGTGTTTTGTCAATATGCAACCCGTTGCATATTGAGCTCCACTTAATTTGTAGTATTGTTTGTTGCAAATTGTCATGCCATGCCTCTTTAAACCGGTCATGCATCATACTTGATTGTGCATCATGCCATGTTTATGCTGGTGCATTTATCATGTTGTTTGTTTCTTTCCGGTGTTGCTTCTCGGTTCCGGTAATGTTGCGATTGTGAGGATTCATTCGACTACTTCCGTTCGTCTTCTTCATGGACTCGTTCTTCTTCCTGGCGGGATTTCGAGGCAAGATGACCGCTACCTCGGATCTCACTACTATCATTGCTATGCTAGTTGCCTCGTTCTATCGCTATGCTGCGTTACCTATCACTTGCTGCTCAAACCATCCCAAATTGCCATGTCAGCCTCTAACCTTTTGCACCCTTCCTAGCAAACCGTTGTTTGGCTATGTTACCGCTTTCGCTCAGCCCCTCTTATAGCGTTGTTAGTTGCAGGTGAAGATGAAGTTTGTTCCTTGTTGGAACATGGAGATGTTGTTCCTTGTTGGAACATGTTCTTTTGTTGGGATATCACAATATATCTTATTTAATTAATGCATCTATATACTTGGTAAAGGGTGGAAGGCTCGGCCTTATGCCTGGTGTTTTGTTCCACTCTTGCCGCCCTAGTTTCCGTCATATGGGTGTTATGTTCCCGGATTTTGCGTCCCTAACGCGGTCGGGTGATTTATGGGACCCCTTGACAGTTCGCTTTGAATAAGACTTTTCCAAAGAAGGCCCAACCTTGGTTTTACCATTTGCCTCACCACCACCTACCTTTCCCTTGGGTCGGCCAACCCGAGGGTCATCTTTATTAGCCCCCGGGCGGTGCTTCTCTAAGTCTGGTTCGAACCGAGCTACTCATGGGCCACCTTGGGGCAACTTGAGGGTTGGTTTTACTCGTAGCTAGTCTCATCCGGTGTTGCCCTGAGAACGAGATATGTGCAGCTCCTATCGGGATTGTCGGCGCATCGGGCGGCTTTGCTGGTCTTGTTTTATTGCTGTGAAATGTCTTGTAGCCGGATTCGAGACTGATCGGGTCTTCCGGGAGAAGGAATATCCTTCGTTGATCGCGAGAGCTTATCATGGGCTAAGTTGGGACACCCCGCAGGTTATGAACTTTCAAAGCCGTGCCGCGGTTATGTGGCAGATGGGAATTTGTTAATGTCGGTTGTAGAAAACCGAAGTTGATCTTAATTAAAATACACCAACCGTGTGTGTAACCGTGAGTGTCTCTTTTCGGGTTGATCGAGAGGAGAACACGGTTTCGGGTTATGTCGGCGTAAGTAGGAGTTCGGATCACTTCTTGATCATTACTAGTTGACGGCCGTTCCTTTGCTTCTCTTCTCGCTCTCATTTGCGTATGTTAGCCACCGGATATGCTTAGTCGCTGCTGCAACCTCACCACTTTACCTCTTCCTTACCCTTTAAGCTTTGCTAGTCTTGATACCCATGGTAATGGGATTCTTTGAGTCCTCGTGGCTCTGATTACTACACCACCGATTGCAGTGTACAGGTTCTGCGATGATCATGGCGTGAGAGCGATGTTTGCTTGTGTTGGAGTTCTTCTTCCGCTTCTTCTTTGATCGGGGATAGGTTCGTGTCGGCAGCCTGGGCTAAAGGTGGTGGATGTCGTTTGAGCTTTGTTTATGTTTCATCCGTGGCGGATGTTGATCTCTTGTATATGTTGTTGATGTATTCTTGTGGCATTTGTGCCTTATGTATGTATCCCCACTATTATGTAATGTTGATGTAATGATATCCACCTTGCAAAGCGTCTTCAAGATGCGCTTCTATCCTTGGTGGGACCTTCGAGTTCCTTTAGGATAGGGTCGCATCTTGGGCGTGACAGAACTGGTGAAGATCTTGTCCGCCATGTATAAAGGGGAGGAGGAGGATTTCCTCCGTGTCAATCCACTGAAGGAGTTTTCTTCGAATAATACTCGAAGCTGGGTAAGCAAACATCTTTGTGACATGTCCGATCCATGTTCCCATGGTTAAATATCTCATTTCGTGGTTTCTACGCAGGAACTACGCCGGACTATGGAGAAGATACACAGCCCGCCCCCACAACCCTAGGATCCGGAACGGTCCCTCGATCTGACCTCCGAAGAGGATCCGGATATAAAAGTGGAGTTGATCGACGGGGTATTCCACCAACTTAGCATCGACAATGCTTTGGTTGCCATCACGGCCGATTACCCCGGAATACTTCCAGCCTCACAGGTAACTGAGACCAAGGTCCCAATACTCTGATAATGACCCATCCGTGCTTATTTCTTGATCACCGTATACCAATGGTGGTTCGCAGGGGGTACCTTCATGGTAGGAAGTCGAGCCCGCGGTGGCTAGCCAACAAGGGGCAGTACGGCCCCGCAGGCTAAAAAGGAGTGTGGTCCGGATCGAAACTCCGCCCAAGCGGTATGGCGTGTCACCATGTTCCTAGGATTGATTCTGAAGGCGACTAACACCGACGCTTTTTAGGAAAAAGCGCCATCGGACTGAGTCCGGAGAGGTTGCCAATCGAACCTCCGCCGCCGGGCTCCAAAGCCGGGTCGAAGCGGAGGCGAACACGAAGCGACGTCGGACGCTCCTCCGAAAGAGGATGCCGACAGATTGTCCGCCACCAACTCCGAGGTGGAGCGCCTTGAATCACGAGCACCGCCGGACAGTTCTTCGTGGCGCATGTTTCTCCCAAGAGGCCTTGAATGCCTTCAATTCGGGAGATCGCACCTCCGTGCTGCTCAAGGTGGTCTAGCGAGCCACGAGCAGTATGTAAAGGACATACGGTAAGGAAATTTGTGATTATATATGCAAGAGTCCCCGAGACTTAAAATAGTTAGAATAACTGATTTAAGGATCATTTGTTATGAGGATCTTACAAAAAGAATACCCGACTGTCCCAGAGCTTGAAGAGTGCAGGCCCAACTTGAGGCCGCACTAGCCGCTTCTGAGGGAAGCCACAGAGACCCCTCCGTAATATACGCTTCAAAGGATAAATAGTTTATGAAGTGCGGCGCGTGTGTAAATCGACAAAACATTGCAGATGGCGCGGACTAGATCGGACAAGCAACAGCTCTTGCGCCAGCTAAAGGCCGTGAGAGCATCTTTGACAAGGGTGCGGCGGGAGAAAAATAACCTCCAAGATGCCAACACCAAACTGGGTGAGGAACTAAAGGATGTTCGTGCCCGGTTGTATGACTCCGTAAAGGAGAATCGGGCCGTTGCGGCATTTTCGATAAGTGCTTGGCGAACTTTGAAAGAGTTCGGCGAGGAAGGCGACTAACATAAACATGTATGTAGGTTTGCTCACAGTGTCGCCCCGAGGAGGAGATGCCCAGTTCTTCGGGTGATCTTCTTCCCGAATTGCGTCTACCTGCACGAACGAGTCCGACGGTGATGAAAGGCATCGGCGAGCCATGTGGCCATCTATCTCCCCGCTCAAGGCATTGGGGAGCTGGCAGAGATGCTTCAAGGAGCACGGCGGCGCTTCCGGCTATGGAAGATATCGGCCTGCCGTCAAAGGCGCCAGGAGGCCTAGGCCATGGTAAAGACGCGGTACACGGAAGGTGACCCAAACCACATGGCGAGGTCGGACTGTGGGGCTGACGGGATGGAGATCCTGTAAGTTAGTGTCGGCCAAGTAGAATTGGCGCCAAGTATTCCCAGCAAGATTGTAAATTAGATAGCCTATTAGATGGCATTGAGGAGGAATACAATGAGTCGAGTTGACTATGTAAAAATATGACATGAAAAAATGTCTTCTAGCGGATTGTAGATCGTTTGTCATAGCGGACCTTTTTCGCCCGACCTCGGGACCCAATAGTCAGGTGTGTCCGAATACCTGCGTGGTTATATAAAAACCGGGTATGCATGGAGACAAGGCGAGGGGTCATTGTTGTTGTATCGGACAAGTGCCCAACTAGTTATGTTATATTACATGGGTAGTAAGAAACATCTTCCGGGAGAATAGTTCCGTTAGGGGTTCCTTTATTTGGGATGCATGCCCTAAAGTGCATGTCAAAGCTGCTCTGAAAGCAGAAAATCATCTCGGGGCAGATGGGTAAATAATTAAAAATCATCTTTCAGTTCACCGACCGAATATTCCCTTAAGAACGCTAGCTTTCGGCTTCACCTAGTCTGAGGTACACATCCGCTGACCAGCAAGTAACAATCGGAGAGGTGCTCCTTTACCACCTAGCCGAACAATCGGGAACGTAGGGGTAAGCACAGGAGCCAGGCAACCCATCTTGGCCAAAACTTAAGTCATATCGATGCATATAATGGTGAATAAAAGGTACATGCGGAAGTTTAACGCATGGGTTGGGCATGAAGCCCGTATAGATAAGCTTCTGTTAAAGAAGCCCCTAGGTATAATGGGCGCGGACAGCGCGTCAAGTATGTGCGAAAAAAGCGCAAACGAGCCTCTAGAGGCTTCAAGAAGAAGGAGGAGGAAGGAGAGAAATAAAAGACAGCAAAAATAGCAAATGTGGACGGAGGAAGGAGACGAACTTGGAGTCCGGCGCTTAGGCGTAGAATCTTCATAGACGGGCTGCGTTCCATGGGTTCGGCTCGAGTCGGTTATCCGATGCGTTTCACAGACGGTATGCTCCGCCGGTCAGGACCTGGTCGATGATGAAGGGACCTTCCCATTTGGGCTTGAGTTTGTCCTTTTTCTTGTCCGGCAGGCGTAGAACTAGTTCGCCAACGTTATAAGCCTTGGCCCGTACTTCCCTGCTTTGATATCTTCGAGCCTGCTGTTGATAGAATGCGGAACGAGCTTTTGCCACGTCGCGCTCCTCCTCCAATGCGTCCAAACTGTCCTACCGATCGAGCTCGGCTTCTCTTTCTTCATACATGCGCACGCGAGGTGAGTCATGTATTATGTCGCAGGGCAGGACTGCCTCTGCGCCGTACACCATAAAGAATGGTGTGAATCCGGTAGTACGATTCGGCGTGGTCCGCAGCCCCTAGAGTACGGAGTCGAGCTCCTCAACCCAGTGCGTGTTAGATTCCTTGAGGGACCGCACTAGTCTGGGTTTAATGCCGCTCATGATTAGACCGTTTGCTCGTTCGACTTGGCCGTTGGTTTGAGGGTGATAGACTGAGGCGTAATCGAGCTTGATGCCCATGTTTTTGCACCATAATTTGACCTCATCGGCCGTGAAGTTGGTGCCGTTATCAGTGATGATCTTGTGGGGACACCGTAACGGTGCACTACCCCGATATGAAGTCTATCACGGTCCAGATTGGCCGTTTTAACGAGCTTGGCCTCTATCCATTTGGTGAATTTATCCACCATGACCAATAGGTATTTTTGCTTGTGGGTTCGTCCCTTAAGGGGTCCAACCATGTCAAGCCCCTGGACCCTGACGGCCGGTGATGGGTATAGTTTTAAGGCGGTGGGTGGCATGTGGCTTTCGTTAGCAAAAAGCTAGCAACCGACGATCGTTGGACTAAGTCCTGCGCATCTTCCGGGGCCGTCACCAATAAAATCCTGTACGGAAGGCCTTGCCTACAAGGGCCCGGGCTGCGGCGTGGTGCCCACCCAGTCCGGCATGAATTTCAGCCACGAGGTTTCGCCCTTCCTCTTCGGAGATACACCTTTGAAGGACTCTGGTAGTGCTTTTCTTATAAAGCTCTCCCTCATGGACTTTGTAGGCTTTAGATCGCCGTACTATGCAGCGAGCCTCATTTTGGTCTTCGGGGAGTTCCTGCCTAGTTAGGTAGGCTAGGAATGGCTCCGTCCATGGGGCGAAAACCGCCATTATTTCGTGAGCGGAGGGTGTTATCTCGGGGGCAGAGCCTCCGGTTGTGTCAGAGTGTTCGGCGTCAGGCAGTGCGGTTGGGTCCGGATTGTTATTGCCGGACTCCCCTTCCCATAGTACGGATGGCTTGAACAACCGTTCTAGAAAGATATTGGGTGGGACGGCATCACGTTTTGCACCGATGCGTGCCAATATATCCGCCGCCTGGATGTTATCCCGGGTTATATGATGAAATTCGAGCCCTTCAAACCGTGCTGACATTTTTAGGACCGCATTGCGGTATGCTGCCACTTTCGGATCTTTGGCATCAAAGTCCCCGTTTATTTGAGATATTGCGAGGTTGAATCGCGCACCTCTAGGCGTTGAATGCCCATGGAGATCGCCATCCGGAGGCGTGCGAAGGGCCTCGATTCGCCACGTTGTTGGAGTCCGTATACATTATCGAAGGACGTCTTGGGTGTGTCCCTGGTTGGGGACATCGGACGATGCCAGCCCCAGTGCCGCCAACATTTTGGAGCCGTCAATGTGCATGATCCAATTGGAGTATGCGCCGTACTCTTTAGGGAGTTCGGCTTCAGTCCATTCGGCCACGAAGTCGGCCAAAACCTGCGAATTAATAGCTCGTCGTGGCTTATAAGTTATGTCAAATGGAAGGAGCTCTATGGCCCATTTAGCAATCCGGCCCGTCGCGTCGCGGTTATTTATAATGTCGTTAAGAGGTACTTCGGAGGCTACCATTATCGAGCACTCTTGAAAGTAGTGTCGCAGCTTCCGGGATGCCATGAACACCGCGTATGCTATCTTTTGATAGTGTGGGTACCGGGACTTGCATGGAGTTAGGACGGTGGACACATAGTAAACCGGTTTTTGAAGAGGGAACCGGTGTCCGTCCGTTTCTCGTTCGACAACGAGCACCGCGCTGACAACTTGATGTGTTGCGGCGATATATAATAGCATTGGTTCGCATACGTTGGCGCGGCCAGACCGGTTGTTGCCAAAATGGCCTTTATTTCTTTGAGTCCGGCCGTGGCGGCATCAAATCCACTCGAAGTGTTGGTGCGGCGGAGGAGGCGGTAAAGGGTAACGCCTTTTCTCCCAAATGGGAAATAAAGCGGCTTAGAGCCGCTCGCATCCGTCAATTTTGTATTTGTTTGAGGTCTTTTGGAATGTCCAATTGTGTGAGCTCGGATCTTGGCTGGTTTTGCTTCAATTCCTCTACGGACACAATGAAGCCGGGAGCTTTCGGCTGGAACGCAAGACGTATTTTCCGGATTGAGCTTGATGTCATATTTTGAAGATTGTCGAATGTGAGCGTCAAGTCGTCTACTAGAGTTTCAACGTGCTTGGTTTTGACGACCACGTCATCTACATATGCTTCCTTTGTTTTGCCGATCTGGTTTGCGGACATGTCCGAATCATGCGCTGATATGTTGCTTGGCGTTTTTGAGCCCAAAGGGCATTGTGTTGAAGCGAGCGGGTCGTATGGAGTGATGAATGCTGTTGCAGCTTGGTGCAGCTCCGCCATCTTGATTTGGTGGTAGCGGAGTAGCGTCGAGGAAGCACAATGAGTCGTGTCCTGCTATAGCGTCAATTATTTGATCAATTCGAGGGAGGGGGAAGGGATCCTTTGGGCAAGCCTTATTAAGGTCTTTAAAATCAACACATAGGCACCAGGATTTATCCTTCTTTGGTACCATCACCAGGTTTGCTAGCCAGTCCGGATGTTTTATATCTCTAATGAATCCGGCTTCCAAAAGTTTGGCTAGCTCCTCTCCCATGGCCTGTCTCTTGGGTTCGGGAAGCTACCGAAGAGCCTGTTTGGTGGCTTGAATCCTTTTAGGATATTTAGGCTGTGCTCGCTAGTCGGCGTGGGATTCTGGCATGTCGAAGGGTGCCAGCAAAGATGTCCCGATTTTCTTGTAGAAATTCTCGTAGTCTGGCGTCTACATCGAGGGTTTAGTTGTGCCCCAATGGAGGCTGTCTTTGCGGGTCCGTTGGGTGGACTTGGAATTTGACTATTTCATCCGCTGGTTTAAAAGAAGTGGACTTGGATCTTTTATCAAGTATCACATCGCCCCTGTTCACCGTGGAGCACATCGCGGTGAGTTCCTCGCCGCTAGGGCTTTGGATAGTGCCTCGAGGGCTAGTGCGGCTGTCTTGTTTTGGTGGAGTGCTATGTTCGGATCACTAGCGAGTGATGATTCCGTTAGGTCCGGGCATTTTAAGCTTCATGTACCCATAATGGGGTATAGCTTGAAAAATTGTGAATGCCTCTCGTCCTAATAAAGCATGATATCCGCTGCTGAGCGGGGCCACTTGAAATGTGACCTCCTCGGATCTGTAATTGTCCGTGAGCGAACACTACGTCGATGTGATTTTTCTGTGCAGCATGCTTCCGGCTAGGGATTATTCCTCTAAAGGTTGTGCTGCTTCGCTCAATGCGGTTCAGTCTATTTCCATTTTTGGAGGGTTTCCTCATAGATGAGGTTTAGTCGCTGCCGCTTGATCCATGTGTACCTTAGTAAGGCGAAAGTCGTCCACTATCGGTTGAGGACCAATGCGGTTGGTGCTCGGGCTGTTCGAATTTAGGTTCATCAACGGCATTAAAAGTAATAGCCGTGTCCTCCATGGATTTATTGTTGCTACTTGGTAGACTTCGCAAGGTTGCGGAGTGTTCGTTTTGCATGTTATTTGATGCGAAAGTCTCGAAGACTATTAACACCGTCTTGGTGTTCTTTGGGCTGGGATTCGAAGCTAGAAGCTCCTCGCCACTTTTGGCCACCGTCGTAGTATCCAACATGCTCAAGGCTATGAGTTGGAGTGGCGCCCTACGTGCTATGAATTTTGCGAGGTCCGTTTAGCCAACCCTCGATGACGGTTCCGTACCCTTTAGGGGTTTTGGTTTTTGGTATTTAACCCGGTGATTGATAATGATGCACCCTTTATTTTGGACTAGGGATGTATTGGGGCGGATTATCCCAAAATTTACTTTTGGTTTTCCAGTGCTCTCCATTGCAAGATACTTTTGTACTATGGTCACCAAGTCAGCAAAGTGTGTAATTTCGCGACGACTTATGGCGTTTAGGATTCCCTTGTCCGTGCAATTATTGCAGAAAATTGGGATTCGTCCTCCTCTCGGCGATCCTTTATCCTGTTCATAACCGGGAGGAATCGCCCGATAATGATGTATTGTTTCAGCGGGCTCTTGCCGAATTCGAGAGAGATCGCTAATGTTTGGGTGGGCGGGTGGAACTAGATCCGAACCCCGTCCAATTTAGGACTCAGGGGTCGAGAAATTTCCGAACTCGGAAGTTTGGATTTTTGAGTGTTATCCAATGAGTCCAACCCGTCGCCTGACTTTAAGTTCAGGGCTTGATCGACATCCGTCCCTCTGCGGGAATCCGGCATGGAGGGATCGGGAATCCGGACGTAGCTAGTCCTTAAGATAGAAGAAGAATTGCCGCATTGCTCCTCTATCACAGCAACATGATGGGTAGCCTGGGGAGAGTTGATCTCTCTCAGATCGGTTTTAGGCCCGATCCGGTCGTAGTCTGTGGCGACTCCCAGGGCGGCGATGCGATCCAAGAGCTCGTTTACGGAGGAGAGCTCAATCGGATCTAACTGTTCGGCAAGTTCCGAATTAACATGGAGATTGGTTTCGATGACTCGAGAGGTCATCGTCGGTGATGGCGGATGGCGGTCATAAGAAAACCACCTAGTCGAAGAGTTCGGCACGCCAAGGCTCTTTGGTGATAATATCGTCTTTAAAGGCGAGATGAGGCATCCTACGATGGCGGACGCAGAGGAACTCTCAATGAAAGCACCAATGTCGGTGTCAAAACCGCGGATCTCGGTAGGGGGTCCCGGCGTGCGTCTAGGCGGATGGTAATAGGAGACAAGGGACATGATATTTTTACCTGTGTTGGGCCCTCTCGATGGAGGTAATACCCTACTCCTTCTTGATTAATATTGATGATATGGGTAGTACAAGAGTAGATCTACCACGAGATCAAGGAGGCTAAACCCTAGAAGCTAGCCTATGGTGTGATTGTTGTTAGTCCCACGGACTAAAACCCTCCGGTTTATATATACCTTTGGATAGGTTAGGGTTACACGAGTCGGTTACAATGGTAGGAGATCTACATATCCGTGTCGCCAAGCTTGCCTTCCACGCCAAGGAAAGTCCCATCCAGGACACGGACTAAGTCTTCAATCTTGTATCTTCATAGTCCGAGTCCGCCAGCGGTGATAGTTCGCTATCCGGACACCCCTAATCCAGGACTCCCTCACGGGGTTGACCGACCCGCGAGATCCGGCGGCGGCGGGACTCGGCGTGGCGGAGTGGCGTCTTGGCGGCAATGGCATGGTGGCGGCACTTCAAGCCGTGGCGGGCAAGGCTGTGGCAAGTGCAGGTTTGGCGGCTCGAGGGTGAGGAGGAGGCTGGGCGCGCTTTTAATGGCCAGGGGGGTGTCGGCTTGCGCGAGGGGGCGCCCAGGCGATGGCGGCTCGGAGGGGCCGGCTGGGTTTCGGCCCAGTCGGTCCGGAAACTTTTTTTTATAAATAATTTCGCTCGAAGAAAAATCCTGATAAAGTTTAAAAAAATTCTAAAAATGCCAAAAACAATTTTCGCCGTCTAAATAAAATATTTAGAACAAAGTGAACATTTTTCTGGCCTAAAAATGCAATTTTCAAAAATGTATATTTTTCCAATTCAAATAAAATCGCAATTAAAAATCAAATAAAGTATTTATTTGATTTTAAAATTTCTCGTCCAATATTCCTCTCTTTTTCAAGAAGTCATATTATCTTCTCTCATTTATTTTTAATATTGGAAATAATCAGAGAGAAAAATATTAAAACCAAATTGATCCTCTTTTCAAATTTGAGAAAATTCAAATATGAAAATAAATGAAATCCCCATCTCTCTCCTTGGGTCCTTGAGTTGCTTAAGATTTCTTGGAACACAACCAAAATGCAAATAAAATATGATATGCATATGATGACCTGTGTATAACAGCCAAATTGAAAATTGGTATGTTACATTTATACAAATAGAATCGTACACGAACTAACTACAGTAAATGTACAAATAGAATCGTACACGAACTAACTATAGTAAATGTCTGTGTTGTAATTTCTCATCGCAAACAGTTCATCCGAGTGGGTTGTTTGCTGCGTATTACACATATCTTGTTTACACGAATCATTTGTGTTCTTTTGGCTCATCGCAAACAGTTCATCTATGTGAACTGTATGCCGCATATCACACACATCTTGTTAAGTTGAACCGTTCCTGTTCTCTTCCCTAATCGAAAACAATTTGTCCGAGTGAACCATATGCCATATATCACACACACCTTGATCTGGCTGACCATTTCTGTTGCATTCCCTAATAGTAAACAGTTCATCAGAGCGAACGGTATGCCGTATATCGCACATACATTGATATGGATGCCCGTTTCTGTTGTTCTGTCTAATCGCAAACAGTTCGTATGGATCAACCGTATGCCCTGCATCGCACAAGTAACTAAAATCCGAACCATGTTTCATGTCTCCACCATCGCAAACATTTTGCATATTTTTTGAGGGTTTTTTTACATCCCCATTTGTGATTAATGCATGATACACAGTTTCGTCAAATGGTCTCTGATCGTAGTGTCGCGTTAGCAGCATCCTGCAGTAGTGCAAGAACAATGTAGAGCTAAACTTCTTCATAAGTATTGGGTTTATTCTACATTAATGTAAGAATTAATATAGATATGATAAGTAGGAGAGAACAGTTGATATGCAGGTTATCATGCACACTGATGTCACATAATTAACCATGTATGAATGTAAGTACAGCGATACAAGACAACAGGTACTAACAAGAGCAAAACAGCGAGCAACATAGGTGCGATATCCTAGGTTTTGTGGCGCTGGTTCTATCACAAATATAAGTGGGGTGTTGTCTGATTTCTGTGGTACCACCACCTTTTTCAAGGACTTTGTTACTACTCCTTCAGGTTTTGTAATCACTCTCTTCCTTTTGGATGTGTGATACACAAGAGCAGCAATTGAATGAAAAAACCAGGTATGATGACAAATGGAATGCGTATTGATAATGGGTGGGCATGAAAACTTCAAATATATGATGAGTAAACTAAGCACATGGTCGTGCAAAGAAGCAGAAGAAACGCAAAGACAACTTACCCCAGTTACGTGCAACCAATAAAACCTTGCCAAATTAGAACAGACACCTTGTAGGGTGAACAGGATAGGCCATCTGCCTTTGACTCCTTGAGCTCAGAATAGTTATTAGGATCATATTCTGAACATGAATCTGTAGGTGCGGAGTGTGTGGGCTTCATTCCATCCAGAATGGAACTCAATGCCTCAATGCCATGTTTCTAGTCATTGCACTGTTCCGCGATACTCTTTTGATGTGCCCATTCTCATATTCATTGTGATTTTGTCTAATATATGAGAAGCATGACAACATAAATAGTAGTGAGATTAGCTTTGTAATGTATAGGATATTCTAATATAATAGGAGGTCCTTGTAAACCCTTGTGTGCTATCAATGGATTTTGATGAGAGAGCCCTTGTGTGATGTAATTTGGTGCGTACAATAATATAATTTGGCACAACTACACAAAAAATAGACTCCCTGTTGGGAGCTCCAAAAGTAAGGATAGTTGGCAGATGATAGGTTCATAATATGTTGTATTGAAAGTTTATTGTGAAACCATGACAACGAGAGTGCATAGAGAAATAGTATTTCAGCATGTCTGTATATGTGGGGCACATGCATTTCAAAACTCACGTAGTACATTAGCTAACCAATTAAATGTAAGCTTTGGAAATATGAGTGGCATGTAGTTTTGCTTGAAGGATGGAGTGCTGCTAACACGACACAAAGCCACTACGCAGATTGTAGTGTCGATAAAAGGGGGCAACCATAAGCATCATAGATAAATCGGGGAAGTGGAACTAGCTGGAAAATATGGGGTTGTATTGCCGCTACTAATCGAAAGCCTATCGATCACCTACAGGCTAGCTCCATTCACCTGAAGGCGCACTACTGTTGCTATCAGTCTAGTCTCTCAAAGGCCGCACAGCTCCCAACATTTCCTAGATATTATGGCAGACCAACTCGAATTGCAGAAAGCAACTTGCAGAAGCGGCCAAATAGACATGTCGACTACAGATGTTCATGCTTGCCATCTTGACAAGGAACATACTTTACTTATTTAAGAAGAATAGGAGAGGAACATTTTAAAGAATAGAAGAGGAAGAATATTATGGAGATTCTATTTCTTTTCATACAATGTTAGTTGCCCAGCCGTGGTGAATCAAAGCATCCAAAGAAATGCAATTCCATGTTGTCTCTCTCAATGTGGCCACAGGCATTTGGAAACTCAAGTGGGAGCATTAGCTAACCAATTAAATTTATGTCTGTTAACTAATATGAATATCATATCACATTCGTATTGGAACAAGTAAGATTTGAAATTATGATTGCTGTGTTGTTTAGCTTTAAAGGGTGGACTGCTGCTAGTAGGACACAAAGCACCTACGTAGATCATAGTGTAGCTATAATGGGAAAACCCTAAGCATCACGAGTAAAATCAGGAAAGTGGAACTTGCTGGAAAATATGTGCTAGTATTGCGATGCGGCTAGAAAACCGGATACCAGCTCTCTACAACTGAAGGAGCGGTACTGTTACTATCAGTCTAACTCTCAAAGGCGACACAGCTCCCAGCACTTCCTGGATATTAGGGCAGACCAACACGAAGAGTTGAAAGTGTCCATGACAAGCGACCGAATAGACATGTACACTGCAAATGTCCCTGCTCCTCTTCACTACAAGGAACATACTGTACAACTATTATACTCCCTTTGTCCCTAAATATAAGACCTTGTAGAGATTCCACTATGGATCACAGGCGTATATAGACACATTTTAGAGTGTAGATTCAATCATTTTGCTCCCTGTGTAGTCCATGGAGGAATCTCTACAAAGACTTATATTTAGGAACGGAGAGAATACTTATTAAAGAAGAATAGAAGAGGAACATGCTAAAGAAGAGCAAGAAGATTTTGGATAACAAAATGTTCATTACCCATACATGATGAACCAAAGAGCATAGAGAATGCAGCTCCCTGCCGTCTCTCTATATGTGGCACACATGCTTTTCAAAAGTAAAGTAGGAACATTAGCTGACCAATTAAAGGTTCTTTGCATTAGTAATATCAGCATCATATTAGATTTGTATTTGAGCAACAAAGTTTGAAATTATGAGTGGCATGTTGTTTAGCTTGGTGGGTTGAGGAGCAGTGCTAGCACGTCTCGAAGCACCTAGGATGATGGTACACTAAATATATAGGGAATGTCTACATGCAAGTCACCTGACTATCGTCATTTGGTTCAGTCGACCATTACAGGCGGTTGGATGAAGATCCTATGTCTCCTAACCCTTCTTCTTCCTCGCCTTTCTTCTTCCCCTACAGACCACCGCACAGGCCACCGGCCCCCGCCCTCCCCTGCACTGCCCACCACTTCCGGTCTTCCACCGCCCCGGGCCATCCCTCTAGCCAACCCCACCGCTAGACCCCCACCCACTTCGAGTTTTGCCTCCGGCGAGGCCCCACCATAGCCCGACAATAGGCCCCCACAACCACTGTCCCCACCTGAAACCCTAAGATAGATAACGGGGCAGCCCTCCGACGAGCCCCTTCCTTCCCTTCGGCGAACTCTGACGAACTCTCAAAAATGGACTGACCCCAAATTGAAATTCAGTCGACTGTCATTTAAGCTAATGTGGAATATAAAAGGCGAAAACAATAAGCATTGCGAGTATAGTGGTGAGCGTGCCATGGAGGATCTGAAGGTGCAAATCGGACAAAGGCAACTTCACAAACAATGCTTGCTTTATACTAAGAAGTAAGATACTAAGTGATGGACATCTATTTTCTTGCTGAGATAAATAACTTGAGGAGATACGAAAGAGTACCGCCTCTGGTGTGGCGCCGTGTAAGCATCTACTGAGGCATTGAGGGTGCTGCGGTAGCGATCGTTGTCGACAGTGTGGAAGCAGATCTAGGAGGGCAGACGGTGGCGGCGAGGGGAATATCCCAGCATGGTGGATGAGAAGGTGGTACGAGCGGCCTCGGCAAGGTGGACGACAGTGCTGATGAAGTGAGAGGACGCAATGCAGGGATCCTAGTCTGAAGCCGTGGATGAGAGAGGTCGATCTCTTCTAATGGACGATGGTGTCGGGGTATCAGCTTCGGCATGGTGGAGGAGGGCGAGTGGCAGATGGAGGAGACTGGGGTGGATAGGGTGTTTTGGCGCCCATGGAGTACGAATGGGGAAATGGAGGGAGAGAGGTAGGGGAACCATGTCTTCAGGACGCGCTTGTCTCAAATGCGAGGAAATTTACAAAACTTAGCCCCCGTTTACAATTTCGTATATCACAACAATATTGGTCGGTTGGGGATAGGACGGTAATCTCACATACACCGAATATGTGCCGACGGAGATTTCGACCGAGGAGAAACTGTGTTTTGGCTCCCATCGTGTATGAATCGGGGTGAGAGGCGATTTGGGCTAAGGGAAACTGTGTTTTGGCACCCACCATGTATGAATCGGGGAGGTGAGAGGCGGAGGCGGTTATATCACGTTTGAGTGAAATTACAAACATACCCCTATCAAAACCTATAGAAATCGAGCTGATAGGCTTTGCGTGCACTGGTGCGGGTCGGTCCTAAACAAATGGTTTTTAACCCCTTTCCGCGATGGCATTTGGAACCGTCGCCAAGTGAGCGCGTGCGATAGGGTGTCCTTCCCACATGACCCAGAAATCATTGGGGATAGGCCCTCCTATACATTCCACACGGAAAAGGGGTACATCCCACCTGTACACCAACACGGTGAAACCCAAAAATCATTTCCGTAGGTATGTACATCCCACATGGTGAATCCTAGAAATCATTTTTGTAGGTATGTACATCCCACACGGTGAATCCCAGAAATCATTTCCGTAGGTATGTACATCCCACACGGTAAATCCCAGAAATCATTTCCGTAGGTATGTACATCCCACACGGTGAATCCCATAAAATCATTTCTGTTCGTATGTATATCACACAAAGTCAATCCAAGGAATACGTTTCCATTCTTATGTACATCCCACACAGTCAATCCAGGGAAAACGTTTCCGTTCGGATGTACATCCCACGTGGTTTTATGTATACGCTCGTGTGTGAAAGGTGTAACTATCACACACGCTCTGCCTTGGTTAACTGTTTGCTTTCATTAACTACATCACACATGATTTGATGTAGAAAACTATGTGGCATTGGGCTATCCATCGCAAGCGCTTTTACTGCTAGACCGTTTGCACAGGTCCATGACCGTCTGTTCTATTTTTACTTTTGCTTGTAATTTATTATTCTAATTGGAAATTTTGAAATACGAAACGTGCAATTCAAATTTTTAGCACAATGGTTCAACAACGAATCCATAAATAAAATTGCCAGTACAATATGTTCAGTAATTACAGGATTAGGCAGCAACTAGCTATGATGAACCGCAGTATTTAAAGGCGGTAAAGGTGAAGAGACAAGTGTAAATCATTTTGACTGCCGACGTTGTTGAAGAAGTGGAATGCCCATAATGTGCCTTCCTGCATGCCATAGGCACGAACCACTTTTGTCCAACCCCTTGTGATGATCGCCCGCCCATCCTTCACCGCCTTCAGGAAGACTTCTAGAGCATTATCATGGTAGCATGAATTATATACTTTAACCTTAGTTGCCTCCACTCCCGTCATTTAGTTTGCAAGGTAATCATCAGTAAATAGCTTCGGAAACCACTGAAAAGAGAAAAAATATCAGATACTGAGGTCTAATAGAGTAACTTGTTGTGGGCAGGGGGAAAGGGAACACATTACTTACCATCCTAAAGTTCACTATTGTTATACTCTTGTTGGGGTGTCTTTGCGATGTATTGGTGGTCGTTGGGTGTTGGGTTTGGTTGTCAGGTTGCAAGCCCTGAGAGTAGTCTACGTGTGGTTGGTCTGTGTCGGTTTTCTCCTGGTTTTCCGTTAATTAACTGGGCAATTCTCTTCTGCTTAATTAATCGATGAGGCAAATCTTTTGCCTCCGTTTCGAAAAAAGTTCACTATTGTCTTTGACAAAGTGTAAATAAAGAGCTTAATTCCAATCACCCGTTCTTTCGCCTAACAATCTTTCTTAGTTTCCTCACTTGACGCTTGTTCATGAATATCTCATTGCCCCATACACAAAAGGGCTCAAAGTGTGGATCGGTAGCCCTCATATATGTACCTACAAGCAACCAGTAAATGTTAGAAGCTAAACTGAGATTGCACAAATGATGTAAAATACAACTACCCATATTCCTAAGTACAAGTTTTTTTTGAGATTTCAATATGAACTACATACGAATGTATATAGAATTATAGATATAGTTTAGATTAGAATCTAGATTCACTAATTTTTCTCCTTATGTAGTCTATATTGTAATAGCTAAAAATACTTATATTTAGGAATAGATGGTGTATAACACATGGGATGCAGCTAACCTCGACGGCAAACAACAGCATCGCCCATTGTAGCCTTGTGTAAGTACATGGAAAGCCAATTTTAACTACAACAAGGTTAACATACACCAAAAATAGCAAATGGTAATAAAACGGCAGCATCTATAGTGATATCTTCATTTCGAAAGAGTAGCACGGTAGCATAGGGACGGATTAAAAAATGGATAGAACTGTTAATTGCAACAGGCTTAACAACATCCTAATTCATGTTTTGTAAGTTTGTAGCCATTGAAATACAACTCTTTAAAAATGGATACAACTGTTAATTGCAACAGGCTTAATGGCCATTGAAACGGGTACTGATAAAAATGCAATTGGCAGAGTTAAACATCACAGGGCAGGTGCTGCCGGAGCAGATAATGGCCCAGTTGTCTATAAAAAGGTAGGGAAAATAGCTCAAACGTGTTAGGCATGTTTACTACAACATGCTTAACACATCGACAGTACAAAAAACATAGCCATTAATTGCAACTGGTATTGGTAAGATTGAACTGGTGGGTACATACTTGGTAAGTCCTGAGAGGTAGTTGCTGGGGCACTTCATCCTGGCCAGAGCCCGCCCAAAGTCAGCGGCGGCGGAGGCGAGCTGTTCCTCCAGGTCGAAGCGTGGATCAGTACCACTAACATGTCTACCTACAGGCAACCAGTAAATGGTAGAAGTTAAACTGCAATTGGAAAAATGATGTGAAATACTGTAAGACATGGGATGCAGCTAACCTTCACGGCAAACAACAACATCGGTCGTTATGACCCTGCGTAAGTACATGGACAAGCATGTTAAGTACAATAGGATTAGCATCCACCAAAAAAGTAAATGGTGCAGCATCTCTAGTATATCTTCATTGCGGAGAGTAGCATGGTAGCGAATGGACATATTAAAGAAATGGATACAACTATTAATTGCAACAGGCTTAACAACATCCTAAGTCATGTTTTGTAAGTTTGTAGCCATTGAAATGCAATTGTTTAAAAATGGATTCAACTATTAATTGCAACAGGCTTAATAGACATTGAAACCGGTACTGATAAAAATGCAATTGGCATAGTTAAACATCACAAGGCAGGTGTTGCCAGAGCAGAGAATGGCCCAGATGTCTATAAAAAGGTAGGGAAAGTAGCAAAAACGTGTTAGGCATATTTACTAGAACATGCTTAATACATCGACCATACAGAACATAGATATTAATTGCAACTAGTATTGGTAAGATGGAACTAGTGAGTACATTCTTGGTAAGTCCTGAGAGGTAGTTGCTGGGGCACTTCATCTTGGCCAGAGCTCGCCCAAAGTCAGCAACGGCGGAGGCGAGCTGCTCCTCCGGGTCGAAGTGTGGATCAGTGCCACTGACATGTGTACCTACAGGCAACCAGTAAATGGGTAGAAGTTAAACTGCAATTGCACAAATTATGTGAAATACTGTAAGACATGGGATGCAGCTCACCTCGGCGGCAAACAAAAGCATCGACCGTTATGACCCTGCGTAAGTACATGGACAAGCATGTTAAGTGCAACAGGGTTAACATCCACTAAAAATAGAAAATGGGCAGCATCTCTAGTGATATCCTGAGTCATGTAGTGTAAGTTTGTTACTGGTATTGGTGAAATTGAGCTGGACACAGTAATATTTGAACATCACACAGTGTGTAGTACAGAAATAAACCAGGCACGAACATGCTTAATACATCAACCGTACAAATCATAGCCGTTGCAAGTGGTATTGGTACGATTTAGCTGGTCAGATCGTACCTCTTAAGTCCTCGGGGGTAGTCGCTGGGGGACTTCATCTGGGCCAGAGCCTGCACCATGTCGGTGGCGGCGGCGGAGGCGAGGTGTTCCTCCGGGTCAACACGCACAGCGGCCATCGCGCCATGGACCGCCATCAGCTCCTGGTGGGGGGATTTGGGGGCATGAGGATGTTTCGCAGACGCCATTTAAGCAATCAGGCCGAGGACGTGATAGAGATCGGTGGGTTACCTGACTGGATCCGAGCAGAACATAGATGTGGTTGAAGCTATGGTGGCGGTGGCGGCGGTTTGAGATGCCGATAGGGGGAGGCGCGAGGGAGGGGTGATACTGAGGGGAAGGGATGTGGTTGGAGGAATAAATTCTGAAATCGCGCGCCTAATGAAAATTTCTGTGCGAAATTTGAAACTTGGGCGGGGGAAACACACAACACAGACGAAGCGCGTAAAATACTCGTGTGCGAAAAAAAGGTTGGCAGATCCCGTCTCCAAAATAATGTACACGTGTACTTGATTTTTTTCGGTCAATGGTATGCCTGGTTTATTAGGAAATATCGCACAGTTAACTGACTTATGGGTCATTAACGCAAAAAACATAGACGGGTACGGCATAGAAACTGTGTGTTTTGTGATCTTCTAATGATTAACGCAAAAAAAAACACACTGGCACACATGCTAATCAACGCTCAAAGCCCTCAAAGGATGCTCTTATCGACATTGTACGTTAATACTACAAACTTAAAGTACTATTGGTAATTTGTTCTAATACTACAAACTTAAACTACTTCTAACATGCTGCCATCAGGGCATGCTGGCCAGAAGCTGGCGTTCTCCTTCCCGGCCTTGTAGGCAGCAGCCCACCGTGCTTCGATTTCCGCCAAGCTCGCCTCACCACGGCGTGCGGCCTCTTTTTTCTTGCGGCGGCGGGACTCTCTTTTATTGATTGCTTTCTGCCTTTTCTTCTCCTTCTGTGCGGCTTTGGCCGCCTCTAGATCCACCACCCATTCGGCCATGGTAGCCCCAAAGTCCGCCCATGTAATTGTCTGGCAGCCGGCGGCGATGAACTCGGGGCGGTGAGATGCCATCGCTTCCATACCAGGTGTGCGGTCGCGGGCGGCGAGGAACGCGGCTCGGCGGGGTGCCATCGCTTCCTTACCAGTTATTGTGCACCGCGGTGCCATGGACGACGCCTGGAGAGAGCTCTGGGACGAAGGGGCCGGGCAGCCGTACAGTGTGGTGGCATTCAAGAGCTCAACCACAAACGACAAAAGAAATTTGGCTTCCCTTACAATTTTGCTCGTTCATTATCGCACACGGTTCATCTCCGTCACTTCTGGAAACAGTGTGCGCTGAGCCTCTTGTGTGTTGCGTTATGATTGGCCGGAACCCCAGCCACGCGGATCGCGCGTGTGCTCCGTTGGATCCGCCACGATCGAACGGCAATCTACGTCCCTCACATCACACCCGTGCACCTGTAGCTGGATTGGATTTATATGCGCTAAATGCCCAGAAAATGCACATAATCCCCTAAATATGGTAAATGAGCCCGGAAAAATGCCAAATTTGAACACGTTGATTTGCAGGGTGTATCTTCATCATAGAAAAAAACTCCAGGGCAAAGAACAAAGAAAATTTGGATTCCCCTTCAATCTTGAGGATTTCCCTTTCGAAAGCAGGGAACTTCCTCGGTGATGGTTCGATTTATGAAGGGCGTGCATGACAACATAAGCCAAACCTTCTCAAATTTTTACCAAGGCATGGTGAGGTCATACCATGGTACCATGCCAGGCATCATGTTTTTTAAGCATTTATTTCATTTTTTCTATAGTTGAAAACCCAACAAACAGTCATTTATGGTTGACTATTGCCACACATTTCATTGAAATATCTATCCATTCCTTTTAAAAGGCATGAGAATTTACTTAATGGCACGAGCATGGTTTTCTAGGCCATTCTTGTGGACCCTTTAATGCATCGATTGTTTGAACCTAAATTATGCGCATTAATGCCTAGGAAATGCACATAATCCCCTAAATATGGCCAATGAACCCGGAATAGTGCCAAATTTGAACACGGTGATTTGCAGGTTGTATGCTCATCATAGAAAAAAAATACTCATGGACAAAGGACAAAGGAAATTTGGACCCTGTCAGGACCCCGATCCTAAGTCACACCGATCTAGCATGTAACACATCATATCACTTTGCGGCCTCACGCACGGTATTCCCACAGGTGCCACCTTACTTGGCCCGGGACCGTTTGCACCTTTTGGCTCACGTATATGATAGTTTTGCTAGCATCCATATGACAGAGAACCCGTGCCGACATGACTAGTCGTGAACCCAAAGTGGCACTAACTTACAGGGACATGCATACATGACCCAGCAATAAACGTGTCGGCCATCAGCGAGTGAATCCGGGTTGTAGCAGCTGGGCTAACAGGACTCGGAGAATCCGGGCTGTAGCAGGCTAACAGGACTCCGGTAGACACCGCGTGACATTTCCTTGAAGGGACAGACACAGGAACGAAGAAGGGCACATGCCGGCCAGCCAAAGTGTTCCGGAGCAGTAGCAAGCTACCATGGCTCAGTGGAAGCACTAGGAGACATTTCCCGGTAAGAGAGGCTGCCAAGGATAAACAACTAGGTTGTCGGATCCCACACATACCAAGCATTTCAAATCATACACACAATATGCTCGATATGTGCAAATACAACATGGCATCACAACAGAACTCTACAACTCAACGTATTTATTCATTAGGCTCTGAGGATCCAGATATTACAAACATGGGTCTGATGACCCAACATTCAGAGCATACAAGCCAAAAGCACATGCGGAAGCTTAACATGTCAAAGTACAGACAACTACAAATGAAAAGGGCTGAGAATCCTGACTATCTACAAGACCCTCCAGAGGGCACAAGATCGTAGATGAGGTAACAATCTAAACGTCGAAGTCCACCCAGAACTACTAGCGAGACTGAAGTCTCTCTGCAAAACATAAATTAAGAAAACGTGAGTACAAATGTACCCAGCAAGACTTACATCAGAACTATCTACATATGCATCAGTATCAACAAAAGGATGGTGGGGTTTAACTGCAGCAAGCCAGCTTTGACTCGGTGGCTATCCTAAACTACGACTATAAGTAACTCTTTTGAGGTGGCGCACATGAGTCCACATATTCACCATATGAATACACCACTATGGATCCGCTCCCGTCTCCCTACGAGAACGTCGTCCATAGCACTCACGCTTATCTTGCGCATTTTAGAGTATCCACTTTCACTTGTCTATGAACTGTACAGGCAACCCAGATGTCCTTTACCGGGGACGAGGCTATTCGAATAGATGATGTTAACCCTGCAGTGGTGTACTTCTTCACACACGCTCTCACCACTTACCGCCATGTACACGTCATGTAACTCGGCAACCTTCAAGCGGAAGCCTGGCGAGGGTGTCGGCCACGACCTGACTAACCACACAAGTCCCTAGTCCAGGTTTATCACCTATTCAGGTTTCATCCGTAGGGAGTCCGGCTGAGGTTTCCACATACGGCCCCGAATGATGTGTGAAGGGTTCCCGAGTCACCAAACGGGCGACTCAGTACATCAGGCCACATGCCTACCGCATCACAGCCCACCCCTCGGGTCAGCGCTGTGCACGGCCTCCAGCATACTACAAACACCAGAAACTACTTGCAACTCCCGGACAGAGGACAAGGGCGGTTAATAAGTCGAGAGGGTCAATTAAGGATCCCAATGAGTGGTAGTAGCTGTTCATGGATCACAAACACAGAACTCAGTTCCTGAGGACGGCTTCAATGAGACAACCCACCATGTACTCCTACATGGCCTCTCACCGCTACCTTTACCAAATCGTGTTCACACACTTAGCTCACACACAGTAGGACATGTTCATCACCATTCCAATTCATCCCCGACGAATCAGACCCGACTCAACTTTAAGTAGTAGCAGTCATGACAAACAAGCATGAATGAGTAGGCACATCAGGGCTCAAACAACTCCTACTCATGGTAGTGGGTTTCATCTGTTTACTGTGGCAATGACAGGTCATGCAAAGGAAATGGGTTCAACTACCGCAGCATGTAACAGTTGAATCGTTGTTGTCCTATGTAAAAGAGAGCAGGAGCGAGAGAGTGGGATTGTATCGGAATCAACAAGGGGGTTTTGCTTGCCTGGCACTTCTGAAGATAGTATAGCTCTTCATCACTGTCATTGAACTCATCGTTGGATCACGTCTACTGAGGGGGAGCAAATACCGGTAAACAGAGAAAGAACACAATCAATGCAATGCCACAATATGATGCATGATCATGACATGGCAATATGCTATGATTTGAGCTAATGCAGCTAGCAACAATTTAAATGGAGTTGGTTTGAACACTAGATTCAAATTCAAACTCCACATAAGGCATTTCAAATGCCATTAATTCAAATTGTCATATACAGTGGCTTTATGTTGCTCAAACATGCATGAAAATGGTACAGATGGAAAGATTGGATTTTTCTGATCATTTTTCATATATAAATTATTTCATTCTGAGCTATAGATTATTTTCTATGATTTTTAGGAGCTTACACTATTTTCTGGAATTTTCTGAATTATTTTAACCCAGAAAATGTTTAACTGCGTCAGCGTTGTGCAAGCATGACGTCAGCGGTCAACAGACCATGCCAGGTCAAAGCTGATGTGTGGGTCCCACATGTCAGCCTCTCCTCTAACTAAGTTATTAATTAGCACTAATTCAACCCTAAGCCTAAACTAATTCAGGCTTGGCCCAAATGTCAGTGGGTCAGGGGGGAGTCAAACCCCTGGTCAACTAGGTCAAACTCGCCGGTGTTTAGCCGCAGGCGGGGTCAGCGGCGCTCTTGTGCCTCGGGTTTCCTCTATGGGGCATCGTTCGATGCGCTGTTGGGCTCAACGGAGAGCTGGCGCGATGACGTGTCGGATTGTGGTGGTTTCCGGGGCTAGGGTGGCCAGAGTCAACGGCGGCGAGGTCATCCGCGGCGGCCGAAGATCGGGCGGGGTCGGTTTTGGTGCTGTGGTGCAGGGGCAAGAAAAAGGACAGAGGGGATACGCAGTGGAGCTCACAGCAAGGGTGATGAAGTGGTGAGCGAGCTTGGGGGAGGCCGAGCTGAGTAGGGCGGCGAAGACGATCTCCGACGCCTGAGGTTGAAGACGAGGCCGGGAATGACGCTGTGGGGCTTCCGGCGTCGTGGTCGTTGGCGGAGAGCTTCAGGGCGACGCGGTGGGGCTGATCGATGCGTTGGGGAGGCGAGGAGGTGACCCGGGGCGCGGCAGCGGCGAGTGGCGGCGACGGTGGTGCTCGGATGTGTGAGAGAGAGGCGAGGGAGAGACGAAGGGGGAGAGTGAGGAGGTCAGGGGGGTCCAGAGCGGCGCCGAGGAGGGGCTTCGAGGCGCCTCGGTGAGGCAGGCGAGCAGGGAGGTGGCGTGGTGCCTCGCGCGCGTGTGCGCTGTCTCCCTCCTCTGCCTACTGGTAGAGGTGGAGGATGACTGGCACCAGGGCAGTGGGCTGGGCTGGCCAGGTAAGTGGCCTAGGTGGGCTTCTTCTCTCTCTCTCTCGTTCTTGTTTTCTTTTGTAGTTTCTGTTTTCTATTGTTTGCCTCTGTTTTGAATTAGCAAAAATTCTAATTCATTTTGTAAAATCCTGAAAATAATGCTGGGCAATTTTGAAAATATTTCCAATATCCCTCAAATGCTTTCAAGATTATTTGGACATTTAAAATATTTCATAGAATTTAAATGTCCAGATTCAAATACTTATGGTTTAATTCAAAGATCCAAAGTGTCCTAGAAAAGTGAGCACCATTTTTGGCAGAGGTTCTGGACCAAGGCAAAGATGATGAACATTTTAGAAGGGCATTTCCGGTTCATTGAAAAGATTTAATTTTTACCCTAGTTGAATTTCATTTGCTGCTAGGGTTAACAGTCCCCATTTCAAATTCATTTGAATTTTAAACATGATGACATGATGATCAAGCAAAGACAACAGGGGCTGAGGTTGGGTTGTGACAGACCCCCCTTCAATCTTGGTGATTTCCCCCTTGAAACCATCAAACTTCCTCGGTGATGGTTCGATTTATGAAAGGCGCGCATCACGACATAAGGAAAACATTCTCCAATTTTTACTAGGGCATGGTGAGGCCATACCATAGCACCACGCCAGGTGTCATGTTTTCCAACCATGTGTTTCATTTTTTGTATAGTTGTTAACCGAGTAAACGACGCATTTATGCTTGACTATTGCCACACATTTCCTTGAAATATCTACCCATTCCTTGTAAAAGCATGAGAATGTGCTAAATAATACGAGCATGGTTTTCCAGACCTTTCTTGTGCACCTTTTCATGCACCGATTGTTCGAATTTGGATTATGTCCATTAATGCCTAGAAAATGCACATAATCCCCTAAATATGCTAAATGAGCCCGGGAAAATGTCAAATTTGAACACGTTGCATTTGAGGCGGTATGTTGATCATTGGAAAAAACTGAATGACAAACTAGGATGGAAATCAAGATTCCCCTTCAATCTTGGGGATTTTCCCTCTCGACAGCATGGAACTTCCTTGGTGATGGTTCGATTTATGAAGGGCGTGCATGACGACATAAGCCAAACCTTCTCAAATTTTTACCAGGGCATGGTGAGGTCATACCATGGCACCATGCCAGGCTTCATGTTTTTAAGCATTTATTTCATTTTTTTCTATAGTTGAAAACCCAACAAACAGACATTTGTGGTTGACTATTGCCACACATTTCATAGAAATATCTTTCCATTCGTTGTAAAAGGCACGGCAATTTACTAAATGGCACGAGCATGGTTTTCTAGGCCGTTCTTGTGGACCCTTTCATGCATCAATTGTTGAACTTGAATTATGCGCATTAATGCCTAGGAAATGCACATAATCCCCTAAATATGGCAAATGAACCCGGAATAGTGCCAAATTTCAACACGGTGATTTCCAGGTTGTAAGCTCATCATAGAAAAAAAACTCGTGGGCAAAGGACAAAGGAAATTTGGATCCCCCTTCAATCTTGGTGATTTCCCCCTCGAAACCATGAAACTTCCTCGATGATGGTTCGATTTATGAAAGGCGCGCATCACGACATAAGGAAAACATTCTTTTATCAGGGCATGGTGAGGCCATACCATGGACCCACGCCAGGCGTCATGTTTTCCAACCATGTGTTTCATTTTTTGTATAGTTGTTAACCGAGTAAACGACGCGTTTATGCTTGACTATTGCCACACATTTCCTTGAAATATCTGCCCATTCCTTGTAAAAGGCATGAGAATGTGCTAAATAACATGAGCATGGTTTTCCAAACCGTTCTTGTGCACCTTTTCATGCACCGATTGTTCGAAATTGAATTATGTCCATTGGTGCCTAGAAAATGCACATAATCCCCTAAATATGGTAAATGAGCCCGGCAAAATGTCAAATTTGAACACGTTGCATTTGAGGTGGTATGTTGATCGTTGGACAAAAACTGAATGACAAACTAGGACGGAAATTAGGATTCCCCTTCAATCTTGGGGATTTTCCCTCTCGAAAGCATGGAACTTCCTCGGTGATGGTTCGATTTATGAAGGGCGTGCATGACGACATAAGCCAAACCTTCTCAAATTTTTACCAGGGCATGGTGAGGTCATACCATGGCAACATGCAAGGCATCATGTTTTTTGAGCATTCATTTCATTTTTTCGATCGTTGAAAACCCATCAAACAGACATTTGTGGTTGACTATTGCCACACATTTCATCGAAATATCTGTCCATTCCTTGTAAAAGGCATGAGAATTTACTAAATGGCACGAGCATGGTTTTCTAGGCCGTTCTTGTGGACTACTTCATGCATCGATTGTTTGAACTTGAATTATGTGCATTAATGCCTAGCAAATGCACATATTCCCCTAAGTATGGCAAATGAACCCGGAAAAGTGCCAAATTTGAACATGGTGATTTGCAGGTTGTATGCTCATCATAGAAAAAACTTGTGGACAAAGGACAAAGGAAATTTGGATCCCCTTCAATCTTGGTGATTTCCCCCTCGAAACCATGAAACTTCCTCGGTGATGGTTCGATTTATGAAAGGTGTGCATCACGACATAAGGAAAACATTCTCCAATTTTTACCAGGGCATGGTGAGGCCATACCATGGCACCACGCCAGGCATCATGTTTTCTAACCAAGTTTTTAATTTTTTGTATAGTTGTTAACCGAGTAAATGACACGTTTATGGTCGACTATTCCCACACATTTCCTTGAAGTATCTGCCCATTCCTTGTAAAAGGCTTGAGAAATTATTAAATCCCACGAGTATGGTTTTCCCAGACGGTTCTTGTGCACCCTTTCATGCACCAATTGTTTGAATTTGAATTACATGCATTAATGCCTACAAAATGCACATAAGCCCCTAAATATTGTAAATGAACCCGGAAAAGTGTCAAATTTGAACACGATGATTAGCAGGGTTTATGTTCATCGTAGAAAAAAACTCATGGATGAAGGACAAAGGAAATTTGGATTCCCATTCAATCTCGGTGATTTACTATCGCACACGATTCATCTCCGTCACCTCTGTGAACCGTGTGTGTTCACTCAAACATGCAAAAGGGAAAGAAAACCCTCGCCCACTGAGGGAGTCCTGGATTAAGGGGTCCTCAGGCGTCCGGCCTGTCGGACATGGGCCGGGCTGATGGGCTGTGAAGAAACAAGACTGAAGACTCTCACCCGTGTCTGGATGGGACTCTCCTTGGCGTGGAAGGCAAGATTGGCGCCCGGATATGGAGATTCCTTTCTCCGTATCCGGTTTTGTATAACTCTAGTCCCCTCCGGTGTCTATATAAACCGTAGGGCTTAGTCCATAGAGGCAAGAATAATCATAGTCATACAGGCTAGACTTCTAGGGTTTTAGCCATTACGATCTTGAGGTAGATCAACTCTTTTAATACTCATATTCATCAAGATCAATGAAGCAGGTAGTAGGGTATTACCTCCATAGAGAGGGCCCGAACCTGGGTAAACATCGTGTCCCCCCGTCTCCTGTTACCATCAACCTTAGACGCACAGCTCGGGACCCCCTACCCGAGATCCGCTGGTTTTGACACCGACATTGGTGCTTTCAATGAGAGTTCCGCTGTGACGTTGAAGACAGGATTTATGGATCGCCTTGTTATCAAGGACAGTATCACCTCCGGAGGTGCCCTGACCTCAGGCCAAACCCTCCGGCTGGGCAGCTTTACCATGACCGCCCCTACGGCCGTTAAGCCAACGATGACTTCTCGGGTCATCGAAAACCACCTCTGTGTTAGCTCCGAATACTCTAAGCAGATGGATCCGGCTGAGTTATCATCTTTGAACGAGCTCCTAGATCGCATCGCCTCCCTGGGGGTCGCAATAGACTACGGTCAGATTGGGCATAAACCCGACCAGAGAGAAATTAAATCTCCGCCGATCACCCACCGGATAGCGGTAGTTGAGGAGCAAGACGACAACTCTTCCTCTATACTGAGGACGAACTATGTTTGGATTTCCGAGCTCGAAGAGCTGGACACCTGCCTTCGGAAAGACATAGCCCGCCCTCCGAACCTAGAATCAGACGACGGGCCTAAAAAATCAGTTAATATCCAGGAGCCCGACCTATCAAGTTCGGAAGTTCTTCAAACTCCGGATTCCAAATTGGGTCAGGGTTCGGATTTAAAGCCACCCACCCACCCAGATAGACGCAATCTCACGTACATACGGTAGCAGTCTCAGGAAACAGTCCATCACTTTTGGGCCAGATTCCTCCTTGGCAAAGACAAGATTAAAGATTGCCGCTACGAAGATGTGATCTCAGCATTCTGCAGTAATTGCACGGACGTAGGACTCCTCAACGCCGTCAGTCGCCGTCTCATATTATACTTTGCTGACTTGGCAACCATCGTACATAAGTACTGCACAATGGAAAGCGCATGTAAAACTCAGGCAGCTCTCTGGGAACCAACGGTTTCTACTCAACCCTTCGTCCGGGCAAAAAGGGTGCACCCTCGCGGCGCACCAGATCCAATAGTAAAGAAATCTAAGCACATCACGGGGCGCGGAACCATTCTGGAGGGATGGCTCGATAGGCCATGCAAAATACATACAACACCGGACACCATAACAACCCACAGCTTTAGAGCATGTTGGATACTCCGGCAAGTCGCCAAGAGCGGCGAGGATATCCTCAAAAAAAAAAATACACCAGTGCAACACCCCACGGAAGATGACGACCCCAACGTATCGACAGTCTTCAAAACTTTCACTTCAAACAATCGGCGTAAAAGGGCTTTCCACGACCTTGCCGAAGTCTGCCAAGTCGCAGCAATAAACCCTTGGAACGACACGGCCATAACTTTCAATGCCAGTGACGAACCAAAATTCTGGACAGTCCGGGCACCAGCCGCCTTGGTTCTCAATTCAATTGTGGACGAGTTTCAGCTCACCAAAGTGCTCATGGACGGCGGCAGCGGATTAAACCTCATCTACGAGGATGCGCTCAATAAAATGGAAATAGACAGGAGCCGCATCGAGCAAAGTAGCACAACTTTCTGGGGAATCATTCCCAGTCGGGAGGCGCAATGCGCGGGAAAAATCACGCTCGACATGGTATTCGGCACACCGGAGAATTATCGGTCCGAAGAGATAACCTTCCAAGTGGCCCCTTTCAACAGCGGATATCACGCCCTATTGGGGCGAGATGCATTTACATGCTTCCAAGCTATACCTCACTACGGGTACATGAAGCTCAAGATGCCCGGGCCCAACGGTATCATCACTCTTGCCAGTGATCCGGACAGAGCACTCCGTGCCGAAAATAAAACCGCATCCCTGGCCCTCGAGGCATTGTCTGAAATACTCGCGGCCGAAGAGCTAACCGCGCTGCGCTCTACTGTGGATAGGGATGACATAATCCTGGACAAACTACCCAAATCCACCTCCTTTAAACCAACAGATGAAAGAGTCAAATTTCAAGTCCACCCGACGGACCCCAAGAAGACAGCATCCATTGGGGCACAACTCGTCCCAACGGTCGATGCCGCGCTACGAGAGTTCCTGCGTGAGAACTAGGACATATTCATGTCGGTGTACAAAAGGAGGGGTGCACTTTTGTACCCCTTTACCTGTGCACGGGCAGTCGGAGCCGCGCCCACGGTCACACCAAGCAGAACGGGGGAGGTGAGCCAAGGTAAGACCGAAGCCCAAGATAACCAGAGCAACGCCAAGGCCAAGACCACAAAGAGCAGAGGGACGAAGCAGGTTCCCCCGGCAAGACCCTTGTTGGGGCAGCCTCAGCAGCCCCGGCAAGACCCTTGCCGGGGCAGCTCGCCCCACACCAATAGAGCGAGCCACCCTTGAGCCCACGGTCTCCAACATCACGTTGGGCCAGGGCTCGGGAGGCACCTACATGGTGGCATGCAGATCTTTGTGAAGACAAGGAACACTCAAGATCAGATGAGGATTAGAAAACGATGATCCTCGGTAGGATCCTTGCCGAGGAAGGCCACCAGACCCCTGGCAAGGTCCTTACCGGGGACGACAGCGCGCAACGGCAAGACCCTTGCCGGGCCACCCGGCAAGGCCCTCACCGAGGACGCCAGCAGGGCCACTACCAGGCCCGCCCCAACCAAGTCTCCACCACCGTTCACATGCGGCTGCCAGCCCAACCAGCTGGGCTGGCACCTGCGTGGCAACATGCAGCTCCCAGGCCAACTCATCAAACGCCTCCGTGGCGGCATGCAGATCTTCGTGGAGGCTCCACCACCACGCCACCTCAGCTTCCTGCCTGCCTACATGGCGCCACATGCGTCGCTAGCCAGGGCACGTGTCGAAGCAAGGAGGAGTGGCGACGGACAGGACAGGCCTCGCCCCCGTCCCCGATAAAGCAAGGGGACACCTAAGCTACGCATTAAATGCGTCTTGTCCGGTAATACGAGCGATAAGCTCATAGCACTATGCGCCTTTCCACCTCTTGTGTGCCACTGTGGCAGCCCCTTTCGACTATAAAAGGAGGCCCATGGCATGCTAGAGAAGGATTCGGCTCTTTCGAACCACACACTCACCACAGCTAGTTCGAGAGCTCAAGAACTCTCTGAAATACACCCACCAAAGCAGGACTAGGGTTTTACGCATCCTCGCAGCCCGAACCTTGGTAAACGATCCTCGTGCTTGTTACTAATCCTGCTCTTCTCGCAAACCCGCTCCCCGGCAACCATAGTAGGGATTCTTGTGATCCCATAGGTGTCGTTCCACACCGACATCTTTGACGCGCCAGGTAGGGGGCGCAATTGTGAGAATCTGGTCTAGTGGCTAGCCTAGCAGTTCTTCGTCGCCATAGCTCCCAAGAAGGAGACGGCTAGGAGAAAGGGGCGCCGCCGGCGAACGTGAAGGACGCCAGTGCGGCAACAGAGAAGCTAAGTCATTCAGAGCTTTGAGTTATTTCCTTTTATATATAAGGTTATCGTCCTCGGAGATCTTTCCTATGTATGAGAAACCTGCACGCAAAGGGGCCCTCCCGCAATGGGCAACGCCCTTGTTATTTTTCGAGTCCGCTCAACAGCTCAAAGCGGCCACGTCAAGAGTGGCGGGGTAGCCTTCTGCACTTGGCAACGCTCCCGACTATGACTCGAGTCAAACTCGACAGTTTGGCTGGCCGCGCTAAGGGTGGTAAGGTGGTTCGCCCGGCGGCAAGCACACCCGGCAGGCCTGGACCCGTCCCCAAGATGCCGCCCTGGGTTTACGCGCCGGCAAACCTACCCAGTTAACGTAGGAATATGGACATACAAAGGAAAATCGAACAGGAAAATAACATGCATGATACTAAAAGTGTTGTAGATTTATATTACATCAAATTGTTGCTGCGGTTCTAACTAAAGATAGTGATTGTCTTGGTTGTGAACCTGCAGCGGCGATAAGAAACGGGGTGCCTAATCCCGGCGCTGGCCCTCTACCCTCTGAATTCCGCCGACGCGGCTGATGATGGGCTTGATGCGCTCCCTGAGCGGCGCGAGGTCAGTATCCTCCGGCAAGCTCTCCAGCGCGGTGTCGAAGTCGAGGTCGGGGTACCAGTATGCCACCTTGGTGAGAACCTTGGTCATGGCGCCCTGGCAAAGCCTCCGGGCCTCGTCGGCCAATGAGGCCGCCGGGTTGGCGTGAAGCCGCTCCAAAGTGTCGACGACCTTCTCAAAGAACAGTGTCAGACTGCAGTTGGCGCTCACGCTCCGCTCCGGGGCATATCTCACGTCCGGCATCCCCATGGTGGCCAGCTGCATGGCGGCCTGGTTGGCAACGGTGGCAAGGCGATCGAGCCAGCGGTTCTCTCCCTCCACGTGATCCATGAAGTTGAGGGCCTCGTTCTTCCGCAACTGCTTCTCCGCCTCCAGCTCTTTGGCCAGGGTCCCCTCCCGGGTTTTGGCCTTCGAGAGCATCCCCTTGAGGGCCTCCAGCTTCAGCGTGAGGTCCTTGATGGACTTGTTGGCCTCGGAGAGCTCCCCGGCCCTGCTGACGTCCACGCCCTGCGCCTCTGTCAGGGCGCCATTGAGCATGTCCTTCTCCTGGGACAACTTCAGGGCCTGCTCCTTCAGCTCGTCCCGCTCCGCCTCCAGCTCCTTCACCTTGTCGGCGTGAACCTGGGCCTGGGCATCGATTGCCTCTTTGTGCCTCTGCTCCAGCTCACTGGTCCGCTGCAAGACAAGCTCCTCCACCTCTTCATCTTTGCCGTGAAGTGTGGCGGCAAGCTTCTCCTCGCGCGCGGCGAGATCCTCCTCCTTGGAGTTCAGTGCGGCCTAATGCTGGGTCCGGGCGGCCTCGGCGGCAGTGGCCAAGTTCTTCGCCATCTCTTGGGCTTTCTCAATGTCGGCAAGCTTCATGGTGAGCTCCACATCGCGCTTGGCCAGCTCGCCCTGGGCGGCCTTCGGCTCCCTGTGAGCCTCGCGGAACCAGTCCTACGTCTCGGCAACGCGCTTCTGGAGGTCCGCCTCCGCCTTCTCCACCACTATCGTCCTGGACTTAGTCTTGCCCAGGCGGGCGCGGTGGAGCGCCTGGAGCTTCCGGAAGCTGGCGCCCATGGCATGGAGGAGCCGCTCTTCCTGCGAGCCGTCGCCACCAACGCTAGGCTCGTCAATGACCTCAAGCCCGGAGGCAGCAAGCACTTCATCGTCGAACACTTCTCCCTCGATGGGTGTCGTGGAGCTCGACGCACCAGACAGGTGGACGAACAAGTCGTTACTCACCCTCAGGTACTTGCCGGAGCTGGAAGCAGCGGAGGAGGAAGGCTGGTCATCAGCCACCTCCTCCTCCTCCTCGGCAGCGGCCCTGTCGGCCTCCTCGGCAGGCCCCTTGCTAGTCTCCTCAGCGGTGGCCTTGCCGGCCTCCCAGGCAGGCCCCTTGGCGTCATCCTCAGCAGCGCCCTCGGCGGCCACCTCGGCGGCAATCTTCTCGGCGTCCGCCTCGACAGCCTTGGCGACGTCCTCGATGACGGCGTCCACATCCTCCGGGTTCACCGAGGAGGGATCTGGACACCGATGAAGGGAGTGAGGCAAGGCCAAGACCAAGGGTTAGCAAGAAAGAAAAAAGAACAGGGACGAAAGGCGAGCGACTTACCAACACCAGTGCCAGGCCGGGAAAAAGAAGTCCCCTCCCCGCCAACATTTGGCGTCGAGGCAAAGCCGCCGGCGCCCAAGTTCTCCTCCTCCTCCATGTGCGAGGGCTTGGTGCTTGGCGCCCTTACTGGGGACGTCCCTCGGGGCGGCGTGGTCGATGGGGGCGGCATGTTGGGAGTAGCCCCGTGCGGCTCCTCCTGTTGTCGCTCTCCTCCTGCATGCCCGGCAAGGTCAGCACCAAAGTATCGTACCCCTTGACACATGTCGACGAGGAGAGGGTAGTGAGCTTACGCTGGGGGCTGGGCCAGGGGCTGCTGTCCGGGCTGCTCAGCACCACCAGTGGCGCCCTTCAAGTACCAGCCGGGTGCTGGCTACCCGCCGAGGTCTTGGCCCTCTTCACCCTTTGGGCCAGCGTCTCCGCGTCCCTGCCAGGATGAAAACAAGTCAAGACAAGCGACATAGATTAAGGAGGCAGAGATGACGGGAAGGAGCCAAATAATTACTCGTCGTCCACCTACTCCTCTGCGGTTTTCCTCTTCCTCCTCGGGCTGAGGGATCCATAGTCGAAAGTGACCCCCACGTCGGCATCTGCCGGAGGAGGGGAGGAGGGCGGAGTCTGCGGGCATGTGGACGGAGAAGAAGCAGATGCCTTCTTCCTCGGTGTCGCAGCCTACACCACCTTCTTCGCCGCCGCGGCCCTCGTCTGACGCGCGGACTCCTCCGGGGAATTTGGCCGCCATGCGGCCCTCGCGGGCCGCACCGGCTCGCCGGAAGTGGCTCACCGCAGGACTCGCCCTCTCCCCATGGCCGGTGGGTCAATAGCACCGGCCTCCTCGTCTCACTACTCATCGGTCGCTTCCTCAACCAGAGGAGCCTCGGTGCCGGCGCTGCTGGCTTCCCCGGCGGCCGTCGCCCACCGGGCGAGCTCCTCCTCCACACCGCCAGCGCTGCTGGCCTCCTCGGCAAGCTGTGCCTCCCTCGCCATGGTGGCGATGTAGTCCAGTTCCGCCTGGGTGGTGTCCTGGACGAGCAGCCACTCGGCGTCGGCGTTGATGTACCCCTAATGTAGAGTGTCGAAGAACTGCTGCACCTCGATGTCCTTCGGCTCATTCAAGCTCGGGTCGAGGCCGTGCGCGTTGCAGTCCGGCATCATGGCGATGATCTCGGTCCGACGCGAGTTATTGCACAGTGGGACCACTCCCGCCGCCAGCTTGAACAATGGCCCCTTGAAGACCTTGCCGGCCTTCGCGGCGGCCCTCGCGACCTTGCCGGTCTGCTCGACCTCGCTGTCGCGGCCCACATCAAGCTGGAAGAGCCTCTGGCAGAAATGGGCATGCCCCATCATTGTGAAGTTGTGGTCGAGGCCGGGGCGAAGCTGCATGATGTCAGCAGGGTTCATAAAGAGCCAGGCTAGCCTCCCCTTGTTATGCAGTGGAGAAATCCGGCAGCGGATGAAGTCCGCCCCGATCATCTCAAGGGTGAGCCCGGCCTCGGTAAGCCGGAGGATCCTGGTGGTGGCAACCGTGAGCTTCTTGTCGTCGGCGTCGACGTCGCTCAAATCGCTTCTGCGGACCGGCGGCGCCCGACGAACTTCGCAGAACGCCGGCGGGTCCTTCTCTTTGATCCAGCACCACCGGCCCCGCCATTCTTCCCACCTATCCTTCATGGCACCCTCCGGATACGCCCCCTTGGACCTTGGGATCCAGGTGATGCAACCAGAGATGGCGCCCCCTGGTTGGATCCGAGGGGAGAAGTAATGGCGAAAGAGCGTCGTGTTGGGGTGCACCCCGGCGAAGCCTTCGCAGAGGTGCACGAAAAGGTCCATACATGCCACCGCATTTGGGGTAAAATCCAAGAGGCGGAAGCCAAAGGTGTGCATGATGTCGCTGAAGAAATCGGAGAAGGGAGGACAAAGCCCGCAGGAAAAATAGTCGACAAAGAAGGGGTACCGATTTGGGGCAGCCTCGGCGCAGTTGGCGGGGATGACGCGCGTGGCTGGATGCCCCGATTTGTCTCCCCACGTCTTCACCCCCCACAGGGGCCTAAAGGCTTCCCGGAGCTCGAACACGTCAACTGTCGAGGCGAAGAAGGCGGACTGCGTCCGCTGCACCGCCAGCGCACTCTCCAGCGGCTCCGCCGCTCCGGCATTCTTAGCCACACCCTTGCCCTTGACGGATTTCGGTGCCATGGCGGCTGGGAGAGAAGGGCAAAGAAGAGGGCGGCGAGAACGCAACGGTGGCGAGCGAGAGCGAAGCTTGGGGAAGAAGAGGAAGACAAGCGGAGGCTTCCGAGATTGGGATTGTGCGAAGGGTAAAAGGAACAATGCGCCCATGGTTTCCCCTTTTTATGGGGAAGGTGCGGGTTGCGCTGCCCATTTACTATGATGTGACACATGCGTGCAGGAACCGCCCCATGCATGCCGCCCACATCATGCACACCCCTCCACGCCACGTCGCGCTGCGCGCAGGTCGTGGAAAGCGCAGCGCGCGAAAAGTTTTACCGTGGTAGAAACCGCCCCGCCTGCCCGCGCACCGTTTTGGGCCTGGCCCAACAACGTGTCGGGCTTATGTGTGGCCCAGGCCCGGGGGCTCCTGTCAATGTACAAAAGGAGGGGTGCACTTTTGTACCCCTATACCTGTGCACGGGCAGTCGGAGCAGCGCCCACGGTCACACCAAGCAGAAACGGGGAGGTGAGCCAAGGTAAGACCGAAGCCCAACATAACCAGAGCAACGCCAAGGCCAAGACCACAAAGAGCAGAGGGATGAAGCAGGTTCCCCCGGCAAGACCCTTGCCGGGGCAGCCTCAACAGCCCCGGCAAGACCCTTGCCGAGGCAGCTCGCCCCACACCAATAGAGCGAGCCACCCTTGAGCCCACGGTCTCCACATCACGTTGGGCCAGGGCTCGGGAGGCACCTCCATGGTGGCATGCAGATCTTTGTGAAGACAAGGAACACTCAAGATCAGATGAGGATTAGAAGACGACGATCCTCGGCAGGATCCTTGGCGAGGAAGGCCACCAGACCTCCGGCAAGGTCCTTACCGGGGATGACAGCGCGCAATGGCAATACCCTTGTCGGGCCACCCGGCAAGGCCCTCACCGAGGACGCCAGCTGGGCCACTACCAGGCCCGCACCAACCAAGTCTCCACCACCATTCACATGCGGCTGCCAGCCCAACCAGCTGGGCGGGCACCTGCGTGGCAACATGCAGCTCCCAGGCCAACTCATCAAACGCCTCTGTGGCGGCATGCAGATCTTCATGGAGGCTCCACCACCGCGCCACCTCAGCCTGCCGCCGCCACGTGGCGTCAGTGTCGTCGCTAGCTGTATGCGTGTCCAAGCAAGGAGGAGCAGCGACGGATGGGACGGGCCTCGCCCCCGTCCCCGATAAAGCAAGGGGACACCTAAGCTATGCATTAAATGCGTCTTGTCCTGTAATATGAGCGATAAGCTCATAGCACTCAGGCGCTTTCCACCTCCTGTGTGTGTGCCCGTGGCAGCCCTTTTGACTATAAAGGAGGCCCATGGCATACTTGGAGAAGGATTCAGCTCTTTCGAACCACACACTCACCACAGCTAGTTCGAGAGCTCAAGAACTCTCTGAAATACACCCACCAAAGCAGGACTAGGGTTTTACGCATCCTCGCGGCCCGAACCTGGGTAAACGATCCGCGTGCTGGTTACTAATCCTGCTCTTCTCGCAACCCCGCGCCCCGGCAACCGTAGTAGGGATTCTTGTGATCCCATAGGTGTTGTTCCACACCGACAATTCGCCTGGCACCCTTCTGATATGCCAAGAATCCCACGTAGGTTGTCCAAACACAGCCTCAATATATTAAAGGGATATAAACCGGTCAAGCAAACAGTCGGCATTTTTCCGAACCCAAATGATGAGCTATGGGAGAGGAGCTAGCAAAGTTACTAGAGGCCAGATTCATCAGAGAAATAAAACACCCGGACTGGCTAGCAAACCTGGTGATGGTACCAAAGAAGGATAAATCCTGGCGCCTATGCGTCGGTTTCAAAGACCTCAAGAAGGCCTGCCCTAAGGATCCCTTCCCCCTCCCTCGCATCGATGAGATTATTGATGCAACCGCAGGACACGACTCACTATGTTTCCTCGACGCATACTCCGGATACCATCAAATCAAGATGAAGGAGTCCGATCAAGCCGCAACGGCATTCATTACCCCATATGGGCCTTTCTGCTTCAACACTATGCCTTTCGGGCTCAAAAACGCTGGCGCCACCTACCAACGCATGATTCAAACATGTCTGGAGAAACAGATCAACAAGACAGTTGAAGCATATGTGGATGACGTCGTCATCAAAACTAGGCACGTCGAGTCATTGATAGACGATCTACGTCTCACATCCGGAAAAGTGTGTTTTCGGTGTCCCCGCTGGAAAACTGCTGGACTTCATTGTTTCCAATAGAGGAATTGAGGCAAATCCAGCCAAAATCTGAGCTTTGTCACAATTGGCTACGCCAACAGACCTTAAATAGGTCCAAAAACTCGTGGGATGCATGGCAGCTTTAAGCCTCTTTATCTCTAGATTGGGAGAAAAAGCGCTGCCACTTTATCGCCTTCTTCGACGCACCGACCACTTCGAGTGGACGGATGCGGCAATGGCTGGACAGAAGGAAATAAAGGCCCTTTTAGCGAGCAACCCAATCCTGGCCGCGCCGAACGTCGGCGAACCCATGCTATTATACATATCGACAACACACCAGATGGTGAGCGCCGTGCTGGTCGTTGATCGAGAGCAGGACGGACACAAGTTCCCGCTCCAGAAACCGGTATACTACGTATCCACTGTCCTCACACCATGCAAATCCTGATAATAGCATATGCGGTCTTCATGGCATCCCGGAAGCTGCGACACTACTTTCAAGAGTGCTCGATTACGGTGGCTTCCAAGGTACCACTCAACAACATAATAAACAACTGCGATGCCACGGGCCGGATTGCTAAGTGGGCCATTGAGCACCTTCCATTCGACATAACATACAAACCGCGTCGAGCCATTAAATCCCAAGTACTGGCTGACTTCGTCACCGAATGGACAGAGGACGAACACCCTAAAGAGTACGGCACGTATTCCAACTGGGTTATGTACTTCGATGGTTCCAAAATGTTGGCGGGGTTAGGGGCGGGCGTTGTCTTAACGTCCCCCACTGGAGACGTAGTTCAGTACGTACTCCAAATATTATACACAGACTCCAACAAAGCAGCCGAATATGAGGTCTGATTGCATGGTCTTCGGATGGCTGTCTCCATGGGCATACAACGCCTGGAAGTGAGTGGGTACTCAAACCTCGCAATATCTCAAATAAATGGAGATTTCGATGCCAAAGACAGGAAAATGGCGGCTTACCGTAACACCGTTCTCAAAATGTCGGCTCGGTTCGAGGGGCTCGAGTTTCAAGATGTGGCTCGAGAAAGTAATCAAGCGGCGGACGTCCTTGGTCGTATCGGCACCAAGAGCGACCCCGTTCCACCTAACATCTTTCTGGAAAGGCTTTTTAAGCCGTCCGTGGTTTGGCAAGGGGAGAGCGGCAACACCAGTCCGGATCCGACTATAACCCCAGATTCCGAACACACCGATATCATCGGGGGCTCAGCCACCGAAATAACACCGTCGGCCCATCTCATCATGGCAGTCATTGCCCCATGGACCGAACCCTTCTTGCCCTACCTCAATAGGCCAGAACTCCTTGAGGGTCAGAATGAGGCTCGCCGCATTGTCCGGTGCTCAAAAGCCTACAAGGTTCACGACGAAGAACTCTACAAGAAAAGCGCTACCGGAGTACTTCAAAGATGTATCTCCGAGGAAGAGGGGCGGCAGCTCTTGGCTTAAATTCATGCTGGTCTCGGTGGTCACCACGCCGCGGCTCGGGCCCTTGAAAGCAAGGCCTTCAATACAGGTTTCTATTGGCCGACGGCCCGAGCAGATGCATAGGACCTTGTCCAGTGTTGTGTCGCATGCCAGCTTTTCGCCAACCAAAGCCATATGCCACCCACTGCTCTACAAACAATCCCCATCACTTGGCCTTTCGTGGTCTGGGGGCTTGATATGGTCGGACCCCTTAAAGGAGGAAGCCATAAGAAAAAGTATCTGCTGGTCATGGTGGATAAATTCACTAAGTGGATAGAGGCCAAACCAGTTAAAACGGCCGAAGCCGGGCCAGTGATAGAATTCATATCCGGTGTTGTGCACCGTTATGGTGTTCCACACAACATCATCACCAATAACGGCTCCAATTTCATAGCCGATAAGGTGAAAACCTAGAGTGCTAATCTGGACATTAAGCTCGATTACGCCTCTGTCTGTCACCCACAAACAAACGGTCAAGTCGAACGGGCCAATGGTCTTATTATGAGCGGCATTAAACCCAGACTAGTGTGGTCTTTGAAAGAATCATACAAGAACTGGGTTGAGGAGCTCGACTCCATACTTTGGGGGCTGCGGACCACACCCAACCGCACTACTTGATATACACCTTTCTTAATGGTGTACGGCGCGGAGGCTGTGTTACCCTGCGACATTATTCATGACTCACCTCGAGTGTGCATGTACGAAGAGAGAGAGGCCGAGCTTGATCGGCAGGACAGCCTAGATGCCCTGGAGGAGGAGCGTGATGTTGCAAAAGCTCGTTTCACATTTTATCAACAACAGGCCCGCAGATATCAATGCAGAGAAGTACGGGCCAAGACTTATAATGTTGGCGCACTCGTTCTACGCTTGCTGGAGAAGAAAAAGGACAAACTCAAGCCCAAGTGGGAGGGTCCCTTCATCATTGACGAAGTTCTCACTGGAGGAGCGTACTTCCTGCGTGATGCATCAAACAATCGCCTAGAGCCAAACCCCTGGAACACGGCCAGACTCCGAAGATTCTATGCCTAGCGCCAAACTCTTTGATCGTCTCCTTCTCCCTATTGTTTCCATTATTTTTTCCTCTCTTTTCGGTTTTTCTTTTTTAGCCTTAAAGCTTTCGTGCGGCTAAACCATGCACCTGTGACGTACACATCCTCAAGTATGTACGTCCATTGTACCTGGGGTGTCGGTGTACTAGAGTAGGGGTACCCTAGTATCCCGAACTCGTGCAGCACGGCGATTCAAACAGACATGGCGCAGGCTGCCTAGTGACCGCCAAGGTCCTCCGTGGTTCCTTTGGAGCCATTCAAGAACAAAGTATTTAAGCCAAGAAGACAAGACCCCGGAAAGAGGAGCTTGCCGGGAAGGCCACTCAAGGCACGCAGAAGACAAGACCCCGGCAAGAGGAGCTTGCCGGGAAGGCTTGGTGAGCGACAAGCTTTCGGGCGCGACAAGGATTCAGCCGCGGCAAGGTGCTTGCCGCGGCAGGCAACCTCTCTTCATCTCTGCTCTAGCTCATCCACCAACGTGTCGCCATGGGGCCATTCCAGGCGTGCGTGTCAAGAGGCTGTGCAGCCAGCGGAGAGCAGCGGTAAGCGGCGCTGACAGGGGTGCCATCGTGGCGAGCGGTGGCGCCCCTGACGGTCCCTTTCTGCACTGTTTAGGCGACATGGACGGGCATTTAATGCTTTTGTCCCTTGCCGTCAGAATTAGGTAGAATACACTGTACAAAGTAGCTGTACCAACCGCAACTCATTTTTCCCATTTTGCCCTTGTTTACATTGCCACCTGTGGTGACCCCTTGAGCCTATAAAAGGAGGCCCATGCGCAACGTAGAAGAGGTTCGGCTGGTTCGACTCATTCGAGACTAGAGACACTCAAGCTAGGTTTTGTAGCTTTCATTGCTCCCTAGCAAGAACACAAGATAATCAGACAAGCAGCAGTAGGAGTATTATCTCTCCGGAGAGCTCCGAAGCTGGGTAAACTGCTCGTGTGCATCGCCTCGATCTGCTCTTCGTGCAATCTCCGCCTCCCACCGAACCAAAAGGGACTCGGTCCGCCAGGTCCCATAGGTGTTCGTGGGTCACGATCAGCTTCCCCGACATCTTTGGCGTGCCAGGTAGGGGGTGCGTCGAGGCTGTGTGAACCTGATCCGGCGTTCACACGAGCAACATCTTCATCATATTCATCAACATGCCACCGAAGAAGAAGGCTTCGGCGGCAGCAGAGCCGTCCGCGTCAAACCCACCACCACCGGAGCTGACGAGTGGTGGGGAAGACGCTGGCGGAGGAACGGGCGTCATCGAGGGAGCCCATCATGCTGCCAAGTCCAAGGACAAGGCGGCGTAGACCTCGGCGTCCGGATACGTACCGCGTCCATCTCAGGAGGCGCGAGACCGACAGCGTCATGGTGCTCGCAGCGCCATACGTTCGTTGGGCCAAGATCGAGCTGGTGGATCCGAGACGCCAAGAGCAGCTCACGCGCCAACAGGTTGGTGCGAAGCGGGCACGGTCGCCTGGACGGGATACTGCTCCTTCTAATGTATTTAGAAGTCCGAGCACATCCCGCTCCTCGCACCGTTCGCCATTACCGCCCACCACTCAAGCGGAAGCTTTGGCGCGGGCTCAACTGCTCCTGGATTACCCTCCAACGGCTGACAAGGTCGATGAATGGAGGGCCACCATTCAAAGTCTCATCGGCTTTGCCAACGGCGACGTTCCGCGGCAACCAAGCACATCGCTACCGCGGCGAGACGACAAGGCAAGAGCCGGTGGCGACGAGACCTGTGGGGGTGCAACCACCATGCACTCTCCACCCCGAAGGCCAAGATCGCCGACTCGTCGGATCCACCTCAACAGCGACTCCACCGCTTCATCGGATCCACGAGCTCGCCGTGATCAGCGCCAAGTTCTTCAAGAACGGCAACAAGAAGCCGCTCGAACTCGCATCGAGCGCCGAAGAGAAGCGCGGCGTCAATCCGACCAGCGCTGGGCCCTCTGTCGACGCATGCATGCGCCGAGGAACCGGTGACTTGCCAGACGCGGTAGGTTGCCCTGCGTTCACTCGTGAGCTGCGGCAAGTCCGGTGGTCCGACAAGAAAATTTTCAAGCCGACGTGCTGAGAAGTATGATGGCAGGACGATCCGTCGGATTCCTCAAAGATCTACACCATCGCGGTGCAAGCTGCGGGGACGGACGACAAGATCCTCGCCAACTACTTCCCCACCGGTACTCAAGCCAAATGTCGATCTTGGCTCATGCACTTGCCGGACAGCTCCATATCCTCTTGGGCAGATCTATGCCATCAGTTTGTCGGAGCCTTCACAGCGCCACAAGCCTCATGGCCAAGAAAGTGACCTTCACCGCCGCCTGTAGGAGGGAGAGTCCGTGCGCAAGTTCATTCAAAGATTCAGCCGTGTGCACTACAACATCCCAGATGTCCACCCCGCCAAGGTGATCGGTAGCGTTTCATCAAAACGCGTCGGAACCGCAGGATGAGGGAAGAGATGGCGATGTGCAAAGTCAAGGACATCGATGAGCTGTATGCCTTGGCCGACAAGTGTGCACGCCGAGGAAGGAAGAAGACTCCCAGGAGAGAATGTAGAAGCAGGATCTGACAGTGAGGAGACCGCCCGGCGAAGAAGAGTCGGGCGGAACAATCAAGGAAGAAGAGCAAAGAGGTACTAGTTGTCGAGCAGTCCGGCAACGGAGGTGGCGCCAAGAAGGCCAAGGTTGGTGGCTCCGGCAAGGAGGTTGCCGCTGGCGCCGACTACAAGCCTGTGGCGGCCGCCGACAAGCAGGACAGCTCCAATAAACAGTACTGCAAGATTCACCGCACCAAGGGCCATGACCTCCAAAGCTGCAAGAAAGTCGAGCAGCTTGTAGAACAGCGAAGGCTGAGTACGAAAGCGAGACAAGGAGAAGGCCCAGAAGGTGCGGGGCAGCTAGCAAGAAGCGACCGGCCGGGAGGACGCCATGGCAAGGCCAAGCAGCGGCAAGGAGACAGACCTCCCGCGCCGCGACAAGGATGAAGACGACGATGACGATGAAGATATGGAAGACGATGAGGCTGACGAGTAGGAGTTTCAAAAAGCCACGGAGGTCCTCTGCGTTGACGGTGGTGCTTCTCTGCATACCTCACACCGCCAACTCAAGCAATGGATGAGGGAGGTTAATGCAGCAGAACCATCCATAGAGTCACGCAGGCCTTTGAAATGGTCCAGCACGCCTATCATCTTTGATATTGAGGACCACCCTGATCGCATAACCACGGTCAGGTGCTTGCCGATGTTGGTCTCACCAACTATCCGCAACCTCAAGGTCACCAAGATGCTAGTTGACGGCGGGGCCGGCTTAAACCTGATCTCATCCGCAGTGCTCCGTAAGATTCAGATCCCCGACAATGAGCTCAAGAGACCGGCACATTCCAAGGAATCAACCCAGGAAGGAGCAAGCGAAGGGAAGATCACATTGCCAAGAACATTTGGCAGCGAACTAAACTTCAGGATCGAGAGGGTCACGCTTGACGTCGCTGATTTTCCATTGCCTTACAATGGAATACTTGGCCGTCCAAAGACTCGCCAAGTTCATGGCAGCCTCTCATTATGCATACAACTTGCTCAAGATGCCCGCCCGTTAAGTGTCATTTCTGTCCATGGCGACAAGAAGGATGCTCTTATCTGCGCCGACAAGATATACCGGGAAGCAGCAGCTGCAACAGATAGCAAATCACTTGTCGCTGAAGCTCCCGGGGAAGAAGAAGACCAAGTCCGCAAGAGCTCGATGCCCACTCCGCAAGCGCACCTCTTTGAGTGCTGCGCTACCGCCGAGGACGCACCATCGAGCTCCACCGCAAGTGCAAGAAGACGATGGCAGCTCCGCCAAAGACCAAGAAGGTGCCCGCCAAGGAGGACGGCAGCGGTGGTACCTTCACCATCGTGCCACTCGACCCTAAATAGGAAGGCACGCCGTTGCTTTCTTTGCGGCGAATATCGACGTGTTTGCATGGCAACCGCCCCGACATCCCCGTGTTCTCGTGAAAGTAATTGAGCATCACCTAGCTGTCTGTCCTCGCGCGTGGCCCGCCAAGCAAAAAGTCGGAAAACAGCAAAGGAGCGCCAAGAATTCATAGCGAAGAGATCAAGAAGTTGGAAGCGAAGGCCTTGTCGAGGAGTGCTCCATCCCACGTGGTTGGCCAATCCGTAGTTGTACGAAGGCAAATGGGAAATGGAGACTTTGTATCGACTTCACAGATGTTAATAAAGCTTGTCCCAAAGACCCATTTCCCTTGCCGCGTATCGACCAGATTGTTGACTCCACGGCTGGATGTGATTTGCTTTCATTTCTAGATGCATATTCAGGATATCATCAGATCTTCATGGCAGAAGAAGATGAGGAGAAAACCGCATTCATCACCCCATGTGGCACATACTGCATTATACGGATGCCTTTTGGGCTAAAGAATGTTGGTTCAACGTTTGCAAGAGTAGTCCATGACACTTTTGAGCCGCAAATGCACAGAAATGTAGAAGCTACATGGATGACATAGTGGTCAAGAGCAAGGACAAAGCAACTCTGGTTCAAGATTTAGATGAGACCTTTGCAAATCTGCGCAAGATCAACCTCAAGCTCAACCCCGAGAAGTGCGTGTTCGAGTCCCTTCCGCAAACTTCTCGGGTTCTTCGTGTCTCGTGGGGAATTGAAGCCAATCCCGACAAGATCAAGGCCATTGAGCAAATTGAAGCACCAAAGCGCCAAGGATGTACGAAGACTTGCGGTTGCGTGGCTGCTCTCAAGAGGTTTATCTCTAGGTTCTGCTGAGCGCGCCCGCCATTTTTCAAGATTTTGAAAAGGCAGGTCCAATTAAATGGACTCGGCGGAGGCTGCGCTGCAGACTTAAAGAGGTACCTGTCCTCTACTCCAATACTTGTCGCACCTAGGCTACAAGAGAAGTTGCTGCTATATATAGCGGCAACCAATCAAGTGGTTAGTGCTGCGTTAGTAGCGGAAAGGGAGGCGATGATGAGCCGCAACCAAGGCAGATACATCCAAAGGACAAGGTGGGGCTTCACCGACGAGCTCTGGTCCCGACAAGGACGGATCTGCGCAGGATTGCGAGAAGATGCGAAAAGGATGGTGCAGCGCCCAGTCTATTTTGTCGGTTCCCTTCCGCAGGGGCTAGGTCAAGGTACTCGGTGTGCGAAATTGCTTTTCGCCTCCTCATGGCCTCGAGAAAGCTGCGCCATTACTTCCAAGCACATGAGATCACAGTTGTCACTCGCTTTCATGAAGAGAATATTGCAAAATCCGTAAGCAACAGGCAGGATTGTCGAGTGGGCATGGAACTGTCAAGCTTTGGCCTCAAGTTGAAAGCACTTCAACTATCCAAAGCAGAGCATTGGCAGAGTTCATAGCAGAGTGGACGCCAACGCAAGATGAAGAAATTCCGAGACAAGCATCCCGCCAAGGAGGCAAGTAAAGAGTGGCTGATGTACTTTGATGGTGCCTTTTCGCTGCAAGCAAGCACCGGCAAGGGCGCATCGCTTGTCACGCCCACCGGAGAGCACCTCAAGTACATAGTCCAAATGCACTTTCCCAAGGAGCAAGCAACAAATAATACTGCAGAGTATGAAGGTTTGCTTGCCGGTCTCAGAATTGCAGTAGACCTTGGGATCAAGAAGCTCATTGTCAGGGGTGACTCGCAGCTTGTCGTCCGCCAAGTAAACAAAGATTATCAGAGTCCGTTGATGGAAGCCTACGTTGATGAAGTGAGAAAGCTAGAAGAGCACTTTGACGGCCTACAAATGGAACATGTTCCAAGAGCTCAGAATGATATTGCTGATGGCCTGTCAAAGTGCGCCGCACTCAAGTTACCTGTGGAACCAGGATTTTTGTGCTCAAGCTGACTCAACCGACTGTAACGCCATCAACTGGACAGAACAAGAAGAGGAAGTTGATTTCTGGTGACTACTTCCCGGCCGAGCTTCCCGAAGCCGCCGCCGCGAAGGTCCCCAAGTTCAACACCAAAAGTGCTGAGGAGCAGTCTGCTCCGACAAACCCCAAGGTTTGTTTCGTTGAAGCAGAGGCGCCCCACAAGTTTTGCTCGCAAGCTTGCCGGGAACATCAAGCTCCGCCGAGCCGCAGGTTCTTGCCAGAGAAGCTGATGTTCCCGCAGCAGCAGATGTGCCTTTAGTCCTTGTTGTCGAGCCGCAAGCTCCAAAGATGGGCGCAGCAGATCGTCCATTTCCTTCGAGACAGAGAACTTCCCAAGAGCAAGAAGAAAGCGGAAAGAGTAGCCCGGCAGTCAAGTATGTACCAGTTTGTCGACAGACGCTGCATGTAAGAAGACTCAACGGGTGAAATTGAAGTGTATTCACCGAAGATGGATGACGTTGTTGGCAGAGATACACGGAGGCATGTGTGGTCACCACATTGGCGAAGAGCACTTGCCGCAAAGCTTTCCGGCAAGGTTTCTTCCGCCGACAGCCCTCCGTGATGCAATCGCACAAGTAACCAAGTGTGAAGCGTGCAGGCCCATTCCAAGAAAATACACCAGCCAGCTCAAGCTCTCCAGACGATCCCTTTATCCTCGCCATTTTCGGGCTGGGGCCGACATCCTCGGCCCCTTTCCCGAGCTGTCGGGGCTTTGAGTACTTGTACGTCGTAATCGACAAGTTCACAAAGTGGCCGGAAGTGGAAGCATGAGGAAGGTGATAGCACATCGTGATCAAGTTATTCAGTCAATTGTTTGCCGTTTTGGGATTCCTAACCGGACCATCACCGACAACGGCACACAGTTCACGAGCCGCACCTTCATGCAGTACGTCCAAGATCTTGGCGCCAAGGTCTGCTTCGCTTCTGTTGCTCACCCGAGAAGCAACGGTCAAGTGGAGAGGGCAAATGCTGAAGTGCTGCGAGGGCTCAAGACCAGAACTTTCGACAGGCTGCACAAGTGCGGAAGAAACTGGATTGAGGAGCTGCCGGTGGTTCTTTGGTCGATCAGGACGACACCAAATCGAGCCACTGGCCAGACACCTTTCGCTCTAGTCTATGGAGTAGAGGAAGTTCTCCCCCACGGAACTCGTATACGGGTCACCTTGAGTACTCGCTTATGATGAGCTTGAGCAAGAGCAGCTGCGACAAGATGACGACCGCTCCTTGAGGAGGACCGTCTTTAGGCTCTTTGACGAGCTGCTCGTTATCAACAAGCTTTGCGCCGCTACCATAGCCGCAGTTAGTGCCGAAGTTTCGAGGAAGGCGACCTTGTTCTTCGCGCGCTCAATCTGCCAAGAATTCCAACAAGTTGGCGCTAAAGTGGGAAGGCCCTTATCGGGTGAAACGAGTCACTAGGCTGGCGCTGTCCGCTTTGAGACCAAGATGGCATTCCGTGAGCAACTCCTGGAACATTGAGCATCTTCGTAAGTTTTACCCATATAGGCGTGATTGTCGGAACCTGTTCCGCAACCACCTTTTGTACAAGTCTTGCCGATGTTGCATGTAATCCTTTGTACAAAGCCGGGCGCAGACCCGTGCATCAATAAAGCTCATGTGTTATGCGCAGAAATTGTCAATTTCATGCTTTCATAATCAATTTGCATGTGTTATCTAACATTTTGTGCAGCATCCACACCCGTAGCGATAACGAGCCACGAGGCTCCATAACTTTATTTTCTTCTTTCTTCTCAAAAGAAAGGAAGGTTCCTTCGCCCACAAGTTAGCCGGGGAAGGAGAAGATAATGGTGTGGACCGCCAAGCGCCGCCGAGGAAGTTTCGCCTTACCGGAAGCAAACGATGAAAAGCTAAGTTGCTAAAGTTTGAGCAATCAGTTTTTAAATTTTAAGTTATCTTCCTCAAACGATAGTACTTTGTATGGAAAACCTGTGCGCGGAGGAACCAACTCGTAGCTAGTCGCGCCCTTACTTTGTTTCGAGTCCGCCAACAACTTAAGTGAGCTGCAACTAGTTGCGATAAGGTTGTTTGTCGGAGGCGGCACCACCAAAGAAGTCTGCCGATGTTCCAGACTCAGCGCTCATGCAAAGGTGCCCCTCACGACAAGTTCCCTAAAAGCGAGGGTACAAACATACAAAGGAAGGAATCAAGTAAAGGAAATAACATTGCAATCGTTGCCTAAGATAGAGTATATTACAAAATTAACTTGTCGCAGATCTAATAAATTGTTCTCCTAAACATGATCAACAGCGACAAAGGAAAGATAAATTTGGCGGCCTAGTCACGCGGGTCGCCATCGACCCTCTTGACCCGCCACCCTGTCCACAATGGGTGCGATAAGGGCCTTGAGCGCTTCAACGCCGCAATGGGCGGCAAGGACTTGAGGACGTTGGCAAAGCTAACGCCTGGATTGCGGAAGGCCACCTTCATCAGCACCTTCTGAAGAGCCCCTGCACAGATTTGGCGCGACTCGTCAGCCAGCTGCTTTGGGATCTCTTCCCGGAGCCGCTGGAGAGCCGCCACCACGCCCTTGAAGAGCAGGCTGAGCTTGGCACTGGGTTGGAGATGCTCGTCGGTGGAGTACCCGAGATCCACCATCCCCAGCTCCATCAGCTCCTTGTCGATGGCGGCGGCTGTATTTACAAGACCCTCGGTCCAATGCATCACATTCTCTTTGAAGGTGTTATGGGCGGTCGTGGCATTCGCCAGCAGCTCCTCGTTGGCCTTGATCTTCTCCAACAGGCCCGCTTCCCGCTCCTTGGCGCCATCCAGCGTCTCCATCAAGGTGGTCAGCTTCAGCTCAAGATCTGCCTTGGAGTCCTTGGCGGCGTCGAGCTCTTTGATCCTCTCAGCAAGACGGCCCTGCAACTCGCCAAGAGTGTAGGCGTCCTTCTCGCGCTCGTGCTTCAGCGCAGCGAGCTCCTCGCCGCTCTTGAAGGTTGGCCTCCAATTGCGCCACCTTGTCTCCAACTCCTTCTTGGCGGCCTCGGCAGCTGCGGCAGCGTCCTTTGCTTCCTTGAGAGCTCCGCCAAGTGATTGCTTTCAGCAGCAAGCTCTTCCTCATAGCTGTCAAGGTTGATCTTCCGCTGCGCGCCGCCTTCTTCTTGCAGAGAGGTTCTCGCCGGCAAGCCTTTGCTGCTCCTCGACCTCAGCCTTCTCAAGGATGAAGGTTGTGCGCTCTTGGAGAGTTGCTCCCGCTTCGCGCTACATTCCGGAGAGCTTCTTGATTGGCGCCCCGGAGCTCTTCTACGCGCTTCTCCATGTCTGCTCCCGCCCTCGCGACAAGTGCTTCCCGGGACTCCAGCTTAGCTTGTCGGGCGCGGTAGAGCGACAACAGCTTCTTCAGCAGCTGCTCCTCCTCAGACTCGCCACTGCTGCTGCTTGGCGCATCAACCAGCGACAGCCCAGCGGAGGCGAGCAGCTCTTCGTCGAAGGTCTCTCCCTCGACCGGCGCCCTGGAGCTCGACGCCCATGGGAGCTTGATGAAGACGCCGTCGCTGGCCTTCAGATAGGCGTCGGGCTGGGGCTCTTCGGATCCTGATGCTGCATCGGTGGCGGAGGGATCGGCGGTCGGTGTAGCGCCTGGCGCTCCTGCGGCCTCAGGGTCATCAGTACGATCGCCAGACCCCTCGCCAGCCTTTGCGGCGGCAGCCTTGGCGGCCTCCTCGCCGGCGGACCCATCGGCGCCAGCCTCTTCCTCCATGGTGGCGGCGTCGTCAGTGTTGTCGTGCGCGACCTCCTCGCCGGCGACCTCAGTCTCCATCGGATCTGCAGCAGATGGATCTGACGATCAGAAAAAGAAAGAACAGTCAAGCAAATGTTCGAAAAGAAGAACAGAAGAAAAAAGAACCCAAGGGGAATTGACACGCAAAAGGGTTACCTGCGATGGTGAAACGCCCTCGATGCGGCTATATCTCCTACGTGTCGAAGCACGACTTAGAGGCATAACCGCATTGAAAGCAATGTCGCAAGTGAGGTAATCTTCACACAACCCATGTAATACATAAGGGAAAAGATACATAGTTGGCTTACAATCGCCACTTCACACAATACATGAGTAAAGCATTACATCATACAGATACAATCATGGTCCGACTACGGAACCACAATAAAAGAAGACTACCCCACAAGCTACACAGATCCCGGATCGTCCCAACTGGGCTCCACTACTGATCGACTGAAACGAAACAACACAAAGAACGAGATCTTCATCGAGCTCCTCCTTGAGCTCGGGTCCATCACCTGCACGGTTCCATCGGCACCTGCAAACTGGTTTGGAAGTATCTGTGAGTCACGGGGACTCAGCAATCTCACACCCCGAGATCAAGACTATTTAAGCTTAAAGGTAGGACAGGGTAGTGAGGTGGAGCTGCAGCAGCGACTAGCATATATGGTGGCTAACATACGCAAAAGAGAGCGGGAGAGAAGGCAAAGCACGGTCGAACAACTATGATCAAGAAGTGATCCTGAACTCCTACTTACGCCAGCATAACCCGAAACCGTGTTCTCCTTTCGATCAACCCGAAAAGAGACACTCACAGTTACGCACACGGTTGGTGTATTTTAATTAAGATCAACTTCGGTTTTCTACAACCGACATTAACAAATTCCCATCTGCCACATAACGCTGGCACGGCTTTGAAAGTTCAAAACCCTGCAGGGTGTCCCAACTTAGCCCATGATAAGCTCTCGCGATCAACGAAGAATAGACCTTCTCCCGGAAGACCGATCAGTCTCGGAATCCGGCTACAAGACATTTCACAGCAATAAAACAAGACCAGCAAGACCTCCGGCGTGCCGACACCACGATAGTAGCCACAGATCTCGTCTCGAGCCACGACCGGATGAACACTACGACGGCAACCGACGATACCCCAAGTTGCCTCGGGCGGCACCGCAAGTGGCTCTAGTTTGGACCAACACTTAGACAAGCATTGGCCGGGGGTTAAATAAAGATGACCCTCGGGATCGCGACTCCCAAGGGAAAAAGGCTAGGAGGCAAATGTAAAACCAATGTTGGGCCTTCTTTGGAAAAGTCTTATTCAAAGCGAACTGTCAAGGGGTCCCATAAATCACCCGACCGCGTTAGGGACGCAAAATCCGGGAACATAACACCGATATGACGGAAACTAGGGCGGCAAGTGGAACAAAACACTGCATAAGGCCGAGCCTTCCACCCTTTACCAAGTATATAGATGCATTAATTAAATAAGATATATTGTGATATCCCAACAAGTAAACAAGTTCCAACAAGGAACAACACTTCCATGTTCCAACAAGGAACAAACTTCATCTTCACCTGCAACTAACAACGCTATAAGAGGGGCTGAGCCAAGCGGTAACATAGCCAAACAACGGTTTGCTAGGAAGGGTGCAAAAGGTTAGAGGCTGACATGGTAATATGGGAGGCATGATATAGCAAGTGGTAGGCATCGTAGCATAGGCATAGCAAAAGAGCGAGCATCTAGCAAGCAAAGATAGAAGTGATTTCGAGGGTATGGTCATCTTGCCTGAAATCCCGCAAGGAAGAAGATCGAGTCCATGACGAAGACAAACGGACGAAGTCGAATGAATCCTCACAACTCCGGAACGAAACCGAAGCAAACGAGAGAAGCAACCCGGAAAGAAGCAAACAACATAGTAAACACACAATCACATAAACATGGCATGATGCACAATCAAGTATGATGCATGTCCGGTTTAATGAGGCATGGCATGGCAATATGCACAAACAACACTACAAGTTAAGTGGAGCTCAATATGCAACGAGTTGCATATTGACGGAACGCCACAACACTTATTTAGTTCTCTCTCGGTTAGGCTACCCAACAATATTAAATGTTATTAAACATGGCAAGAGGTGGAGCATAATGAAACTACCTATCTAGGCAAGTTTAAATGAGGCCGGAAATAAGAAACAACAATTCCGGAAAATCCCCATGAGCAATATTTTAGATTCGGTCCTGATCTGCCCTAAACACAATTTTAGAGTTGTTAAACAGCAACATAAAGTGGACCATGATAATCTAGGCATTTTTCCACCCCATTTACATATAAAGAACATTTAATTCCGAGTTACGGTTATTTAGTTATGAAATAAAGCATTTTAACATGGCATATTAACAAATTAATGCAAACATCAATTTAAACATTTTAAACATGGGATGAAAATGACAAATTATTAATCTACACAAAATTCTAAGCATTTTACATGTTAAAATCATTGTAATCCGATGCACGGTTAATGAGTTATTAAATGCATGAAGTTTAGGGTCCAATCTGCAAATCTGTAATTCCACGGATAATGAGCAAATTCGCAAATCTGAAAAAAAAAACATGCGCGGGCCAAACAGAGGTTGGCCCAACTATGCACTGAGGGGGGACTGCTCACCAAGCGGGCCAAGCCCAGGACGGAGAGAGGAGGAGGGCAGGCAGGGGGCGCACTGGGCTGGGAGGCCGGCCGGGCCAAGGGACGCGGTGGAGGGGGCCATTTGGGCTGGCGCTCGCGGCCGGCCGCTGGAGGCCCACGCGGGAGGTCAACGGCGGCGCGGGGCGCGTCCTCTGTTCGTCCCTGAGAAGAGACACGCCGGCGGCGGGAGGGAACTCCGGTGAGGTCGTGGAGGACCGGTGAGGCGCGGAATGGGGTGGATCCGGGCAGGGCCGTCAGATCCGGACGCGAGGACTCCGTTCCCGGCATCGGTGAAGGCCACCGCGTCGATCTGAGCTTCACGGGGCGGATCCTGCGGGGGGGAAAAGAGAGAGAGAGCGAGGTGAGAGAGAGGGAGGACGAAGGGGAGGAAGAGGGAGGCGCGGGGCGGCGACCCGGGATGGCGGAGTACGTCGCCGGCGGCGAGGCCGAGGAGTGCGGGCGGCGGGGTCGACGAGGCGGGTTCGGAACTCTGGATCGGGAGCTCCTCTCCCGATCTGGAGCTCAGGGCGCGGGGCGACGGGTCCGGCCCGATGGGCTTAGTGGCTGCGCCCGGCCCGGGCGGGCTTGGGCGAAGTGGGGCGTGAGGAGGCCAGTGGCGACTCCCGGTTGGCTGGGCGACGCCGGTGGCGGCTGGCCAACAGGGCTTGCCAAGTGGCGAGGATGAGGTGGAGGCGCCGGACAGCGAGGAGGGGCGCGCAGGTGGTTGGGGGGGCACGGATATCGAGGGAAGGAAGGAGAAGACCCAAAATGGCATTGGGGGTGTTTAAATAAGGAAGGGGCTAGGGTTAGAGGGGTTAGGAGGGTTTTCGGAACCTCCGATCGCAATCCGACGGATCCGATCGCGAGGGACTCTGTGCAGGTCTAGGTGGGCTGAGGAGAGGGGTTTGGACTGAGGGAGAGAGGAGAAATGCAGCCCGGCACAATTTCGAGACGAAACATCCGGCGAAAATACCGCTATATCCGGTTACATATATAACGGTTGGGCGATCAAACGAACTCGAATGCGATGAAACTTGGCAGGCGGCCTGTCTACACTATAATAAGACCGCACGACAAGTTGCAACCCATTCCGAGAACATTATTATGCCACTTATAAAGTAATATCTCGGAGGTGCAGCGCGCGTGCGAGTGTATCGGACTCGAACGGACAACGGAGAGAACCGGCGGAACTCGAACGGATGCAAGTTTTGAAAAACATGCGGATGAAATGCGAGATGATGCCATGAGATGAGATGCAGAACAAGAACAAAATGCAAAACAACCGACAAAACCCAACCACGAAGGAAATAATAAAACACATCTCCGGAAAGGGCAAGAGTCGGAGTTACGAATATGGAAAGTCGTATCCGGGGTGTTACAACACTCCACCACTACGAGAGGATCTCGTCCCGAGATCTAGGATGGCACCGGAGGGAAAAGGAAAAGGAAGATAAGAAGTAAAACTAAGTTGCTTCTTTGACAAACGAGTGAAACCAAAGAACCTTGAGAGGTTGAGCAAAATGAAAGAAAGAACACAACGAAGATGAACAAGGTTGAAAACAATCCGTTAGAAAAGAGGAACAAGGAACATTACGATAACTTGAAGGTTGAAAAGGCATGAATCAAGAGTTTAATGGACAAGATAGAATTCGAAACCACTCCGTTTAAAACAAGATGAGAGAGGAAGAATTCAGGCAGCACTCCGATTGAGCATGGAAGGAATATAACATGAACTTGAGAAGATGGGATGATAGTTGATGAAATCAACAACATACTGCCTCCGAAACTAATGAAAGAATGGCACAAGGGGTAAGAACGATTTCAGACAGCTCTCCGGTTGAGGAAGCAGGCAAAACTTGATAAGATGAGAGAACTCGAATGAAAACATGACACTCCGGTTAAATGGATAAGCAAGAAAAAGAACATGATCTTGACAAAAGAAAGATGATGGGTCGAAGAGTGCAACATCACAATGCCTCCGGAAGAAAAATATAGAAGATAGATCATTGGAATAAAGGAATGGAGAAGAAAATGACAACTTCTGCCACAAATGAACTTGGAAAAGCACCCTTGCAAAGAAGAATTGAACGGAGTTGTTGGAAAACCAACAACGAAAAGAATAACCTTGTAGTGGGCTTATGGAAACATCTCCACATCATGAAGTGAGCTTCTGCCACCAACGGAAACAAACGATTGGATTGATATCAACAAGGAGACGAGAAACTAGTTTCACCGGGAGGACAAATGAAGAACTTGGGTCATTAATAAGCACCATAAATAGCAACAATCCTTAGGGAAAGCTTTAAGTGAAATATCGCCCAAGATAAGTCCAATGAAGAGATTGATGGATTTAAGATACCTCATTCCTGACAACATTTGAATCATGAAAACACGAACTCAAATTGTCGAGAATGACATAACACCACCTCAAAAGATAATGATAGAAAGAATTGCACTTCGAAATGCATGAAGAAGAAAGCTTGAACTCCTCAAAACAAAACATGTGTTGAACACCATGCTCAATTTTGAGTATAGCTTGGCGGATCATAACCCCGAGAGAAATCTTGAAGACCAATCGAGAAAGAAATGAATCCTTGACGAACCACCATGTAAAGCCTCCATGAAGAACTCCGGTAAAGAAAGGATGAAAGAAAGAAAAGAGAAGTTGAAAAACACCAGGTGAAGTCTTGCAGTGTTAAGATGAAGCTCCGCGATGAGATAATACAGAAAACTTGGAGCTTCGGATAAGAAAGATGAACGAATGAAATCAAGAATTTTGATGATCCTCCGGAATAAGGAATTGAACTTACTCGATGAAACAAGAATAAGAATTACATTATGCTCATCCTTCACCAATTGAATTGATGACAAGCAATGGATTTGGCATACTACTTATTCCCGTAGAAAAGATTAAGATAGATATGGCGCGAACTTGAGAAGGTCTTCAACGAACCAACGGTAGGATTGGAAAGAACGAATGAGTCTATAAGATAACGAAGGAAGAGAACTCTTGAACAAACCACCATAATAATTGAGAATGAACGTAGCAAAGGCACAATTCACCGGGAAGAATTGGAAAACGAATAAATATGCTTGACAAAATTTAGATACATTAGAACGAAGAGATCATGAACTGATTGGAGGATATTTCGACGATGCACCGGTGAGATTTGGAAAACCAGAGTTGAACGCTTGAATGAATAATTCTGAGATGATGGGCTCAGAATAATCAAACTGAAAAGACTCCTGAATTACTCCGGATGGATTAAAAGAATTCTCACAATCAAAACAATTATGAGGATGGCACAAAGCTAGAACCAAGAATCTTGAAGAGAATGGAGGAAGATTAAAGAAAAACTCTTCTTGGTCTTCAAAATTCGAGAATGACGACGAGAAACACCATCATGAATTATTGAAGCACTCCGAATGAAAATTAGAAAGGTTGAACCAACAATGAAAATAATTTGGAAGATCTTGGAGAAAGACATTTGGTGATGATAATCCATTCTTACGCCAAACTTTGCAATGAATTTGGGAATACTCGGAAAATAAAAGAGTCGTAAGATCCTCGAAAAGACCTGTGGGTTAGGGCCCACTCAAAAGAACCACCGTTGAACAATTGTTTGAAATAGATATTGCACCGGTAGAGTTAAATGGCTTGAATGAGATAGCATCCTCAAAAGAACTTGAGTGAATTGAGAATGGAAACTAGAATCTTCTGAGATATCTTCAACACTCCGGGACAATTGAATAGCGAGAAGTGGATGATTAGGGGGCACTGTCATGAGAAAGCACTTGAAATGATGAAAAGAATACGATCAACACTGAAAACTTGACTTACATCCACCGGAGAAGAAACTTAGAATGGAACAATGATAAGATTAAAGCTTCCTTAGCGTCTTCATGAGAAATCACCGGATAAAACATTGAAAGAAAAGAATGAAGAGACTTCACTCAATAAAAATGGATACTTGGTTAAGAAATCTGAGTCCTTGAAGAAAAAGGGTGGGAGGGCGGGAAATCAAAACAACTTGGGTCGAATGAAACGAACACCGTTGAGAAAAAGCTTAGAATTGATCTTGCGAATGTTGGAATGATCGGATTCACTTGAAGAGAAGCACGCCGGTTGGAAAAGAATTAACATGACAAGCTCAGTGATCAAGAAGGATTAGTATTCACATAGAAATATGAGAACACCATTTAGAATAAGGTATGGAATCAACACTTGACATTGAAGCCACTCGAATACCACAAAACAAAACAAAAACAAAGGATTTGGCTTCAAGAATGAGCCGGAACAAACACATGATAGAGATTTCGCCCAAAGTGTTCGTGGTGGGGCCCACACGGACACGACGTATAGCGGACGTCACGAATGACAAACAAGACGCCCCGAATCAGCATAGCCAAGGATTCTTTAAGACGCCTCGCGACCATCAGAATCGACCGTGAATGGGCGGACCACTAGACGTTGAACCCCAATCTCAAATCATACATACATCGGAAAGATATCCTAGAGCTACTTGAATTCCACCTATAAACTCCGAAACTTTCTGGTTATGCAATCTGGTGTTGGGGATACAGGGACACAAAATATATCACCCAAACTAACAATACCTAGATCCAATTGTATCCATCCGTCAACACATAACCAAGAAATCCTCGAAATCGTGGTACCTCGACCTTGAAAAACATCCGTTATACAAGTCATGGCAATACTCAAGACTCGCCACAAGATCGGGCTATCGGGGTTATCTCACCAACAACTGCACAAAAGAGATTTCGATGTCGGTAAAACTCGGGTATTCCGAATCGCAACGATAAAATTGTGACGACAACACCTCGGAGCTCAACTCCCCGGGACACTGCCACAACCCCTAAATGTCAGGAGGCACCAAGAACAATGTTCTCGTCACAAAACCATCGGAACGATTCCAAGATACCCACGTGATCCTAAAAAAAAAATTTAGTGAAATTTGAGGAAAGAAGAGTCAAAACTCTACGTCAGGATACCTCACCAGAGCGACGAAGGGACTGGGGAGTAAAAAGAATCCTACTCTCCGATATATATAATCCTAAGACTCAAAACATTTTCCATTCTAGACTCAACAACGCCAGCAAACAATCAAGTAGGGGCTCCTAAGTCGGGAAGGCTCGATTACCAACTTGAACGCCTCGATGCGGCTATATCTCCCACGTGTGAAGCACGACTTAGAGGCATAACCGCATTGAAAGCAATGTCGCAAGTGAGGTAATCTTCACACAACCCATGTAATACATAAGGAAAAGATACATAGTTGGCTTACAATCGCCACTTCACACAATACATGAGTAAAGCATTACATCATACAGATACAATCATGGTCCGACTACGGAACCACAATAAAAGAAGACTACCCCACAAGCTACACAGATCCCGGATCGTCCCAACTGGGCTCCACTCTCGATCAATCAAACGAAACAACACAAAGAACAAGATCTTCATCGAGCTCCTCCTTGAGCTCGGGTCCATCACCGCACGGTTCCATCGGCACCTGCAAACTGGTTTGAAGTATCTCGTGAGTCACGGGACTCAGCAATCTCACACCGCGAGATCAAGACTATTTAAGCTTAAAGGTAGGACAGGTAGTGAGGTGGAGCTGCAGACAGCGACTAGCATATATGGTGGCTAACATACGCAAAAGAGAGCGGGAGAGAAGGCAAAGCACGGTCGAACAACTATGATCAAGAAGTGATCCCGAACTCCTACTTACGTCAGCATAACCTGAAACCGTGTTCTCCTTCGATCAACCCGAAAAGAGACACTCACGGTTACGCACACGGTTGGTGTATTTTAATTAAGATCAACTTCGGTTTTCTACAACGGACATTAACAAATTCCCATCTGCCACATAACGCGGGCACGGCTTTGAAAGTTCAAAACCTGCAGGGTGTCCCAACTTAGCCCATGATAAGCTCTCGCGATCAACGAAGGAATAGACCTTCTCCCGGAAGACCGATCAGTCTCGGAATCCGGCTACAAGACATTTCACAGCAATAAAACAAGACCAGCAAGACCTCCGGCGTGCCGACACCTCGATAGTAGCCAGCAGATCTCGTCTCGAGCCACGACCGGATGAACACTACGACGGCAACCGACGATACCCCAAGTTGCCTCGGGCGGCACCGCAAGTGGCTCTAGTTTGGACCAACACTTAGACAAGCATTGGCCCGGGGTTAATAAAGATGACCCTCGGGATCGCGACTCCCAAGGAAAAAGGCTAGGAGGCAAATGTAAAACCAATGTTGGGCCTTCTTTGGAAAAGTCTTATTCAAAGCGAACTGTCAAGGGGTCCCATAAATCACCCGACGCGTTAGGGACGCAAAATCCGGGAACATAACACCGATATGACGGAAACTAGGCGGCAAGAGTGGAACAAAACACTGCATAAGGCCGAGCCTTCCACCCTTTACCAAGTATATAGATGCATTAATTAAATAAGATATATTGTGATATCCCAACAAGTAAACATGTTCCAACAAGGAACAACATCTCCATGTTCCAACAAGGAACAAACTTCATCTTCACCGCAACTAACAACGCTATAAGAGGGCTGAGCTAAGCGGTAACATAGCCAAACAACGGTTTGCTAGGAAGGGTGCAAAAGGTTAGAGGCTGACATGGTAATATGGGAGGCATGATATAGCAAGTGGTAGGCATCGTAGCATAGGCATAGCAAAAGAGCGAGCATCTAGCAAGCAAAGATAGAAGTGATTTCGAGGGTATGGTCATCTTGCACGAAATCCGCAAGGAAGAAGATCGAGTCCATGAAGAAGACAAACGGACGAAGTCGAATGAATCCTCACAACTCCGAACGAAACCGAAGCAAACGAGAGAAGCAACCGGAAAGAAGCAAACAACATAGTAAACACACAATCACATAAACATGGCATGATGCACAATCAAGTATGATGCATGTCCGGTTTAATGAGGCATGGCATGGCAATATGCACAAACAACACTACAAGTTAGTGGAGCTCAATATGCAACGAGTTGCATATTGAATGAACACCACAACACTTATTTAGTTCTCTCTCGGTTAGGCTACCCAACAATATTAAATGTTATTAAACATGGCAAGAGGTGGAGCATAATGAAACTACCTATCTAGGCAAGTTTAAATGAGGCCGGAAATAAGAAACAACAATTCCGGAAAATCCCCATGAGCAATATTTTAGATTCGGTCCTGATCTGCCCTAAACACAATTTTAGAGTTGTTAAACAGCAACATAAAGTGGACCATGATAATCTAGGCATTTTCCACCCCATTTACATATAAAGAACATTTAATTCGAGTTACGGTTATTTAGTTATGAAATAAAGCATTTTAACATGGCATATTAACAAATTAATGCAAACATCAATTTAAACATTTTAAACATGGGATGAAAATGACAAATTATTAATCTACACAAAATTCTAAGCATTTTACATGTTAAAATCATTGTAATCCGATGCACGGTTAATGAGTTATTAAATGCATGAAGTTTAGGGTCCAATCTGCAAATCTGTAAATCCTCGGATAATGAGCAAATTCGCAAATCTGAAAAAAAAAACATGCGCGGGCCGAAACAGAGGTTGGCCCAACTATGCACAGGGGGCGGGGACTGCTCACCAAGCGGGCCAAGCCCAGGACGGAGAGGGAGGAGGGCCAGGCAGGGGGCGCGGCTGGGCTCGGGAGGCCGGGCCGGGCCAAGGGACGCGGTGGAGGGGCAGGCCGGCTGGGCCGGCGCTCGCTTCGGCCCATGGAGGCCCACGCTGGAGGTCAACGGCGGCGCTGGGCGCGCCCTCTGCTCGATCCACGAGAAGAGACACGCCCGGGGCGGAGGGAACTCCGTGAGGTCGTGGAGGACCGGTGAGGCGCGGAATGGGGTGGATCCGGCAGGCTGCCGATCCGGACGACGAGGACTCCGTTCCCAGCATCGGTGAAGGCCACAGCGTCGATCTGAGCTTCACGGGCGGATCTGCGGGGAAAAAGAGAGAGAGCGAGGTGAGAGAGAGGAGGACGAAGGGGAGGAAGAGGGAGGCGCGGGCGGCGACCCGGATGGCGGAGTCGTCGCCGGGCGGCGAGGCCGAGGAGGCGGGCGGCGGGTCGACGAGGCGGGTTCGAACTCTGGATCGGGAGCTCCTCTCCCGATCTGGAGCTGTGGCGCTGGGCGACGGGGTCCGCCCGATGGGCTTTGCGTGGCTGCGCCTGGCTCGGGCGGGCTTGGCGAAGTGGGGGCGCAGGAGGCTGTGGCGACTCCCGGTTGGTGGGCGACGCCTCGGTGTGGCTGGCCAACCAGGGCTTGCCAAGTGGCGAGGATGAGGTGGAGGCGCCGGACAGCGAGGGGGCGCGCAGTGGTTGGGGGGCACGGATATCGAGGGAAGGAAGGAGAAGACCCAAAATGGCATTGGGGGTGTTTAAATAAGGAAGGGGCTAGGGTTAGAGGGGTTAGGAGGGTTTTGAACCTCCGATCGCAATCCGACGGATCCGATCGCGAGGGACTCGTGCAGGTCTAGGTGGGCTGAGGAGAGGGGTTTTGGACCTGAGGGAGAGAGGAGAAATGCAGCCCGGCACAATTTGGAGACCAAACATCCGATTTAAAATACCGCTATATCCGGTTACATATATAACGGTTGGGCAGTCAAACGAACTCCGAATGCGATGAAACTTGGCAGGCGGCCTGTCTACACTATAATAAGACCGCACGACAAGTTGCAACCCATTCCGAGAACATTATTATGCCACTTATAAAGTAATATCTCGGAGGTGCCGCGGGCGCGTGCGAGTGTATCCGGACTCGGAACGGACAACGGAGAGAACTGACGGAACCCGAACGGATGCAAGTTTTGAAAAACATGCGGATGAAATGCAGATGATGCCATGAGATGAGATGCAGAACAAGAACAAAATGCAAAACAACCGACAAAACCCAACCACGAAGGAAATAATAAAACACATCTCCGGAAAGGGCAAGAGTCGGAGTTACGAATATGGAAAGTCGTATCCGGGGTGTTACAGATGGGATCTATGGCCGCGGTCTCCACCACCGGAGGATCGCCGGCGCTGCCCCTTGTCGGAGAAACTTCCCTTATCGGAGAAGCCTCCCTTGCAGGAGAGCGCTCCCTTGCCGGAGAATTCTCCCTTGGCGGCGTAGTTGAAGCAGACGGAATTTCGGGAGCGACTTCCGGGCCCTCCTGATGAGGCTGCTCTGCTCCTACACAAATCAACAAGTCAGATATCAGTGAAGAAGGAGCACCCATGCACACCTAACCGTAAGAAATAAACCAAATACTTATCTTTGGGGGCTGTCTTTGGGGGCTGCTCGAGGAAGGGTTTCGGGTCCGGCAAGGGGTCTCAGACGCGCCTCCTGTCGCCACGGGGGGATCGTCTTCGATGACAACCACCGGGGTCTTGGCTCTCTTCGACGCTCTCTGAGCCAGCGTCCTGAAAAAGGAAAGAGTTCAGAATGAAGCAAATCAGATACAAGACAAAGCAGCAAATTGAAGAATTACAAGTAACAGCGACAAGATCTTACTCTTCTTCTTCCTCGGAGCTGAGCGCGGAGAAGTCAATTCGGTCCGCCCCGGTGCGACGAGCTGGAAGAGTAGGCTCCCTCGGACGCTTGGCGGGTGCAGGGGCCGTGGTCCCGGAAGGCCCCGCTCCCGTTGCTGTGGCGACGTGAGGCGCTCCCGCGGCAACAGTGCTTGCCGCGGTGGAGCGCGTCGCGCGGCGCGACGGCTGTTGGCCCGTCTGCCGCCCCGCCACTTCCCGGTCTTGGAGGCGCCTTCTTGGTGGAGCTGTGGGCTCCTCCGCAGCAAGCTACACGAAGGTGGGGGAGGCGCCCCGGCAGGCTCGCTCGCTCAGCTTCGGCTCGGCCTGCTCCTCCGCACCGCAAGCTCCTCTTGATCGGCAAGGCTTGCCGCTTCTGCTGCCTCCGCCTCCTCCACGGTGAACCCGACCACCAATGGCAGCAGCGCCGCCGCCTCCTCCGGCTGGTGGCGATGCGATGCAGCTTCGGCGTCGGTGGTGTCGCGTGTGAGCCACTTCGCTCGTCGGGCGGATCGGCACTTCTTCCAGCTGTCAAGAACCGCTGCACGACGTCATCGGGCGGGCTCTTGCCAAGTTGGAACGATCCCATGGGAATCACACAACGGCATCATTGCATGGATGCGGTCGAAATAAGAGTTGTTGCACAAAAGAACGACCCCTTGGCAACATGAACCACTGGGTGATCTGGTCGTGCTTGAACAGCTCAAAAAGATCGCATCCAGCTCCAAGACGGTGAAATTCCAGTTGAGGCCCGGGCGCAGCCTCATGATGTCCGCCGCATTTTGGAACTCCCAAGCAGGTCTCCTCCTCTCCTGCAAGGGAGCGATGCGGCGGCGAAGGAAATTGTAACGCCCTCGATGCGGCTATATCTCCCACGTGTCGAGGCACGACTTAGAGGCATAACCGCATTGAAAGCAATGTCGCAAGTGAGGTAATCTTCACACAACCCATGTAATACATAAGGGAAAGAGATACATAGTTGGCTTACAGTCGCCACTTCACACAATACATAAATAAACATCCATCATTCAGAGTACACTCAAGGTCCGACTACGGAACCAAAATAAAAGAAGATACCCCAAATGCTACACAGATCCCCGATCGTCCCAACTGGGCACCACTACTGATCATCAGGAAAAGACACATAGTAACGACCACGTTCCTCATCGAACTCCCACTTGAGCTCGGTTGCGTCACCTGCACTGGCATCGTCGGAACCTGCAACTGTTTTGGTAGAATCTGTGAGTCACGGGGACTCAGCAATCTCACACCCGCGAGATCAAGACTATTTAAGCTTATAGGAAGGACAGGGGAGTAAGGTGGAGCTGCAGCAAGCGACTAGCATATATGGTGGCTACATTCGCAAAAGAGAGCGAGAAGAGAAGCAAAGCACGGTCGTGAAACTAGTAGCGATCAAGAAGTGATCCTGAACTACTTACGCCGACATAACTCCAACACGTGTTCACTTCCGGACTCCGCCGAGAAGAGACCATCACGGTTACACACGCCGTTGATGTGTATTTTATTTGAGGTCAACTTCGGTTTTCTACAACCGGCATTAACAAATTCCCATCTGCCTCATAACCGCGGGCACGGCTTTGAAAGATATTACCTGCAGGGTGTCCCAACTTAGCCCATTATAAGCTCTCAAAGTCAACGAAGGATATTCCTTCTACCGGAAGACCCGATCAATCTCGAATCCCGGACTACAAGACATTTCGACAAGAATAAAACAAGACCAGCAAAGCCGCCCGACAGCCGACAAATCCCGATAGGAGCTGCACATATCTCGTTCTCGTGGCACACCGGATGAGCAGACGTCGGGTTGGCATAGACCCTGATTGCCCAAGGGCGCCGGACATCGCTCAAGTTGGACCAGCACTCAAGGAGAACTGGCCGGGGTTAAAATAAAGATGACCCTCGGCTCGCAAAAACCGGGGAAAAAGGCTTAGGTGGCAAATGGTAAAACCAAAGTTGGGCCTTGCTGGACGAGTCTTATTCAAAGCGAACTGTCAAGGGGGTCCCATAAATCACCCAACCGTAAGGAACGCGAAATCAAGGAACATAACACCGGTATGACGGAAACTAGGTGGCAAGAGTGGAACAAAACACTGTGCATAAGGCCGAGCCTTCCACCCTTTACCAAGTATATAGATGCATTAATTATAGCAGATAAATATTGTGATATCCCCAACAAGTAAACATGTTCCAAAAAGGAACAACATCTCCATGTTCCAACAAGGAACAAACTTCACTTCACCGCAACTAGCAACGCTATAAGAGGGCTGAGCAAAGCGGTAACATAGCCAAACAACGGTTTGCTAGGAAAAGGATGGTTAGGGGATGACATGGCAATATGGGTGGCACGATATAGTAAGTGGTAGGCATTGCAGCATAGGCATAGCAAAAGAGCGAGCAACTAGCATAGCAAAGATAGAAGTGATTTCGAGGGTATGGTCATCTTGCTCGCAATGTTCTCGAGTTGTCGAAAACTTGATCCTCGTAAGCGTTCTCAACAGGTTCCTCGCTCACGCACTCGCCTCCGGCTCTACCCAAAGCAACAACACAAACAAAGGAACCACAATAAATCACGGTGCAATGCACAATCAACATGATGCAAAACATGACATGATATGCGAGATGTGATATGCAATGCGATAAAAGCGCCCGGAAGGAAAATGATGAACCAGGCATCAACTTGGCAAACCAAGTATGCAACTGGAAAGATGAGATGATTTCGGTTGAAATCGATATAAAGATCACCGGAATCGGATGCACGGTTTGCAAATGACAAGCAAAACAAGAACGGCACAAATCTGCCATTAACAACATGATACCACTTAGCAAGCAACAATAAATTAAGCTACTGCACCCAAACGTACCAACAAAGTATATGGCAGTGATCTACACAAGATGCTCGACAAAAGATGAGCACTGAGCTATGGCTAGTTCACATCATAACAGGTTCAAACAAGCATGGCAAAAGTGCACAAAATATCAGGCTGGACATGGCAAAAACAGCATCAGGTAGCAATGTTCAGAGCAACAAAACTACATGCTACAGGAACTTATAATAGCAAAACAAGGCATGGCATGAATCTACTCAAAGCATAGAACAAAAGTCCCTTACTGACCATAAGCCAAAAAGGATCAGAAAATATAGTAACCCCCATGTCAATATCGAAAGTTTCGTTAACAGATTCAGCAACATGGCATGTCAAAAACTGATAACAAGTAGGCATGTTTACAAGCTCAATGCACTCACTACAGAGCCTTATATGATAAACTAAGCATACATACATCAAGAAGACATGGCATAGAAGATATACATGGCAATAACAATATCATAGCATACATGGATCAACCACAACAACCTAGGCAAAATTGAATAACATGTAAACAATCTGCGAGGAAACATTTGATGGCAAAAGTAGAGCTCGATTGACTCAAGCTATGGCACTCCATAATTGCAAACAAAGGCATGGATGGATAGAGCAAGACATGTAGAACAAAACATCCTTACTGAAGAATCTCAAATATGCATGGATCTCCCGGTAGCATCAAGTTAACATGGCATCAAAATATCAGCTAAACAGGGCTGAAAACAGCAACATCGGGACACCTACTTTGCATGCTTGTGCTAGTCACCAGATAGATCACAAAAATACATGGCATACACCCCTGGAAAGATGGCATGGCATATTACAAAACACATGTAGGACTCAAAATCATAGGGTGCACACATCAATCATAGCAAAAATAACAAAAGTGCAAGTTTTGTTAAGAAACAGAAACTAACATCACATAGCCCTCTTCTAACAGCATTTCGGGCATCAAGATGATCTCAAATGAAAATGATGCAATGAGATGAAATGATCTACTCTTCGAGACGAACATTTTGATATATTATACGCGCAAAATGGAGCTACAGATGCAAAGATATGCTACGTTGAATATGCCACGAAATAATCATTGGATGAAATACTTAGAAGAATTGAGGGGGGGAAGAAAGTCAACGGCTCGGTAGATCGGGATCCGGCCGATCCGGATCGAGGACGGCGGCGGCGGTGGTTCCTCGCCGGAGAGGGAGAAGAGGCGGGCGGGCCGGAGGAGGTGGTGGCCGGAGGAGGGGCCGGGCGGCGGCGGGCGGCGCTGGCGGTGGCGGCGCGGGCGAGGGTGGGTGGCGGCGGGTGGCGACGCCGGCCGGATGCGGCGACGGCGCCGCCGGGCGAGGGCGGCGGCGCGGCGCCGGTGGCGCTGGAGCTCGGGCGGCGCTGGAGGGGCTGGGGCTTGGCGGGCCAAGGCGGGCGGTATGGCCGTGGGGGTCGGGCGGCGGCGCGGCGTGGGCGGCGGCGTGATGTGTGGCGCGCCTGATTGGACGAGGGCGGCGACATCGTGGGACGACGTGTCCGGGCGGCGCGGACGTTCGTCCGGGCGCGAGGTAGGGAAGGCTAGGGTTAGACAAGAGATTGGAATGGGGGTTTGCTTAAATAGGCATAGAGGGAGCTAGGAGAGTCCAAATGAGGTGTAGTTTTACCACACGATCGTGATCGAACGACGGAGAGCATGTAAGTGACTTAGATGGGTTATTGGACTATTTTGATGGGGTGTTGGGCTGCAACTTAAAAGAGGCCTTTGCGAGAGTGCGGTTAACTGCTGGAGTACCAAACGAGCTCAAATGACCGAAACTTGACCGGTGGTCTACGGGTGGTATAGCAAGGCCACATGACAAACCTCGGTCCATTCCGAGAAGGTTTAGTACCCGCACACGAAAAAACGTAAAAGGGCCGCCGGGGAGATAGGAGTGCCGGATTGCAAAACGGACAACGGAAAAATGCTCGAATCATGAGACTAACACGTATGCAAATGCGATGCACATGATGACATGATATAAAATGCATGACATGGACAAAATGCAAAAAGAAGAAAAACCCAACCACGGAGGAAATATCATATCACAAAGCCGATAATGGCAAGAGTTGGAGTTACAAATATGGAAAGTTACTTCCGGGGTGTTACAGAAATCTGCGCCAACGGCGCCTACAGTGAGTCCGGCATGCCTGAGGCGCAAGATCCGGGTCACAGCAATCTTCAACCTAGCATCCTCTGGCGCCAAGTTGCTCCAATCATTGCCGCGCACTATGGGAGTTTGGCGCTGGGCAGTGAAGGGCTGCGGGTTTTCCTCGATGATCCAACACCAATCGGCTCTCCACTCCTCCCACTTGCTGCAGAGCTCTCCTTCCAGATATGCTTCTTTCTTGCCGATCCTGGAGATCCAAGCAATCCCTCCGGCAAGTGGCTCTCTCTCTCAACGCTGGGCATGAAGAAGTGGCGGAAGAGGGCTACGTTTGGGTGGACTCGACAAAGTTTTCACAAAGGTGTGCGAAAACCGCCATGGTCGAGGACAACATTGGGGTGAAATCAAGGGCGAAGCCCCAGAGGTGTTCATGATATCGCAAAAGAACTCAGAGAAGGCGGGCAAAGCCGAAGTAGAAGAAGAGCGCCAAGAAGGGGTACCGCGAAACCAACTCGATGTGGCGGCAGAGATTACCTCGTCGCGCGGATGCGCGCGTCTCCATCGACCGGAAGAGGTAGTACCTCTCCTCGGCTCCTTTGCGCCGAGCTGGGGTCGAAGGTGGCCCGCTCTTTCGCAGCGCCATGAGCGCTGCGCCCGGCCGACTTCACGCCCTTCCCTTGTCGGCTTCCGGAGCCATGGTGGAGGTGGTGGAGGAGGCCGACGGCGTTGATGGCGTTGGTGGCGATGGGGGCGGGCGTCGCTCTCTTCGCACTCGAGAAGGAGGGAGGAGCGACGGTGGTTTTGAGATGTGATGAAATGGCGAGGTGGGTGACCTGCCCTTGTTTCCCGCTTATAAGGAGGAGAGGGGCGAACGCCCGCTTTTCCAATAAAGAAAGCCCCACGATCTCTCCCACGACGCCACGTTCGTAGCAGGCTGTTCGTGGGGGACGTGGTGGGTCCGGGCGCAGTAACGGCGTGATCTAGGCCGCTGTGTCTGCAGACTGCTTTTGGGCCTGGCCCAACAGCGCTCGGCACCGTGTGTGGCCCAGGCCCGGGGGCTCCTGTCGGTGTACTAGAGTAGGGGTACCCTAGTATCCCAAACTCGTGCACGGGCAATTGCAACACCCCGCGGCAGGTCTGCCTAGTGACCGCCAAGGTCCTCCGTGGTTCCTTTGGAGCCATTCAAGAACAAAGTATTTAAGCCAAGAAGACAAGACCCCGGCAAGAGGAGCTTGCCGGGAAGGCCACTCAAGACACGCAGAAGACAAGACCCCGGCAAGAGGAGCTTGCCGGGAAGGCTTGGTGAGCGACAAGCTTCCGGGCGCGACAAGGATTCAGCCAGCTGCAAGGTGCTTGCCGCGCAGCAACCTCTCTTCATCTCCGCCCAACTCATCCACCAACGTGTCGCCATGGGGCCATTCCAGCGTGCGTGTCAAGAGGCTGTGCAGCCAGCGGAGAGCAGCGGTAAGTGCTGCTGACAGGGTGCCATCGTGGCGGCGGTGGCGCCCGACGGTCCCTTTCTGCACTGTTTAGGCGACATGGACGGGCATTTAATGCTTTTGTCCCTTGCTGTCAGAATTAGGTAGAATACACTGTACAAAGTAGCTGTACCAACCGCAACTCATTTTTCCCATTTTGCCCTTGTTTACGTTGCCACCTGTGGTGACCCCTTGAGCCTATAAAAGGAGGCCCATGCGCAACGTAGAAGAGGTTCGGCTGGTTCGACTCATTCGAGACTAGAGACACTCAAGCTAGGTTTTGTAGCTTTCATTGCTCCCTAGCAAGAACACAAGATAATCGGACAAGCAGCAGAGGAGTATTATCTCTCGGAGAGCTCGAAGCTGGGTAAACTGCTCGTGTGCATCGCCTCGATCTGCTCTTCGTGCAATCTCCGCCTCCCACCGAACCAAAAGGGACTCAGTCCGCCAGGTCCCATAGGTGTTCGTGGGTCACGATCAGCTTCCCCGACATGGGGGCTTCTTGGACAGAAGCTTATTATTGTTATTTTCCGAGCATCACGCTCATCACATATGCGTGTTTTCCCCATATGTACCTTTTCTTCGCCATTATATGCATCGATATGACTTAAGTTTTGGCCAAGCTGGATTGCCTGGCTCCTGTGCTTATGCCCTACGTTACCGTTAGTTCGACTAGGGCATAAAGGGAGCACCTCTGCGATTGTTACTGCCAGGTCATCCAGATGTGTACCTCAGACTGGGTGAAGCCGAAAGCTAGTGTTCCTAAGGGAATATTCGGTCGGTGGACTAAAGATGTTTTTGCATTCACCCCATTATGAACCTCCAAATGTTATTTATACTGAGATTTTTTCAATCACAGTTCGGACATGCACATTAACGCATGTACACCCAGGGAAAGGAACCCTTAACGGAACTATTCTCTCTGGAAGATGTTTCTTACAATAACAATGTAATATAACATAGCTAGCCGGATACAACTTGTCTGTTCAAGCAACTATGACCCCTACGCCTAGTTTCCACGCATACCCCGGTCTATTTTTCCGCTCAGGTATTCGGAAACACTCCGCACCTTCGGGTCCAGAGGTCGAAGCGAAAAGGTCTGCCATGACAATCGTTTTACAATCCGGGTAGGGACAAATATGTCAAGGAAAGTACATAGTCACTTGGACTAAAAAAATTCCTCCTTTATACCGTCTAACAGGCTGTCTAACTTACAATCCTGTTGGGAATATTTCGCGGCTACTTCGACTTGGTCATACACCAAATTAATGGGAATTTCTTTTCCATCTGACCCTAGAGGTCCGACCCGGCCCATATGATTTGGATCAAGCTTGGTATACCGTGTTTTCACCATGGCCTAGGCTTCTCGTGCACCTTCCTGGCAGGCCGATATCTTCCATAATCGGAAACGCCGCCACGCTCCCCTGAATAGCTATATAAGCTCCTCCATCATTCCTGGAGGGGAGGCGGATGGCCATAAAGCCTTGGCAACACTTCGCATTGCCTGCCAAGCATGCTCGTGCATTTGCGACAGCTCTTGTAGCAGATCGCCCGAGAATCCAGTCAGCATACCTATAGACATAACTGTCAGTCCTTTTATCTCTGAATTACACGGAGGTAAGTTTGACCACATACTAAATATGCCGCCTCGAAGCCTCTTATTTTCCTTCACGGAGTCAGCCAGCTGGGCTCGCACATCTTTCAGTTCTTCGCCCAGCTGGGTGTTGGAATCTTGGAGCTTGTTTTTATCCTCCCTGGCTCATGTCAGCACACGTTCGCCCGCGGCCAGTAGTCTTTTGGTGTCTTGTTCTCCCGCTTGAGTAGCTTTCAGTTGCTCCTTCAGTTGATCTAATGATCCTGCCAAGATATGAGCAACAGTGGTAGCATTGCTGGTATATAATTATGTTTTCTCGATGGAGGGGAACATTACCAGGTGACGCCTTCTTGGATTTTTCCAGTTCAGCGGTAGTAGCAGTTAGCTGGGTCCGATACTTTTCTAGTTCTTGAGACAATGGGTTGTTTTTCTCCGTAATCACCTTGTTATACAATGATCCTTAAATCAGTTGTATCAACTGCTTCAAGTCTCGGGGGCTACTGGTATATAATTATCAGATTTGTATAATATAAACTTACCCGCATATCTTTCAAATGCTAGTCTGCGGCTCTGGTAAGCCCATCTCGAGCAGCTCGGATGTATGCATCCGCCGAGCTGAAGACATCGAATGTCTCTTTGTAAAACCGGGGTCGCAAAGAACGGCCCTCCGGCGCCGATGACCCATGGCGCTCTCCACTTCCGAGTTTGTGACGGATACATCATCTGAATCCTCGTCCAAAGGACAATCCGGCGTCACTCCTGTATCTGCCCTTGTCTTTACGGCAGGGTCTGGAACCTGGCTGTTGGGAGTATGACCGGCAGGACCCCCGAACATAGTTCGGCGAACGCTTTTCCTGATAAGGCACAAACGGAAAATGTCACAGTTGGATGTGACTGCCAAGGGGCATATTTACGAAGCCATGCCTCTTCGATGAAGGCTCGGTTGGGCCTTCGTTTTCCTTCCTCTTCGAAGGCTTGCCCGGCGTGGGTGTCGCTCTCTCTGGAGTGGCCTCTGGTGTAACATGGCGTGTCGAACGTCTCCCATTTGGAGCACGAGACAGTGCGGTGGGTGAGGCAGAACGAGAAGGCTCTTTTGGAGGAGATGTCTCCTGATTACTTACGTTTGAAGTAGGGAGAAGACTGGGATAGTCAGTGGTGATGGGCACTTCCGTGCCGTCATAGCTCGCCTGGTAGAACACCCCATCCTCGACACCGCGAATATGTCCGGATCCTCTTCGAATCTGGGGTCAAGGTCCTGGTTGTTGTCCTCTAGCTGTGGGGCGGGTCTGTGTAGCCCCTCGGTGATCTTTCACCATTTTTGTTACAAATGACCGGATTAATGTTCATTCAAAGTGACTCAGGGAGTAGAATGAGTGGAGCAGCGGGGTTGGAACTCACCCAGCTAGGAGGATTGTACATGGAGAATCCATCTCTGCGCTTAATATGAATAAATTCCTCTTCCTCCCCTTTGAACAGCTCGGCTAATATTTTTGCCAAAGCGGCGGGGGTGTCCGGACCCTTCCGACTGCAGCGGGAGGCGTCATCTTCCCCATTATAGTGCCACATAGGAAGCCCTCTGTATTGGAGTGGCTACACCCCTCGCACTATGGAAGTCGCCATTACCTCGACTATTGATAGTCCGCACTAGGCAAGCATCTTTATCTTGCTCATCGGTTGACTGACTTCCATATTATCTTCCTCCTCGAAGCTCTGAGGGCACTAGCTGTGGCGTTTCTTCAACCGAACACTTGTAAATTCGGGAAGACCCATTCGAACTGGGTCAGGAAGGGCGGCGTCCTTGATATAGAACCATTAGGAAGGCCACTCTTCGGATGCCTTCTTCGGTGTGCCAGACAGGTATCCAGTCTCGGCGATACGCCATACCTCGGCTCCGCCCACTTCAAATATTGATTCATCTTGGTTGCAAGGGACGAGGCAGAATAGCTTCCTCCACAATTCAAAATGGGCCTCGGAACCCAGGAATAGCTCGCAAACAGTGACGTAACCTGCGGTGTGCAGGATGGAGGCAGGAGTGAAGTTGTGCAGTTGAAGGCCATAATACTCCAGAAGCCCTTGGAGGAACGGATGGACTGGAAATCCAATGCCTCTTAGAAAGTAGGGAACGAAGCACACTCATTCCCCCCTGGATGGATTGGGGAAATTCTCAGCCTAAGCCCCGCCGTTGAAGGAAGTCAATCCTGCTCGAACGGGGACTAGATCCGCGGGGGGAAGAAATCCATGTGTTTGCAGCTTCACCAGCTGACCGTGGGTACGGAACATCTCTCCCAATCGCCTTTTTATGGGCTGTGGGGAAGGGAGGAAGAGCTGGGAGCGCTGGCCATGTTGGAGTGGTTTTTCCTAGCAAGCTCTGAGGATTTTCCGCGTGATGTGGAACGGACCTGAAATCCAATCCCTTTAAATAGACGCTTTTCTTACATGGCCGGGGTGTTATATGCAAAAAAATACCCTGACCTCTCATATTCACTCGACACATGGAAGCTGAAGCTATGGATGCACAGAAGCCAATGGGAACGACATTAAATGGAAGGCCGAATACAACCCTTTGAAGTCATCGGAGGAGGAACCCGCCTTGCAATGCCGAAGACAATCTGCGCACCGGACACATCGTCATTGAAAGCCTGGTTCGGGGGCTACTAAGGGAATCCTAGATTAAGGGGTCCTCGAGCGTCCGGCCTGTTGGACATGGGCCGGACTGATGGGCTGTGAAGATACAAGACCGAAGACTCTCACCCGTGTCCGGATGGGACTCTCCTTGGCGTGGAAGGCAAGCTTGGTGCCCGGATATGGAGATTCCTTTCTCTATATCCGGCTTTGTATAACCCTAGTCCCCTCCTGTGTCTATATAAACCGGAGGGCTTAGTCCATACAGGCAAGAATAATCATAGTCATACAGTCTAGACTTCTAGGGTTTTAGCCATTACGATCTCGAGGTAGATCAACTCTTGTAATACTCATATTCATCAAGATGAATCAAGCAGGAAGTAGGGTATTACCTCCATAAAGAGGGCCCGTACCTAGGTAAACATCGTGTCCCCCATCTCCTGTTACCATCAACCTTAGACGCACAGCTCGGGACCCCCTACCCGAGATCCGCCGGTTTTGACCCCGACACCCACTTCGTCCCCACTCACTCTCCGCGGACTCCTCCACAACTCTGCACCCTAAGCTCGACGGCTGTTGGCGGTGGGCATAGGTCGCGCTTCAAACGGCACTGTATTTCGCCTCCACCGCTTTCCGCCGCCTATCTGCACTAACATTCTAGACTCTGGTCGACTGGGGTTTTCTGCGGGATTGGGCCGGGGATTTTTTCTCATGGAGAAGGTAATCAACTTAATTAGCAAAATATTCACTCGTCTCTTATCGCAGTCCGTCCGTCGCTACTAATCAACCGGCGGAAATCGCCATGGAATCATTTTTGTTCTAGCTGATTCGTGGGTGTTCATTCATGTGTGCACAGTGCGAGCACAAATCGGGCAACTGTGGTCGTGGCCAGTCGGAAATGAAGTTCTATCTCACCATTCCGGATGACTTCAGGGAGCACTCGGTATGTTCAATCTCATCCTACCACGGTCGGCATGGCCTAAATTTGTGAACATATACCGTCTGTTGCTACATTATCTATATATTTGCATCAAATCTTTATTACATTATCTATTTTTAATTCTATGTTTTTGTACTTTGCTTGCATCTATATATGGATATGTTCTATCAATTACTCCCATATTTGCATCTTGGTCGGTTATTTCAATATATCTAATTTACGATCTTATTTTTCATTTCAAGTAGTACATCCCTTGCTTTGCAAGAACAAGAGTAGAAGGAAATCTTGGGCTTTACTTTGCTGATGACTCCCAGGATGTCATATTGACAACGCAACATGGATTTACAATGACGGTTAGCGTAAAACTTGATAAAGATGGTCACTCCTATTTTAGTGTGGACCTTTGGAGAAAAATGTCTAAGTTTTATGAACTGAAAGCTGGCAATAAAATTCTAGTGCGTGCACCACAGCCTGGTCTAATTAACATGGATATTTACTTCCCCAATGTCATCAGCCGATCAAAGTCTGATCGAGGTTAGTGTCCTTTCAACTTTCTCCATGCTGTCATATTACTATTTAAGCAACCAATTGATCACTATTTAAGCAACCAATTGTGATATCATATTCTGACTCCGTTCCTAGGCAGTAACAAATTCTATTTACCAATTTATGTGCACTATATATTCTTCTGCCATGTTCTGAATAAATAATATCTTTCCACCTTTTAAGCAGGATATGTTGGATGCATAGTGAACGGTCTGTATGTTACTAAGCATACCAAAATTCACTGGAAGGACTTGAAGCATGTCATAAACTTTATTGATAATCTGACAGAGATAGCACAACGTATGAACGCTGGATTTTGGATGGGATTAATTATACCTATGGTGCACACACTGAACAAGACCAATTTTGTGCACAAAGCGTTGGTAGAAAGTCTTATTTTTATGTTGATGCTCATAAACTATGTATATCTTCAACGATATGTTACAATTGTTTTTTATTCTACATGTCAACAGAAATTGCCCCCTGTAGCCGTTCCTGGATTGATTTCCCGGCATGGTCGAATTACACTTGTGCCTGCTAATAACGCCAAAGTGATTGCAAGGTACTGCATTTCCTGCAAAAATGGAACCATTCAAATTAACAAGTTCTCGCTTCTCGTGGCAATGCATCCATATTAGAAAATTGGAGACACTGTTCTACTCCTGCTCTACCAAGGCACAGGAGGGCTCTTCCTATTCATTGAGTTTAAGCGTGTGCCCGATGTCCAGAAGGCATTTGCATATTAGCTGTCCATATTGCAAATTCACACACATGTTCACATAAGGAAATGTATGTGTAACTTACTAATCATCGCACACGAGTACTCGCAGACGCATCGTGTGCGATACTCCTAGCCACCGCAAGCAACTAGTTTGCATTTTTCAATGTTTTTTGTACACATAGAATCACACAGGAAGTAACTGTATTGACCGTCTGTGTTGTAATTTCTCATCGCAAATAGTTCATCTGAGTCGGCTGTTTGCCACGTATCACACACATCTTGTTTACATGACTCATTTGTGTTCTTTCGGCTCATCACAAATAGTTCATCCATGTGAATTGTATGCTACATATCACACACATCTTGCTAAGTTGAACCATTTCTGTTGTGTTCCCTAATCGAAAACAGTTCATCCGAGTTAGCCGTATGCCGTATATCGCACCACATTGATATGGCTGCCTGTTTCTGTTGTTCTACCTCATCGCAAAAAGTTCGAATGGATTAGTCGTATGCCCTACATCGCACACACAACTAAAATCTTAACCGTGTTTGATGCAGCCATCATCGCAAACATTTTGCACCTTTTTTGACGGTTTTTTTACACCACCGTTTGCGATTATTGCATCGCACATAGTTTCAGCAAATGGTCTCTGATCGTAGTGTCGCATTAGCAGTCTCTTGCAGTAGTGGTGTCACGGAGAGGTAGTAGTAATTTCCATCTCGCAGATTTTGGTTTCGGGCGGTTAGTGCGAGTTTCCCCACTTCACTCAAATTTTTGCAGAAAAATATTGCATGTTTGTCGTGCCAACCCAATTCGAATCCATTTTGTATTCTTTTTTTCTTCGGGCAGGATCCATTTTGTATTCGAATACAAATCTATATACATCAGTTTTTATTTAATATACTTTCAAAAGCACTACAAAGAACTCTGCTCCTTTATGTATAAAATATGATTTACAAATGCAATGATCTCAAAATCATAAGGTTTAATTCAAATTTTTGAAACCAAATTATGTTCGACTTTGAATTCAAATTTTGAAACCAAATTATGTTCAGCTCAAATTTATGGATCAGTAATATCAATATATTAAATAACATACACATACAAATTCATATTAGTATGCATGTTTGATAGATCAATTGGTTCGAGTATGAATTACATGTATCATCATCTGGAATTCAAATATTTGAATCCCTTTTATGTTGACATCTTCTATGCACACAACTAAATATTTGAATCTCTATTCACGCCCATCTCTCTTTAGGTCTCTCTCGTGTGCTCCTTCATGTAGCTATCACTCTCTTTCTCCATCTCACCCGCACGCTCACAACATGCTTCTCCATTTTTTGCAAACACGGTCTCTCGTCGTCTCCCTCGAGAAGTGTCACACTCTCTCTATCTGCATAGATTACGCGGTTTTCATTATCTCTCACGTCTCTATCATTCTCTGGTATCACTATAGCTACCTAATCTTTCTTTTTCACCGCCACACACACACTCTCGCTCGTCTTTCACTTTGCCTTTCTCTCTAGGGTTCTCTCACGCACCCTATATCTTTCTAGATATGACTCCTACAACTAAAATTACTCTCTCTCTCTTGTACACACATCGTTTTTTGGGGTCTCCTTTCTGTCTTCATCTCCGTTCCAAAACTGACATTATTCATTTGTTTACCGATCAGACAAACTCTCTCTCCCCCCTTTCTCACTTACTCACTCACACACACACAACTCCCGCTTTGGATCCCCCTACCGACTACCGTCTCTCTCTCTCACACACAAAACTCTTGCTTTCACACCCCTGAATTGTATCTCTCTCACAAACATTGATCGACGAGCCTCTAGATAGGTTTATCCATCCACCGCACACTTTTGCTCCTTGTATCTATGTAGATTTTTCGTCCCTTCTTGTTCTTTTCATAAATTATTAATTATGCAACGATTTATTATTATTATTATTATTATTATTATATATAGCCTGCACTATTTTCTGTGCACAGGTAAATGATTCGGGTCGGCCAGCATTGTCACTCGAGCGTACCGACGTGCTGACATGGGGTTTCCGTCGTCGCCTTACCGACCTACCGTGTCACCTCGGTTGGACCGGGGGCTTTGCCATCTCTTCATCAAACCTACTCCAGGGACTCCGGCATCATCAGCCGACCAGCTTCGTTAGCTCGGCTGGACCGGGGGCTGCTCCTCAACACGTCAACCGCGCTATGTCGCCACTTCGTCAAGCCGAGCTCTTTTCTCAGACACTTCGGAATCGGCTTGGGGGTTGGGACGACCTCGGCCAAGCCGAGGACTATGTCTTCGTCCCGCCATAAGTCCGAACCTCATCATCAACACCGAGCACATTAACCAGCTAAGTCGCTTTCATGCTAAAAAACTTTTAGTTCTAAATTTTGTTCTGTTTGACCAAGCATTATACTTTTTTGGCAAAAAGTTGTTTGTGAAAAACTTCCTTGTAAAAACTTTGTTTGTGACACACAAATTGAAATACCCCGTTTACTTGGGGGCTTCCTTTATGAAGCCTTTCCTCTTGCATATGATTATACTTGTATGGCTTCGTTCCTTGTTTGTGTATTACGCCACAATATGCACCATGTTGACCTAAGTGTTCCGCAAGCTGGGTTGCCTTGCTCCTGTGTTTACCCCTACGTTCCCGATTGTTCAGCTAGGGAGTAAAGGAAGCACCTCTGCGATTGTCACGATCGGTTCATCCGAGCTAGGACCTCAGACTGGGTGAAGCCGAAAGCTAGCGCTCTTATTGTTTTCAATCATGGTTGGCACACAATGTAACTCATGAGTACAAAAAATCTATTGCACAAGTCTCATAGCAACAATGAGCAACCGGAGAAAGGTATCAGTGGGGGTACTATTTTCTTCGAAGATGCTTCATACACTTCGTTAGTAACATAGCATAAGTTCCCTGAGCGCGCTTTGTCTATTACATCCCTATGGCCTTATTGCCTGGTTATCAGAAACACCGTCGATATTCTCTACAGGTGGAGTACATAACACTTTTCGGCCCTTGACCGAAGAGGGAGAAGCCGACGGTCGGTTAAGACGTGTTTAAAGTTCGGGTGAACACAGATATGATATAAGTACTTTGGTACATACAATCATTATACATAAAATTCTTTTACCCAAGTCGCTTGGGGGCTCTTGAAATAGTATGAGCCTTTTTTATTAGTCGCTGCACAATCTTTTTCTACCACTCCTTTCTCAACTCAGGTGTATGATCAATAGCCGGGTAGCCTGGTTTCTCTCTAAAGCCGCTCGCATTTAGTTCGCTAAACTGGCCTGAGAAACACTCCGCCTTTGGGATAGGGAGGTTGAAGCTGAGGGCTGACCCACTTGAAGTCTAGAGATCAGATGTGTCATGTCAAAGCACGATGAAAGTACAATTTTAAGACCAATTTCATATTGGCACCAAAACAGCTTTATTCAATAAAGATGTAAAGTTTTTTATGCGTGTTTGTTGGCCTTTTTTTTATCTTATAACATCTTTCACCTATTTTATGTTTCAGGAAGCGGGACATTCTCTTGGTTGAGGTGTTCGGCGTGAAACTCTTTTTTAAAACTATAGTTCGGCATCTTTCCTACTGAACTCCACCTCGGTATTGTCAAAACATACATGACAATTGAACTTGTTCCCGAGGAGGTACGATCCTAGGGTCGGCCATTTTTCCCAGCCCAATTCTCGAGGGCTACTACATGGATAATCCAATGCAGAAAATTTAAGTGCAATATAGCTTTCGAGGAGATTACGATCCTCAGGTTGGTCAGCCGCACCCAACCTGAGTCTCGAGGACTTTGCACACCGCTTTTTGTGTCTCGAAGTATTCTGCCGAGCTAGGAGTTGATCCTCAGGCCGATTTTTCGAATCAACCTGAGTATCAGGGGCTACTGAGATCAACGGTCTTATGTCATCCTTCAGGTGCATCTCGGGTTTTAGACCGATACACACCTTGAGGGCTACTGGCTATATATCTCGGCAGAGAATAAATTGCACCAATCAAAATATTGACAAAAAATCGGCCCGCAGTCGGGGTGGTGCACCGCCTCGGAAGCAGTCCGGCATAAACCTCGGGCGCTAGTGGCTGGCTCCATAGAGGACATTTCCGGCATTAAGCTAGCCTAAACTCCTTCAACTTTTTTGAAGCAAGGTGATTTATGACACCTCGGATATAGTCCGGCGTTGGAGCTCGGATACAGTCCGGCGTTGGAGCTTGGACATAGTCCGGCGTTGGAGCTCGGATATAGTCCGGCATTGGAGCTTGGACATAGTCCGACGTTGGAGCTCGGATACAGTCCGGCGTTGGAGCTTGGACATAGTCCGATGTTGGAGCTCGGATACAGTCCGACATTGGAGCTTGGACATAGTCCGGCGTTGGAGCTTGGATACAGTCCAGCGTTGGAGCTTGGACATAGTCCGGCGTTTGAGCTCGGAAAGGTCCGGCATTGGTGCTCGGCTACAAAAGATACCTCGAAAGCAGTCCGGCGTTGGAGCTTGGACGCAAGAGGATGCTGCCGCCCGGGAACAACTTCAAACCCGAGGTGGGCGTAAAAATAACAAGGTGTGGATAAAGGCCGATAACTTAAAGGGGCTCCTCGGATACCTGATGTATAAACTCTTCGGATCCACTTCGGAAATTCTCAAGATCGAAGATGGGAAGATTTGTTGAACCAGTTTTCAAGACCGATGACCGAAGATGAAGAACAGTTCGGAAGAATCGAGGAGCATCCGTAACTTGAAGACCGGTTCAGGGGGCTACTGACGGTGTCCTGTACTAGGGGGTACTCACCACGTCGTCTCCCGACCAGGTGGATCGGGCCGAGGACCCCCGTGGCGGTTCTATTATGGGCCACTTCGAACAGCCCATGCCGCATACAAGGAAGATTCCACAAGACTTGGCGCCCAAGACAAGGACTCTCCTAAACCCTAGGCCTCCGATGTGTTATATAAACTGAGGCTAGGCTAGTCAATAGATCATATCATATTCATTACTACAATCTCATGGTAGATACATCTAATCTGTACTACACCCATATGAATAGAATCAAAAGCAGCATGTAGGGTATTATCTCTTCAAGAGAGCCCGAAGCTGGGTAAAATCCCGTGTCCATGTTACCATCGCTCCAAGACGCCTAGCTTAGGACCCCTACTACGAGATACGCCGGATATAGAACCGACACTAGTCATCGCCAATTGCTTGATAGATGCTAGAGTGATTGTTGATAATCCCCAAGTGCAAGGAATCATCATAGCAATTTCCAAAGGTGGAAGTGATAAGTATGGAGTGTCGAACCCACAAAGAGCTAAAGGTAAGATCAATATTCTCTCAAGTCCTATCTACCACTGATATGACTCTACGTACACCGAACGTTTGCTCCCATCTAGAAACGAGAAATAAAACTACGTTGTGGGTATGAAGAGGATAGCTTTCCATGATATCGGAGAACGAAAATATAAAAATAGGTGTTGTTAACATAAAGTTAGAATATATTACTATATATTATAAATAGCGAGTGTGAAATAATGATGGATCGGTGTGCGGAATTGTCCTAGGCAATTGTTAACAAGATCGGTAGTCGTCATTGCAATTTTATATGAGGGAGAGGCATAAGCTAACATACTTTCTCTCCTTGGATCATATGCACTTATGATTGGAACTCTAGGAAGCATCCACAACTACTAAAGATCATTAAGGTAAAACCCAACCATAGCATTAAAGTATCAAGTCCCCTTTATCCCATATGCAAACAAACCCCTTACTTGGGTTTAAGCTTCTTTCACTCTAGCAACCCATTATAAGCGAATCATGAGCATATTGCAACACCCTACAACGGAAATCTTTCACGTGTGCGTGGCACGAAAGGCACCATAGGACAGCATCAAAATAAAACATACAACTCAAACCAATCTCGATCATCCATCAACCCAAAGGACAAAAGAAATCTACTCGAAACATCATAGGATGGCAACACATCATTGGATCGTAATATGTAGCATAAAGCACCATGTTCAAGTAGGGGATTACAACCGGGTGCGGGAGAGTGGACCGAGTAAAAGAGATGAGGATGGTGATGTTCATGAAGACGATCACCGCGGCGATGATTCCCCTGGCGGCACTCCGTCGCCACCGAGAGAGAGGGGGAGAGAGTCTCCCTGTGTGCTTCCTCCTCCATGGCCTCCCCCTAGATGGGGAGAGGTTCTCCCTCTGGTCCTTGGCCTCCACGGTGCCGATGGCCCCCTCCGGGATCCTCCTCCATGCCTCCGGTGATGATGGCCCCCTCCGGCAGGGTGCCGGAGAGGGTGTAGATTGATTTTTTGTGGCTATAGAGGCTTACGGTGGTGAAACTCCCGATCTAGGTTTCTTTCTGGAGTTTTCTCTATTTATGGGAGCTTCTCGCGTCGGGGACAAGTCAAGGCGGTCCACGAGGAGGTGACAAGGCAGGGGGGCGTGCCAGCCACCCTTGTGGTTGCCTAGGGACTCCTCTCTGGTATCTTTTCGCTCCAGTATTTTTTATATTTTCCAAAAATATTCTCCATAAATTTTCAGCCCATTTCGAGAACTTCTATTTCTGCACAAAAAACGACACCACGGTAGTTCTGCTAAAAACAGCGTCAGTCCAGGTTAGTTCTGATCAAATCATACCAAAATCATATAAAATTGTTGTAAACATAGCATGAATACTTCATAAATTATAGATACATTGGAGACGTATCAGCATAGTGTATAATTTATGAAGTTTGAATTCTTGCATAGTGTATAAGTTATGAAGTTTGATTTCTAGCATAGTGTATAAGTTTGATCAATGATAGTTCCAAACACTTTTTCTAGCATTATTCTTTATCATAAATAGTAGCTCATCTCATAAAACTTCTCATGATCAAGTAACAAGCTATTCACATATTAAAGTATAGACCATAAAGTTTCTTGAAAACTAACAAACCATGCTCTTAGTCATACAACAATTGCAATTCATCTTATTTTCAGGAAGGGTCTATGTAAGAGCTTTGATTTAGCAAATTCAACATGCTCAACTATCATATAATCTTTCATGATTGCTAACACTCAAAGCATATTTTTAGAGCAAATAGCATCCGTCAAACACAGATGAAGATAGGGGCTTAATGTTTCGCCTCCCAACTTATTTATCATATAGATAATTGTCAACAATAATAATTCATGATCAATTATATTTGAATGGCCATATATGCTCGGATCATTCCCACCACATGATACTTGCCAACTAAAGAACTATTGAGGTTGAAATAAGAAGGAATACTACTGACTTTTGCATAAAAGTAAATACATGAAAGTAAAAGATAGGCCCTTCGCGGAGGGAAGCAAAAGTTGTCATGCAATTTTTAATTTTGATGTGCAAACCCTTATTGCAAAGGAACGTCAAGTTGTATTGCCCTTTGTGATAGAAACCTTTATTATTCAGTCCATCGCTTTTATTTCTTTACCATCACAAGTTCGTACAACACTTATTTTCCCTTACAATAAAAGATCATACATATTTAGGAGCATTTTTTATTGCTTTTTGCACCGATGACAACTTACTGGAAGGATCTTATTCCATCCATAGGTAGATATGGTGAACACTCATGGCATGAAATGGGGTATAAGGGTTTTGGATGCACAAGTAGTATTTCTACTTGATACAAAATTTTGGCTAGCAAAAGATCCTAAGGAAGCACCACATGTTAGAGGATCCATAACAATATAACTTCTATGCAAATATGCCCAAACATAATTCATTACGTTGTCTTACTTATCCAACTTCAACTAATTTGCTCAAGTTTGAAAATAATTAATGGGGCTCACAATCATAGAAGATGTCCAAGATAGTATATTTATATGTGAAATCTCTCTTCCTTCAATATTCTTTCACAAATTATTCAAGTAACCAATGTTGTGTTTGCTAACTTTCAATAAATTTTACCACCTATACTTATTATATGTGAATTCATTACTCCCCATGGGATAAGCATATGAAACATATATAATTTCAGACTTATCATATTCAATTCATTCAACCATTTACTCATAGAATATAAGTGAAGCACGTGAGTAAATGACAAACTACTCCAAAAAGATATAAGTGAAGAACAATGAGAAGTCAAATAATGAACTAGCCATGGGAGGACTCTCTCTCATTCAAGATTTCATATCCAATGATTTTATTCAAATAGCAAGTAAAATGAAAATACGCTCCAGGATATCATGTGACGAATAAAAATATAGCTCCGAGTAAGGTATACCGATGGTTTTGAAGACTAAACAAGGGATGCCTTCCGAGGCATCCTCAAGCTTAGGTGCTTGAGTCTTCCTTGAATATTACCTTGGGGTGCCTTGGGCATCCCCAAGCTTAGGTTCTTTCCACTCCTTATTCTCCTCGCACCGATATCTCACCCAAAACTTGAAAACTTCAATCACACAATACTTAACAGAACTTCGTGAGATGGGTTAGTATGATAAAGAGTAAATCATTCACCTTGGTACGGTCAAGATAAGATTCATAATTGTTCTCACACAATGTGCACTGTACCATATCATTTCTACAATTTATAGTGAGCAATAGAAGCCATAGAAAGTAGAAAACAAGCAAACTATGCATTGAAAACAGAATTTGCCAAAAACAGAACTATATGTAATGATTTGAACAGCAACCATACTTATGCTACTCCACAAATTCTGAAAAATTAGGACTACCTAGGAAATTTGTATATCAATCTTGTGTAACAAATTCAGATCAAAATCAAGCTTCTGTATTTTTTAAAATTCTGTCAATGAGCGCTAAAGTTTCTGTTTTTCAGCAAGATCAAATCAACTATCACCGTAAGCCATCCCAAAGGTCTTACTTGGCACTTTATTGAAACAAAAGCTATAAAACATGATTACTACAGTAGCTTAATCATGTGAACACACAAAAACAGTAAGCATAAATATTTGGTTGTCTCCCAACAAGCACTTTTCTTTAATGCCTTTTTAGCTAGGCATGATATTATAATGATACTCTTCCAAGCCCAATTCCGATGATAGTCTTATTCATACTCTAAAAGACATAAGTGAAGTTCATAGAGCATTCTAAAATTAATACAGATTTACCAACATCCAATCTCAAAATATATAAGTGAAGCACACGAAGCATTCTATAAACCCATGCTCAAAAGATTTAAGTGAAGCACAAAGAGCATTCTATAAAGCCATACTCAAAAGATTTAAGTGAAGCACAAAGAGCATTCCATAAAGCCATACTCAAAAGATTTAAATGAAGCACATGAAGCATTCTATAAATCAATGAAGGACTATATCATACTAGCATGGCGCATAAAGGAAAAGAAAGGAAAAATAAACTCAAAAGACACATATCATGTGAACAAAACAAAAACCAAGGTATATCGATAATTGTTGAGGGATAAAGATGGGATGCCAACCGGGGAATGCCCAATCTTAGATGCTTGAGTATCCTTGAAATATTTACTTGAGGTGCCTTGGGCATCCCCAAGCTCGAACTCTTGCCTCTCCTTATTCTTCTTATATTGATAACTCCTCGATCTTCGAACACTTCATCCACACAAAACTTAACAAAAACCTTGTGAGATCCGTTAGTATAATAAAGCAAATCACTACCTTTAGGTACTGTTGTAAACTCATTCCAATTTCATATTAGCATTATATCTACTGTATTCCAACTTCACCATGTTTCATACCCCACGATACAACCCATAGATTCATCAAAATAAGCGAACAACACATAGAAAACATAATCTGTCAAAAACAGGACAATCTGTAGCAATCTAGAACTTTCGTATACTTCTGTAACTTCAAAAATTATAAAAAAAATAGGACACTATAAAAAAATTAGAGGATTACCGTGTAAAAATTTCAATATTTCATCATGCTCCAGCAAAAATTGTAAATTCAAGAACCACAGCAAAAGTTTCTGTTTTTTCTGCTGCACACACTAAACAAACAATTTAAACACTCTAAAGCCAAAGCTTGGCACATTATTTTTATAATACAATGAATATATACAAGGGGATACTTGTTTTTAATAAACTTCCATGAAAAATTCTACATTGTTTCCATGAGCATCAACACAAGTGTTCAAGGTCGACCCTCACTTCTCCAATGCATAACCTTCCAATCACTTCTCTTTTTGAAAAAGTTTTTATGAATAAGAGGCAAGTAATTTTTTTGTATTTTGCATTCTTTCAAAAAAAATTGTTTGTTTCACCCACAACTAAAGAAAACAAAAACAAAAGTGAAAACAAAATCTACTTAATGAAGAAAGCAAACAAGCACACACGAGAATATCAACCCCACGCTATTGCTCCCCGGCAACGACGCCAGAAAAGAGCTTGATAATCCACAAGTGCAAGGAATCATCGTAGCAATTTCCAAATGCGGAAGTGATGAGTATGGAGTGTCAAACCCACAAGGAGCTAAAGGTAAGATCAATATTCTCTCAAGTCCTATCTGCCATCGACACGACTTTCACATTATAATCGAACGTTTGCTTCCATCTAGAAACGAGAAATAAAACTACATTGTGGGTATGAAGAGGATAGATTTGCATGATATCAGAGAACTAAAATATAAAAATAGATGTTGTTAACATAAAGTTAGAATATACTACTATATATTATAAATAGTGAGTGTGGAATAATGATGGATCGGTGTGCGGAATTGTCCTAGGCAATTGTTAACAAGATCGGTAGTCGTCATTGCAATTTTATATGAGGGAGATGATTAAGCTAACATACTTTATCTCCTTGGATCATATGCACTTATGATTGGAACTCTAGCAAGCATCCGCAACAACTAAAGATCATTAAGGTAAAACCCAACCATAGCATTAAAGTATCAAGTCCCCTTTATCGCATAAGCAAACAACCCCCGTAATCGGGTTTAAGATTCTGTCACTCTAGCAACCCACTATAAGCGAATCATGAGCATATTGCAACACTACAACAAAAATCTTTCATGTGTGTGTGGCACGAAAGGCACCATAGGACAGCACCAAAATCTAGATCATCCATCAACCCAAAGGACAAAAGAAATCTACTCAAAACATCATAGGACGGCAACACATCATTGGATCATAATATGTGGCATAAAGCACCATGTTCAACTAGGGGATTACAGTGGGGTGCGGGAGAGTGGAACGCATAAAAGAGATGAGAATGGTGATGAAGATGGTGATGTTGATGAAGACGATCACCGCGGCGATGATTCCCCCGGCGACACTCCGGCGCCACCGAGAGAGAGGGGGAGAGAGTCTCCCCCTTGTGCTTCCTCCTCCATGGCCTCCCCCTAGATGTAGAGAGGTTCTCCCTCTAGTCCTTGGCCTCCACGGTGCTGATGGCCCCCTACGGGATCCTCCTCCATGCCTCCGATGATGATGGGCCCCTCCGGCAGGGTGCCGGAGAGGGCGTAGATTGATTTTTTATGGCTACAGAGGCTTGCAGTGGTGAAACTCCCGATCTAGGTTTCTTTCTGGAGGTTTCTCTATTTATGGGAGCTTTTTGCGTCGGGGACAAGTCAAGGGGGTCCACGAGGAGGTGATAAGGCAGGGGGCGTGCCCCCACCCTTGTGGTTGCCTAGGGACTCCTCTCTGGTATCTTTTCGCTCCAGTATTTTTTATAATTTCCAAAAATATTCTCCATAAATTTTCAGCCCATTTCGAGAACTTCTATTTCTGCACAAAAAATGACACCACGGTAGTTCTGCTGAAAACAGCGTCAGTCCATGTTAGTTATAATCAAATCATACCAAAATCATATAAAATTGTTGTAAACATGGCATGAATACTTCATAAATTATAGATACATTGGAGATGTATCATTTGTGCATGCTTTGCCACATGTTTTATTTGCCATCTTATTATGTGAGCATGTTGGGTGCATAATTTTCTTCATTCGAGGACATCCATTTGTTGTTTTGATTGTTTGGTTTTTCTTTTGCCAAATGGATGGACAAGAATGCCTAAGTACTCCCTCTATCTATCTATGTTTTTTCTCGTCTCAAACTATATTCATGCTACATCACAAAGTTTGAACAAGTCACTTTCGGACCCTCCGGGTGAGGAGCGCTCGGAGCCACCGACCTGTCAAGGTCTTAACTTCCAAAGTCTCTTAATGATTTCTTGGTCAGACCGACATATCCAATTTGGTCTCACTGAGATCAGTAAGTTGATCTAGATTTTCATCTTGGTGCCACCGATTAGAACGATTCGGTCACCCCGAGTTGCAGCAACTACTAGCAGGTTTGCATCTCGGTGCCACCGAGGCGTTCCACTCAGCGCCACCGATAGCGCCTGGGTATATACACCTCACGTACCCGTACGGTTGAAAACTACTTCAACCCGCACGAGCTCGCGCCCCAGCACTGCCACCCCCTTGGTCTTCGGATCGTCGCCGTCATCGCCAGTGACCCTCCGACGCTGGTTTCTGCCGTCGTTAATGGAATCTTCACCCCTGTTGCTGCCATAGCAATCCGTCGCTAGGTTAGGGTACGGATTTGACCCTTTGTGCTTTCCATTGCTCCAATTCTTGCACAAAGTATAATGGCTTTGTTCTTCCCAAGTATGAGATCAATCTATCCACCAAACAAATTCCTTAGAATAGATTTGATGCAAAAACTTAGGGTTAGGTTTCCACCAAACCCATGTCGGACTAACCGATATGAGGATTTCGGTCACACCGATTGGCCCTGGCCATTGCACAAGTACAACTTGGTCTAACCGAAGTGTACTGGTCGGTGAGACTGAAATCACTTTCTCCGTGAAACCCGGAGTCACCGAACTACATTTTGGTCTGACCGAAACTGCATGTTTAGACTCTGTTAGTGCTTCGGTGTCACCGAGTTTATCAAATCGGTAGCTCGGAAATGCTTTCTACAGAAAACTAAAGTTAAGTTTTTGTATCAATATTTTGCAAAATAAGATGTACTTTGTGATGCTCATCTACTCTATCCACACCCTACTATTCACACAGACAGTTGCAGCTATGTCAGGGGCAAGTGACAGTCAAAACAGGTCTGAAGAGCAACTCAACCTCACTAAGGGCACTAATCCCTCTGGTAGCTATGATGAGGGGAGTAGGAGCACTCCCAGCAACTTGCCTAAGGCAGCTACGAGGCAAAGGAAGAAAAGGACATCTGAATCTGAACATGAAGATTTTGTGATTGAGGTGGAAGTGACCTCCAAGAAGAAAGTACTCAGAAAGAGTATGTTGTTGCTACTTCCACAAAGCCTGGCCTTTCCAAGAAGGATCCTGCAAAGAGGAGTCCAATGTCCAAGGCCAGAGCCTCAACTCAAGAAACCATGCAGTTTACCCTTGAGCCTAGAGAGGAAGAAGAAGCTGCTGGTGGAAAGAAGATGAAAGAAAGAGTCGGGAAGACCATTGCCAGAATGATTGGCAGACCATCCATGATGATAGATGAGGAAGAAGAAGAGGGGGAGGAGGAAGAGCTTCTTGCACCATCTGCCAAGACTCAGAAGCTGATGGGGGTTGCCATCAGGACTGGGGCTGCTCCTTCTAAGCCCAAGTCTGCCCCCAAGCCTTCAGCTCAAGCTCAAGCCTCCAAGACAACTACTCCAAAGATATCAATAGGGAATATATCAACTGCTGAAAAGAACAAGGCCCTAGTGCCTGAAGTTCAAGAAGAAGAGCCACTAGTGCTCAGCAAACTCAAGCCCAAGATTCCAGACCACAATGATGATCATCCTGTGGCAGAGAACATGAAGTTGAGAAAGGATGCAAGTCTGAGACTGTGGAGGAAGGCTGATCCTTATGCCACCAGGAGAAGGACTATTGTGGTCTATCGCTTTCGCACCAAAGTACAACAGGACTTCTATGAGACTGTCCTATTGGACAAGAAAACCATAGTTTGTGACATGAAATGGGTAGACTGGAAATATATTGACTCCAATGAAGACTACTTTCCTCATGTGCATGAGACCTTCAGGATGAATGGTGTTGACAAATTTGTTAGTCAGAAGTTGACAAAGTGGAACGGTGAAATGATAATGCAGTTCTACTCCACAACCCACTTCTACCCTGATGGTAAGATAGTGTGGATAACAGAAGGGACCAGATATCAATCCACAATCTCAGAATGGGCCAAGTTGATCAATGCCTCCGAGGAAGCTGAAGATGATCTTGATGTGTACAGTAAGCTTAGGAAGGATCACAACTCCATGGCTAACATGTACAAGCCAATCCCTGATGCAGCATTGGACACACACAAGTTTGGTTCTATATACTACTTGCTTGCTGGTCTGACCACCATCAATACTATCTTGAGGCACACACTGTTGCCCAAGTCAGGAGATCATAGGATGATTCTTGGTCACTCCATCAACCTGCTTCACTTGTTGATGTTCCACAGAAATTCAAGGTGGTGAGCTTGATTGTAGAGACAGTAAAGAGAACAGCAGCAGAACAGAAGAGGTCTTGTGTATATGCCCCTCACATCCAGACTTTGATCAACTCCAAGATAGGAACTGGGACATATCTACTGGATAGAGTTTCATGGCAGAACACAATCACCTATGGGGCCGTTGGCCCCTTGTGGTTCGGTAAGGGGGAGGGGCACATTGCACAAATAGCGGAGACTGTCGAGTAGCACGGCAATGGTGACGCGGTGGTTTTTACCCAGGTTCAGGCCGCTGCGAAGCGTAAAACCCTACTCCTGCTTTTTGGTGGATTGAATGGAGGCCCATGACGAACATGCAATGCTCAAGCCCGACAAGGTCGCCTCCGGGAGAGCAGCTATGTGCGCAAGAGTGTACAAGGGTCCGAATCCTATTCTAGGACGCCATGGCCCTCCTTTTATAGGCTAAGGGGTTACCACAATAAAAATCAGTCATTATACACTGATTAGATAGCAAACAGTGCTATCATACCTAAATCTGCAGACATGACAAGGAGCATTAAATGCGCCTCTTAGTGTCACGTCATGAATGTAGCCGGGCAAGCCTTGATGCATTAATTTAGCAGTCTCTCGCCCTATTTGCCTGACACGCCTCTGGACGGGTGCCATGCAGGGTGAATCTTCTCCCCAAATGGCTGCCACATGCCAAATGACTGCCACTTAATCACTTGGGGGCTTGACATCACACTAATAAGTGACCTGGGTCGCTGTGAGGTGGAGCGGTGGTGCCTTGGCAGGGTGATCCGCCCTCGGCGTCCCCGGCAAGCCTGCTAGGGAAATCTTGAGACTTGTCTTCGATGTAGCCTCGACCTGACCAGGCTCGCCTGCCCGTCAAGGGATGTTTTTCCTTAATGATATCTTGCCCTTCTGTCTTGTCTTGGTCTTCTTGATCCGCCCTTTGATTCCTCAAAGAGCTATATCCATAGCTTGGTTTTGTCTTGGAAGCTTGGCGCTGTCGTGGTGGAGGCCTGCTGTCCGACCACAAGTCAGGGGAACCATACACCCATGTTTGTGTACCCTGACACAAAGAGCATCTTCCCCAGAGGCCAGACTTTAAGGACAACGATGTTTTCATGGATACCTCGCATCCTACTTGTGTAGATGCCGAGGAGAAGATAGAGAAAGCAAAGGCTGCAAAAGCAGCAAAGGCAGCAAGTGCCCCAGATACTTCAGTTCCAAATCTCAAGACCAAGCAAGATCAACTCGGTTATCTGCTTGAGGCCACCGTGAGAATTGAGAAGAGCCTAGCCACCTTGACTCAGAATTAGGAGAGTCTTGAGAGGATTAACGAGACCAAGTTTCATGACCTGGATGTGAAGGTCACTGAGATTCAAACTATGGTGGAGAATCTTCAAGAGGATGTTGAGGACAGGGATGATAGACGCATGATAGACACATTCCAGAGAGTGCCAAGGGCACAAAGATCATCAGTTATGCCAGTTGCCAGAGAGGACTACCACTTCAGCACCTGCAGCCACTGCCATAGTTGCTCCTCCAGTGTCAACTCCTCCAGCTCCACAGACTTCTTCAGAGGCATTTTCAGACGCCCTCCTCTCCACGCTGTCTATGCACACCGAAGCAACAAGCTTGAAGACCCCTTCATGAGCTCCCGGAGATCTTGCCTAGAGTGTCGTATAGCACGATACGTTTTCAAACTTTTTGGTAACTTGTTGCCAAAGGGGGAGAAAGTGTATAGATCATAGGCTTCGTGAGAGAGAGAGAGAGAGAGTGCCTCTTGCTTTCTGTTGGTTTCATTTGCTACTCTTTCTACTTTGGTCGTTTGGTTGTGTGATTCCTATGCCGCAATTTGTGCTTTGCACATGAGATACTTATGTGATCATTTGTTTGATCATATTATGCTTAATGTGTGCTTGCATGCTTATATCCATGAATATTTGTGTATGATGAGTCACTTGTATCCTTGGTGATGAGTGCATGTTATTTAACTCTTATCATTTTGAGCACTCCACCAAGATGTATGTGACATGGAAGAGTGACCCATGATCCTAATTGATTATGCATTTGCATTTAAAAGCAAACTAATGCACAAATTTAGGGGGAGCTCTTGCTTATCACATACTTCTCAAAGCAACGATGTATGTAATTCAAATTATCATTTGTTGAAGCTTTGATCTACATGTTGTCATCAATTACCAAAAAGAGGGAGACTGAAAGTGCAACTAATCCTCGGCTGGTTTTGATAATTCATTACAACATATAGCTCACTGAAATAATATCCATTCAAGTTAAATATTTCAGAAAATTCAATGATTGGCATGGCATGGACTAGAGATGTGTACCCCTCAAAATGCCAAGGAGACATCTTTCCATAATATATCTCCCTAATAATAAAGCACGGATTGACTTTGTCGGGTTCATCGTCACAATACGCTTCTTCCCGTGAATTTACGTTTTCATTTTGAATTTAAAACATATAAGTGAGGTGGTACTAATGAAACGTTATTTTCAGCCCGTACGTTTCTCGTAGGTTAATTTTCTATCTCCATCGCACGTTATTTTGACTGGGCCTTCAGCGCACGTTATTTTTAATTGGTCCCGAAGATGCAGGCGACCAGAAAACGATTCGTATGGGCCTTCATAGTGGAGGCGAAGGAAAAAACACGAGCACGCGCTCTCATTGATGCGTACGGCGGCGGCGCCACCACGCTCGGCTGGTCTTCCTCTCCGGCTTGCCGCCGCCCTACTCTCCTTCTCCGCCCCAATATTCTTCAGCGCCATCCCTGGCCTGCTCGACCTCCAACCTCCAACCTCATGCTACCGTCCGTCTTCGCTTTGGATCGAAATCGGAGTTCCTGCAGGGCAACTTCTCAGTGCACGCATGAGAGGTTTCTCATACTAGGACTCGTTAATAAGCTGCAACTGATGAGATGGAACGATATTTCTTTCTTTTAACACTTAACCACATGAAGAAATTGTTTTGTGAATATAGGCATCGAATAGAAACGAACGAAGTAGCGATACTGGGAAATGGATAGGCTGGTGTCTCTAACATGTGCTAGCATATATTCTTTGCATCTCAAGATGATCTGGTACACAAATTTTCTTTCTCTCTTTGTTGTACGATGATCTTAATAGATCAGTAACCTGTATGAGAAACACTATGTTTGTCATTTTGGTTATCACGATGGTTGTCACTTCTTCAGGTACGAATGTATCTTTTGGATGTTGTATGTTTGTCACTTTGTTAGTATTACGTGCATATATTCAAGCTGCCCTGGGATCAGCAGCAGGCTGATGAGTCACTCTCTTGTTTAGTTAGGATCAGCAGCTGAACAGCGTACATACTAAAAGAATAAGATACCTCATTTAATGTCAGATACTCTTGAACTTTATTAATCATGACTACGATACATATAAATTCACTCGGTACAAAAATAATAGTCTTCAAAATGTCTAGCACGTTGTTGTCTGGGTTGATGACAAGCTGAACAATTCTGTTGCCATTGCTTGCAACCGTGCCATTGGCCATTCCCCGGGTCGTCCTTCTCATCTGCAATCTCTGCTTGCCCAAGTTAAGTCCCTCCTCCTTACCAACGACCCACCTCGATGGTGGTCTCCCATAAAAGCACCAAACCCTACTGGAAAGCTGGCTTTGTATCCCATTGTTTTCTCGTTTTCTCCCGATGCGTTGTTTTCTCATTTTCTCCCGGTGCAACGCACGGGCAATTTCCCTAGTATATATGCCCGTGCATTGCAACGGGAGATATAGTGACGTACCCGGCAACGGCAGGAAGGCGCACACCAAGGTCTAGTAATACTCCCTCCGGTCCTTTTTACTCCGCACATTGGATTTGCCGAAAGTCAAACTTTGCTAAGTTTGACCAAATTTATATTGGAAATTATTAGCATCTATAATATCTAATAAATATAATATGAAAATATATTCCAAGATGGATCTAATGATATTAGTGTTGTTATGTGAATGTTAATAATTTTTTAAATGAACTTGGTCAAAGTTGGATGAGATTGACTTCAGACAAACCTAATATGCAGAGTAAAAAGGACCGAAGGGAGTACTTCATATCAATTGTACGGGTGTGGCCAATTCACGAGAATTCAGGTGGGTGAGATTAGTTAGTGTGGGCCCCACAGTTGAATTAGGAGGGTGATTAGTTAGTGTGGGCCCACCCTTGAATTCACCGGGGAGAGAAATTAATTAGGGTGAGGAGAGATTTACGTGGCTTCGTCCCCAGATGCGTTGCGGAGCGTTACAACGCTTGCAGGCGAGGAAGTCTTTTCCCAGTTGTACATTAAGAGGCATGCTACATATACAATGCTTTTGAGACGATTTTTATACAACGATTCTGATCTTAAAAGGCCCCCTAATTTTTAAATCTTAAAGGCATTATTTGTAAGCTGTCGTGAAAAAAATCTCACTAAACATTAGAAATAATGAATTATAACTCCTTCGCATTTGAACAAACAATCCCTAGTTCTTTACAAAAAATCCTTTGCACCTAGCTCAATAAACACAACTCATGACCCTCCAAAGGTCTATGTGCTCCAATTGAAATTATACTTCTTCCCATCCACATCAATAGTGGCCACGGTGTCTCATCCTCTGAAGGCAATGCGTTCGAACATGACCAATTCAACCTCTACATGACACACCTGCAATTGAGATACGCCAGCGCAAGGGAGTGTTTATACTTTGAAAACTAATCCCGTCGAGTTGGCCATGAGGGACACTCTCCGTGAGCTACACCCTACACGTACCACTTAGGATGGTGATAATTTCTGGTGTCATGAAGCCATCAGGTCCTCCATGAAATAAGTTGTCATCTTTTTGGATTTCTTCTCAAGTCAGAATGCTTGAGAAAAAAATGGCAAGTAACGCTAGACAGAATATTTGGTCGAGACTAACCAGCCCATTCAAGTGGTCGAGACATCAAAATTCTGTGTTGGTTGAGACTACACAGAATTATTTGAATTTCTTCTCAAATAAGTTTCCCTCCGAGTAACGCTACACAGAATTGTTGGTCGAGACTAACACCAGCCCATTCAAGTATATTTGATCTCCACCCTTTAATTACGCGTCTTGCATGGCAACCCTCAATTCCCTTTAATGTTGATTCCTTCTTAAATCATGCATGGCAGCCCTCAATTCCCGTTTAACGCTGATTCCTTCTTAAATAATTCCGCAATCCCTCCTTTTATTAATGATACCATGCACCTTTCTCTGCCCTCCTCCTTCCTTTCCCTCCCGACTTCTCTCTTTGTAGAGGCCGATTGATAAATCGGCTGGTCTTTCCCTCCGCTTAATTAGACCAATATATGTTGGGTCTCTCTCCCATTAATTCCATCTTTGAAAGAATCCTTGATTTGAGGCTGCTTATTGTCTTGAGCTCACAAACATATTTAAACTGGTGGGATTTTGTAAAGAAAAATGATATGGTATTATCTTGTGAACAGTTTGTGTTACTGTATTTTTGGGCCACGTCATAGAGGATGGATGGATGGACTGAGGCCCAAAACAGATCAACCTAGAAATTCTGCTAGACGGGCGAAGCGGATTAACATAAGAAAATTCGGCTGATAGTGATAGATAATGGGCGCTAGTTCAGCTGGTAGTTTCGCGTGGTTTCTTGCATGATGTTTTGTGTTCGATCCCTGCGAGGATCGTTGGCTTTATTTTTTTTAGCTGCAGTATATGTGCTCGCCGATCGTATCCTTCTCATGTGTCTTGAATGGGCCAGAATTGCTGGTGGAGGTCTATGTAAAATGAAATAGGTCGGATGGACGAACGTGCTATTAGTACCACCTCGTTTATATTATGATTTTATTCATACAAATTGTAAAAGCGTATTATGAAAAAAAATATGGACGTGTTGAAAAAAAACTGAAAGCGTAAAATCACTGGAAGAAGCGTATTATGACGGTGAACCCGACAAAGTCAATCCGTACTTTATTATTAAGGAAAGATAAAGCACAGATTGACTCTTTGGGTTCACCGTCACAATATGCTTTCTTTCTGTGAATTTACGTTTTCAGTTTAAATTTAAAACATATACGCGAGGTGGTACTAATTCGGGGAACCACGTCGTGTGCATCAAACGATGCAAATGATGCCCGCCCGTGCACTTCGGCCCAGTACATCAGGCCCACATACCCAGTTCTGCCCGCTTGCTCACCGTCGTGGTAATTCTACAGAAAAGTCCCTGTTATTTTATCTATTCAACCCGCAGTCCCGCACACCATGTTCCTTTTCTATCGATGAAAAAAGAAAACACAACCCCCGCATCCATCTTCCCCAATCCCGCACAGGCCGCCACCCTCTGCCCCATCGCGCCGCCGTCCCCGTCGCCCAAACTGCCACGACCCATCACCTCCACGCGCCGCCGAGCTGCAGCGGTGGCAGCTGCCACTGTCGCGGCCTTGCGGGGTTGGGGTCGAATGGCATGGCCTAGCCAAGGGACGTCCATGGCGGGCAGCAGGCACGAGAAGGGGAGCCAAAGTGATGGAAGGAGGGTGGCGCGATGGCCGAAAACTTCACCGAAATCAGGCGATCAGCGGCGCGTCCGCTGTTCCGCACAAGGCACGGCGGGGGGTAGGGTCGTGGGAAGCCGTGGCCGCGAGGCTCCATGGTGCGTGACATGATACCGGGTACATTTGCATCTGGTGCGGCTCTGCTCTAGGTTTCAAATTAGATTTGGGGAGTTGGTTGTGGATTTGGGGAGATTTAATGTACCCAATGCGTGTAATTTAGGTGAAACCGGGAGATTATTTTTGTGAATTTTCTCTCCTGCATACGCATGCATATACTGTTTATGTGCTTATTATTGACTGATGTGTGTTCATCCCTTGTTAGGTAAAGTTTGGCACCAGACACTAATCATTGTGGCTCTCATAATGATGCGGCACCCCAAGTTGACGGTGCTCTCTGCCTTGCTGTTGCGCTTGTTTTCTGGACGGTAGTTGAAGCTACAGCTTTTGCAGCACCCGGGTGTTTGGCAAGATTGGATTACTTAATTACCTGCTGTGTTCCATGCTGGTTAAGGCTTGGGGAGGATTGTTCCGAATTTGATATCGAGGAAGCACACTAGCAACGCAACAACTGGTATGACTGATCTAATAGTTTGCTTGTTGTCCATTGATTGCTCTATAAGTGTATGAGATTCAGATTGTTTATACATGGACATCCTAGACATTGGAGTATAACAGTATGACCATAACAGTTCAAAAGGCACTGACAAATGTTTTGGCATCAAATTACTGAATATTTATTGATGCAAGTACCTCAAATATGCATTAGTTAGCCAACATAATCCAAAAACCAAATGGTTCAATATGGCCTATTATGCAGATAGAATTTCAGAGGTTTAATACTTGCATGTGAATTGGCTAGAAACTTTCAGAATTAGTGCCTCTGTACAAATACAAGCTGTGCAAATTCCTGTAATATTGTTTTGCGGGTAAAAAAACTAATTTCTGTAATGTTGTAATTGTAGATAAATGCCTTTCCTCAGTCCATGTTTTGAGTTATTTCTCCTTGAAGTCAAGAAAGCCTCTAAATTAGAATAGAAATGTTGCATAAGCAACAAACTTCTAGATACGTCACACCCTTCAAGTAACATCTTGCTAGAATTATTTATGGATTATATATATGCGGAACATCTTGCTACTACTGCTGGGCTTGCTAAAATAAACAAATGCAATATTGTTGTTCTGATGGAACACGCAAAGAGCTCTTTTGGCATTTATATTTTTATCTATTCGTATTATTTTTTCTGGAACTTATTATGTCTGCGGTGACCTATTTAATATAGATTACGATGTAACTCTCTTTTCTTTGCAGGTAAGATTACGATGTCACTCGTCATAAACTATCGAGGCACGTGGCCATAGCCATGGAATTTGCGGCCGGCCTGCTTATCCTTGCCAAGGCAAAAATGCATGACCCAGTGTCCAACTTTGAACGCCGACATGGACGACGACCTCAAGTGCTCCAGCATCTTCTTTGTAGGTAGACCGGCACCGCTAAGGGCTTAGCCAAACTACTTCTTTTTTACCTATATTAACAACCAATCGCTACATATTGTCATCGGATAAATTTGGACGGATAGGATTTTACTAAAGTTTATTAATGATACTTTGTTTCAGGATGTGGAGAGGCAGTTTGCACCATAGTTCAAGCCAGACTCTAGATTACATGGCTAAGGAGCTCACTTATACTGGCAATTGTTTACTGTCTTTATTTAAATTAAAATGGTTTATGTACTCTGTCGGGGCAGTCATATGCCATATTAATTTTAGATGAACAATTTCTAATTTAATGTTGTGCTTGTATGTATTGTTATATCTAAAAGGAAAATTCCAAAGAAACAATAATAGGGTCACAGCTTGTATTTACATGATGGACAATGGATGTTCCAATAGCTAAATGCAAACAAAAATAATATAAATTGTGGTCTCTAAGTTTGTGTCATTTAGTCCATCAATGAAATGCACTATTATATTTGCATGTCCAATTCATAAGTGCAACAAGCAATCATTTTTATTTGATTTGAATTAACAAGGTAGGACCTATACATTGATGATAAACTTGATTAGAAGGCCACAATGTTGTTAACCCGTTGCAACGCACGGGCACTTTTGCTAACTGACTACTTACTTTGTGGAGTGTGGATGACTGTCATTTTCTATGTGCATACTCTATGTAATCACTATAGAGTTTTTTTCTTTCAACCTATACAAGGCTATGTGGAGAAAGTATGTAGAAATTGAAATGGAATTCCTGACACTATGTAAATTTGGTTTCTCAAGTAATTGAAGAAATGCTCCAAGAATATTGCCACCATCAATATATTTGTTCTTTTATGGGCAAAAGAGTCTGCACGTGCATTATCACTTTTTATTTGTTGAAAAGTTTCTTACCTTTGTGTTGGTCAATTATTTTTATGTATATTTTAATAATATATTTTTAGCTAAGATGCATTAGATCATTGTAGTATAGTCGAAGGGGATGGTCTAGATGAACATTTGTGTACTATTTGTAGCGAACATATCTTCAATTGTATTATTGGAAATTAAGGAAAGTTTTGGCGTTGGCTACATAGAGAAACACTAAAGAGGCATGTGGGGGGCGACCCTCATATCCAGCTTGATGTGATTGTATTACTTTAAGTTATAAACATTCCCTTGAGGTTTTCAATGAAAAGTGTCATGTGGTGGTTGACTTCATCACCTTGGAATCGATCGCATTCCAACATGCTTTGATCAGGTAAACAACACAATTATCGTTGTCAAGAGCTTAATGAAGGATAAGTGGCAACACTGGCGGGCTATCATGTTGACATAGATGTCATGTTAAAAATACAAGACATGGAAGGAAGGAGCCTCATTGGGTTAGAGAGAGTTTTCTCTGTCCCGTTGCAACGCACGGGCATTTTTGCTAGTATTGACAAAAGCTCAAGACTCTCCAATTATATTTTAGTGATCCAAGATCACATTGATTCCATAGGAAAGCCATTACTATTAAAAGGGGATGAGATGTTGCTTAGTGCTTAGTGATATTGCTCCCAAGCCCTCAACCACTTTCTCATTTCCAAATATGTCCAAAACTCAAAGCCATACTCGGCTTGACCAAATCACTCTATCCGGCGCCACATAGTTTATTTGACATAGCCACTGCCAGAAACCCTAACACCTAGGTCACACTGATACGGATCTCGGTCTCACCAAGATGGCCTTGCAAACTCTCTGTTGCCTATTGCAATTATTTCGGTCTCACCGAGATGTGCAATCGGTCCCACTGAGTTTGTTTGACCAACTCTCTATTTGCTCTTTGCTGAAATCGGTCTCACCGACTTCAAGCAATTGGCTTCACCGAGATGAGGTTTTGCCCTAGCCCTAGCACATCGGTCCCACCGAGTTGTTCCAGTCGGTCCCACCGTGAATCCTCACGTTCACATTTTGAACTAAATCGGTCTCATCGAGTTCTTCTATTCGGTCTGACTGAGTTGGGTCAAATGTGTGTAACGGTTGGATTTTGTGTGGAGGCTATATATATACCCCTCCACCCCCTTCTCTATATGTGAGAGAGCCATCAGAACATGCCTACACTTCCAGCCTACATTTTCTAAGAAAGAACCACCTACTCATGTGTTGAGATCAAGATATTCCAATCCAACCACATGAATCTTGATTTCTAGCCTTCCCCAAGTTGCTTTCCACTCAAATCATCTTTCCACCATATCCAAATCTGTGAGAGAGAGTTGAGTGTTGGGGAGACTATCATTTGAAGCACAAGAGCAAGGAGTTCATCATCAACACAACATCTATTACCTTTTGGACAGTGGTGTCTCCTAGATTGGTTAGGTGACACTTGGGAGCCTCCGACAAGATTGTGGAGTTGAACCAAGAAGTTTGTAAGGGCAAGGAGACCCCCTACTTCGTGAAGATCTACTCGAGTGAGGCAAGTCCTTCATGGGCGTTGGCCATGGTGGGATAGACAAGGTTGCTTCTTTGTGGACCCTTCGTGGGTCGAGCCCTCCGTGGACTCGCGCAACTGTTACCCTTCGTGGGTTGAAGTCTCCATCAATGTGGATGTACGATAGCACCACCTATTGGAACCATGCCAAAAATCTCAGTGGCATCATTGTGTTTGCACTCTCCAAACCCTTCCCTTTACCTTCATATGCAATGTTTTACTTTCCGCTGCTACACTCTTAGAATTGTATGTGTAGGTTGATTGCTTGACTTGTGCTAAATTGCTAAAATCTGCCCACAACTAAAATTGGAAAAAGGTTAGATTTTTATTTGGTCAAGTAGACTAATCACCCCCCTCTAGACCTACTTTCGATCCTACAGCATGCTCAAACATGGTAGGGTTATATTGCTCATATCGTGCAATGGTGTCTTGCATTTCTATGTCATTTGCTTAGTTTAGGCATGCTTTGTGTGAATGCCACCTGTTTAGTGTCTAATGACCATATATGTGAATTATGCCATGTCATCTTGTTGCAAGACATTATATATGTGAATTATGCAATGCTATTTTGTTGCAAGGCATTATATATGTGAATTATGCAATGCCATGTTGTTTAGCCAAGAATCATATATGTGAATTATATCATACCATCCTTTTTTGCTTTATGTATTTCATTTGTCGACAATGTTTGTATATTCAACTACTCTTTCTGTGTATCAGCCATTTGAATAGGTGATGGAAAAATCTAGAGTGAAAACACGGTCTTCGGAGAAGATAATGCTACCAGCTGAGGCAGATATCTTCCGGGTTACAGATAGCTCCTCAGAGGAGGATTCAGATGCAGATGACCAGTCCTATTTTCCCCCTGAGGTCTATGCTCAAACTTGGCAGGGTTATATTACTCATATCGTGCATATGTTGTCTTGCAATTGTGACGCCCCAAGACCGGAGCTTCAGTTGCCTTCCAGGGTTTCCGAGTTTTGTCGTGTGATTTGTTTTGTTTGTGCATTCATCATGTCATCTCTTGCATTGCATCATCTCATCATGCCATTTAATTTTAAAAACTCATCTAAATAAATTGTATGGATTTTTCGATCCATTTAAATCGAGGGATTTCACTTGTGATTTCTCTTTATAACTTATTAAAGCCTCTCAATATTATTAGGGAGCTATAATAAAATATTCCATTTATTTGGAAGCCACCGTATCAAACTTGCATTTTAATCTCTCTCGTTTCCACCTATTCTAAATCCTCGATCATTCTCCATTTGGCTCGGTTCAAGTTGTGGCACTTTGAGTTATGCCAAAGAAGCCCCATGCCGTTTTCAGCTCAACTTATATTTATTTGTTCCTCCAAATAAATATTTTTGCTCTGTTTCTTTTCGTAAATGAAAAGGAAAACCTTTTTTCCTTCCTTTCTTTAAGTCCAGCCCATTTGGGCTTCCTAGCCCACAAAGAGGCCGGCCCATCCATCCTCCCAAGGCCCAGCCGGCCCCGCCTATCTAACCCTAGCCCGACCCCCTCATCTCGATCTCTCCTCGCTGCGCCGCCTCTCGATCCCCATCTCCTCTCGCCTCTCACCTCGCAAGACGCCGCAACCAGCCTGAGGAAGCCACGCCTTCGCCGACCGCTCCTCCTCCTCGCGATCCCTCTCCCTTTCCCTCGCCGCCTCCTCCTCCACCGGCGCCACCGTCCCGTCGCCCGGCGCTCAAGGAGAGCAGCTACTCGAGCTCGTCGCCGCTGCCTCCTCCCTCCGCCAGCGACCCGCCGCCTCGACCTACCTCGCCGTCGCCCATGGCCATGCCTTGGCCGGACGCCCGCGTCCTCCACCACCACCACCTTGCTTCCCAGCGTCTCCGCTGGCTCCGTAGCCCTGCCTCGAGTGCCCCCCTCGCCTCGCTTCCTTGCCATGGCGCGTGCCACTCGAGCCAGCAGGCCGCCGCCACATCGCCGTCGGCACTACACCTCCGCGGCCTTGGCCTCCGCTGGTGCTGCTGCTGGCCTCATTGTCGAGCTCGTCGCCCGCCTGTGGTCCTCCCCCGCCGCCTTGGTCCCCGCCGGAGCTCCTTGCCGCATCTCTGCTCGCCGCTTTGACCGGCGCCAAGTCCTCGCCGCCGACCTTTGTTTTCCCTGCTCGTCGCGTGAGCATCGGCGCTTGCTCTCTTGCCCAGCGTGAGTGCTCGCGTGGGCCACTTCGACCGGTGACCTCTCGAAGTTCAGAGCAAGACCTATGACCTGTGTGCGACTATGCGGATTCGCCAAGTACCCCTCCAGCAAGACCGACGCTGAACAAGCACACCGCTCTGTGGATTTCGCCAAGTACCACGACATACGGCGCCGACGACCACCGAACCGGAAGCGCCAAGTCCGTTTGGGATTAAATCAAATACCGCTATCGATGACTCGAACATCCACGAAACGTGTACCACTATCGTCGTGAGTACCTCTACCGTCGTCCGAAGGCGTTGGATTCATCAAGTTCCTCCCAGCGAACGCGAATGACTACTTCCACGATGATGCGAGTACAAGTACCCTCTTCGTGGTTTTCGCCAAGTACCTCGACGCCGGAGCCCTCGGATCCGTCAAGTCCAACAACGACTGGTACAACTACGGCGACGCTTAACGCCTCTGAACCGTGTACCTCGACGACCCGCCAAGTACCCCTTCGGATCGCCAAGTACCTCTACCGACGACCGAACATCTACGAAAACGTGTACAACTTCAGTCGCGAGAACGTCTACCTCCACTACGACCCGCGAGTACCACTACTTCCCCTCCGAACTTGACCCGTTCCGAAAAGGCACGCTTCAAAGGTATACCCGCCGGAACGACCGCCCGTGGACGAATGCATATGTTGTATGAGATGCCCGTTTGCACCGTGTCCGAAATTGTCGCTCGCTTGTTCCTCCTCGTTGCCATGCCATCGTCTCGTGGGAACCCGGTATCCGGGATCACCCCACCATCTTTTGCATGTTCTGCACATCCGCACGCCTCCTTTTGCACCGGTATCTCCGTGAGCTACCGGTACCGATATGTTGTCGTGGCATCATTTTCGGATTCGTTGCCGTGGCACCCGTTTTGTTCCGCCATGGTGACCCAAATGCTTCATAACATGCTCATGTCAACATTTTCATAAAAATTGCATAAAACTTGCATATGTCATCCGCGTCATGATAACAACAATTAAAATGTTTAAAATGTTGTTTGTTTAAATTTGCTTAAATGCCATGCTTAAATGATTTATTTCATAACTAAATAACCGTAGCTCCAAATTTATTAAACTTTATATGTAAATGGGGTAGAAAAAATGCCTAGTTTAACATGGTGACATTAATTTGCATGTTTAACAACTCTAAAATTATGTTCAGGGCAGATCAGTTCCAAATCTAAAATATGCATATGGGGTTTTACCGGAATTGTTGTTCGTTGTTTCCGGCCTCATTTAAAATTGCCTAGATAGGTAGTTTTATTATGCTTCACCTCTTGCCATGTTAACAACATTTAATCCGGACATGCATCATACTTGATTGTGCATCATGCCATGTTTATGATTGTGTGTTTACTATGTTGTTTGCTTCTTTCCGGTTTGCTTCTCGCTTAGCTTCGGTTTCGTTCCGGAGTTGTGAGGATTCGTTCGTCTACATCCTTTTGTCTTCTTCATGGACTCGTTCTTCTTCCTTGCGGGATTTTCAGGCAAGATGACCATACCCTCGAAATCACTTCTATCTTTGCTTGCTAGATGCTCGCTCTTTTGCTATGCCTATGCTACGATGCCTACCACTTGCTATATCATGCCTCCCATATTGCCATGTCAAGCCTCTAACCATCCTTTCCTAGCAAACCGTTGTTTGGCTATGTTACCGCTTTGCTCAGCCCTCTTATAGCGTTGTTAGTTGCGGTGAAGATGAAGTTTGTTCCTTGTTGGAACATGGAGATGTTGTTCCTTGTTGGAACATGTTTACTTGTTGGGATATCACAATATATCCTATTTAATTAATGCATCTATATACTTGGTAAAGGGTGGAAGGCTCGGCCTTATGCCTGGTGTTTTGTTCCACTCTTGCCGCCCTAGTTTCCGTCATACCGGTGTTATGTTCCCGGATTTTGCGTCCCTAACGCGGTTGGGTGATTTATGGGACCCCTTGACAGTTCGCTTTGAATAAGACTCCTCCAAAGAAGGCCCAACCTTGGTTTTACCATTTGACTACCTACCACATATACCCCTTCCCTTGGGTTCTGCAGACTCAAGGGTCATCTTTATTTTAGTCCCCGGGCGGTGCTCCTCGAGTGTTGGTCCGAACCGAGAACTTCTTGGGGCCACCACGGGGAAACTCGAGGCTTGGTTTTACTCGTAGCTTGACTTATCCGGTGTGCCCTGAGAATGAGGTACGTGCGACTCCTATCGGGATTTGTCGGCACATCGGGCGGCTTTGCTGGTCTTGTTTTATTGCTGTCGGAATGTCTTGTAGTCCGGGATTCCGAGACTGATCGGGTCTTCCCGGTAGAAGGAATATCCTTCGTTGATCGCGAGAGCTTATCATGGGCTAAGTTGGGACACCCCTGCAGGTATTATCTTTCAAAGCCGTGCCCATGGTTATGAGGCAAATGGGAATTTGTTAATGTCCGGTTGTAGAAAACCCGAAGTTGATCTTAATTAAAATACATCAACCGCGTGTGTAACCGTGATGGTCTCTTCTCGGCGGAGTCCGGGAAGTGAACACGGTGTTGGAGTTATGTTTGACGTAAGTAGTTTCAGGATCACTTCTTGATCGCTACTAGTTTCACGACCGTGCCTTGCTCCTCTTCTCGCTCTCTTTTGCGAATGTAGCCACCATATACGCTAGTCGCTTGCTGCAGCTCCACCTCACAACTCTGTCCTTCCTATAAGCTTAAATAGACTTGATCTCGCGGGTGTGAGATTGCTGAGTCCCCGTGACTCACAGATACTTCCAAAACCAGTTTGCAGGTGCCGATGAAACCGTGCAGGTGACGCATCCAAGCTCAAGGAGGAGCTCGATGAAGATCTTGTTCATTGTGTTGTTTCATTTCAGTTGATCGAAGAGTGGAGCCAGTTGGGACGATCGGGGATCTGTGTAGCATTTGGGGTAGTCTTCTTTTATTTTGGTTCCGTAGTCGGACCTTGATTGTATCTGTATGATGTAATGCTTTACTCATGTATTGTGTGAAGTGGCGATTGTAAGCCAACTATGTATCTCTTTCCCTTATGTATTACATGGGTTGTGTGAAGATTACCTCACTTGCGACATTGCTTCCAATGCGGTTATGCCTCTAAGTCGTGCTTCGACACGTGGGAGATATAGCCGCATCGAGGCGATACAAGTTGGTAATCGAGCCTTCCCGACTTAGGAGCCCCTCGCTTGATTGTTTCTTGGCGTTGTTGAGTCTAGAACGGAAAATGTTTTGAGTCTTAGGATTATATATATCGAGAGTAGGATTCTTTTTACTCCTCGGTCCTTCGTCGCTCTGGTGAGGCATCTGACGTAGATGTTTTGACTTTTCTCTCCTCAAATTTCACTAAATTTTTTAGGATCACGGGTATCTTGGAATCGTTCGATGGTTTTGTGGCGAGAACATTGTTCTTGGTGCCTCGACATTTAGGGGTTGTGGCGGTGTCCGGGAGTTGAGCTCCGAGGTGTTGTCGTCACAATTTTATCGTTGCGATTCGGAATACGAGCTTTTCCGACATCGAAAATCTCTTTTATGCAGTTGTTGGTGAGATAACCTCGATAACCCAGTATTGGGGCGAGCTCGAGAGTATTGCCATGACTCGTATAACGGATGCTTTTCGAAGGTCGAGGTAAACGATTTCCGAAGGTTTCTTGGTTATGTGTTGAAGGATGGATACAGCTGGATCTAGGTATTGTTAGTTTGGGTGATATATTTTGTGTCCCCTGTATCCCCAACACCTGATTGCATAACCAGAAAGTTTCGGGAGTTTATAAGTGGGAATTCAAGTATCTCGTAGGATATCTTTCCAACACACACATGATACGATACGGGATCTATCATATGTTTGTTTCCGGCTTATTCCACAAGCCAAATCCTTTGTTTTTGTTTTGTTTTGTGGTATTCGAGTTGCTTCAATGTCAAGTGTTGATTCCATACCTTTCCTAAACGGTGTTCTCATATTTCTATGTGGATGCTAATCCTTCTTGTTCATCAAGGTCGTATTTTCAATCCTTTCCAACCGTGTGCTTCTCTCCAATTAAATCCGATCATTCCAACATTCGCAAGATCAATTCTAAGTTTTCTCAACGGTGTTTGTTTCATCCGTCCCAAGTTGCCTTTGTTTTCTCGCCCTCCCACCCTTTTCTTCAAGGACTTATATATTTTAATCAAGTATCCATTTTATTCATGTGAAGTCTCTTCACTCTTTTCAATCAATGTTCTGATCCAGTGATCCCTCATGAAGATGCTCAATAGCTCCAAGTCCATCATTCTTCATCCTCGTATTCTTTTCCGGTGGATTTAGTTCAAGATTTGGTGTTGATCTTATCCCTTTTCCTCTTTTCACAATGATTTCTCATGCCGGTGCACCTCTTAATCATCCACCTCTCGCTATTCATTTGTTCCCAAGTGTTGAAGATATCTCTGAAGATTCGTGTTTTCATTCCTAATCCGTGCAAGATTTCTCGAAGTTGTTATCCCTTTTGAGCCATTTAATTCAACCGGCGCAGTCTCTCTTTAAATCGTTCAACGGTGTTTCTTTTGAGTGGGCCCTAACCCACAAGTCTTTTTCCAGGATCTTACCTGACTCCGCAAATTCTTTCCGAAGCTATTCCCAAATTCTTTTCTAAGTTTGACGTAAGAATGGGTTTTCATCAGTCATATGCCTTTGTCCAAGATCTTCCAAATTCTTTTCATCGTGGATTCAACCTTTCTAATTTTCTTTCCGGAGTGCCTCAACAATTCATGGTGGTGTTTCTCATCGTCATTCTCAACATTTGAAGACTGAAGAAGAGTTTCTCTTAAATCTTGCTCCATTCTCTTCAAGATTCATGGTTCTAGCTTCATGCCATCCTCATAATTGTTTTGATTGTGAGAATTCTTTTCACCCATCCGGAGCAATTCAGGAGTCTTTTCAGTTTGATTCTTCTGAGCCCATCATCTCAGAATTATTCATTCCAGCTTTCAGCTCTTGTTCCCCAAATCTTATCGGTGCATCGTTCAAGTATTCTCTAGTCAGCTTGTCATCTCTTCAATCTCTTATATCTAAATTCTCTCAAGCATCTTCGTTCTTTTCTAATTCTTCCCGGCGATTCGTTCTCTTTTCTTCAATTGTTTTCAAGTTATTACGGTGGTTCGTTCAAGAGTTCTCTTCCTTCGTTATCATATAGATTCATTCGTTCTTTCCAATCCTACCGGTGGTTCGTTGAAGACCTTCCCAAGTTGAGCAATATCTCTCTTCAATCCTTTTTCAACGAGAATAAGTAGTATGCCTAATCCGTTGCTTGTCATCAATTTAAATTGGTGAAGGATACGCATAACATAATTCTTGTTCTTGTTTCATCCAAGTGATTGATTCATTCTTCGGAGTTTGTAATGGTATCAATTTCTCAGTTCTAAGTTGTTCATCTCTTCTTTCCAGAGTTTGTTCATCATATCACATTCTCGGTCCGAGATGCTTCATCTTTTCTTTCCGGAGTTCCAAGTTTTCTCGGTTATATCATTTCAAAGCTTTATCTTATCACTGCAAGGCTTCACCTTGTGTTGTCAACTTCTCTTTCTTTCTATCATCCTTTTCTTACGGAGTTCTTCATGGAGGCTCTACATGATGGTTTGTCAAGGATTCATTTCTTTCTCGAATTGTCCTTCAAGATTTCTCGCGGAGTTAAGATCCGTCAAGCCATACTTCAAAATAAACATGGTGTTCCAACACATGTTTTGTTTTGAGGAGCTCAAGCATTTCTTCATCTTGCATTTCAAAGTGCAATTCTTTCTACAATATCTTTTGAGGTGGTGTTATGTCATTTTGACAGTTTCATTCATGTTTCATGATGCACTGTTGTCAAGAATGAGATATTTAAATCCATCAATCTCTTCATTGGAGTTATCTTGGGCTATATTTCACCTAAAGTATTCCCTAAGGATTGTTGCTATTTATGGTGCTTATAAATGACCCAAGTTCTTCATTTGTCCTCTCGGTGAAATAAGTTTTCATCTTCTTGTTGATCTTAATCCAATCAACTGTTTCCGTTAGTGGCGGGTTGTCACCTCATAATTTTTAGATGTGTTCCATAAGCCCACAACAAGCTTGTTCCTTTCGTTGTTGATAATCCAACAACTCCGTTCTAGCATTTCTTGTAAGCGTGCTCTTTTCAAGATCTTGTTTCCCTTCGTCCATTCCATTCCATTCTTTCATTTCTTGCGGAGGCATTGTGATGTTGCTCTCTTCGACCCATCATCTTGTTTTGTCAAGATCATGTTCTTCTCCTTGCTTCACCGTTTAGCCGGAGTGTCATGTTTTCATTCGAGTTCTCTCATCTTATCAAGTTTTGCCTGCGTCCTCAACCGGAGTGTTGTCTGAAATCTTTCTTACCCCTTGTGCCATTTTCAATAGTTCCGGAGGCAGTGTGTTGTTGATTTTCATCAAGTATCATCCCATCTTCTCAAGTTCATGTTCAATTCCTTCCATTTACGATGGAGTGCTGCCAAAATTATATAATTCTTATTCATTCTTATCTCGTTTCAACAGAGTGGTTCCAATTCCTTCTTGTCCATTGTAATCGTCATTCTTAGCTTTGCAACCCCCAAGGTTCACATGGTGTTCCTTGTTTCTATTTTCTACTGGAATCCTCTCAATTTCGTTTAACTCTATTGTGTTATTCTTGCAAGTTTTCAACCTCTCGAGGTTCATTGGTTTCACTCATTTGTCAAAGAAGCAACCTTAGTTTTACCTCTTTCTTCTTCGTTTTTCTATCGGTGCCATCCTAGATCTGGGGCGAGATCCTCTCGTAGTGGTGGAGTGTTGTGACGCCCCAAGACCGAGCTTGATTGCCTTCCGGGGTTTCCGAGTTTTGTCGTGTGATTTGTTTTGTTTGTGCATTCATCATGTCATCTCTTGCATTGCATCATCTCATCATGCCATTTAATTTTAAAACTCATCTAAATAAATTGTATGGATTTTTGGTCCATTTAAATCGAGGGATTTCACTTGTGATTTCTCTTTATAACTTATTAAAGCCTCTCAATATTATTAGGGAGCTATAATAAAAATATTCCATTTATTTGGAAGCCACCGTATCAAACTTGCATTTTAATCTCTCTCGTTTCCACCTATTCTAAATCCTCGATCATTCTCCATTTGGCTCCGGTTCAAGTTGTGGCACTTTGAGTTATGCCAAAGAAGCCCCATGCCAGTTTTCAGCTCAACTTATATTTATTTGTTCCTCCAAATAAATATTTTTGCTCTATTTCTTTTACGTAAATGAAAAAGGAAAAACCTTTTTTACCTTCCTTTCTTTAAGTCCAGCCCAATTTGGCTTCCTAGCCCTGACAGGCCGACCCATCCATCCTCCCAAGGCCCAGCCGGCCCCTGCCTATCTAACCCTAGCCCCGACCCCCCTCATCTCGATCTCTCCCTCTGGCCGCGCCTCCTCTCGATCCCCATCTCCCACTCGCCTCTCACCTCAAGACGCTCAACCAACCAGCGAGAGAAAACCGCCCTTCAGCTCGACCGCTCCTCCTCCTCGCGCGATCCCTCTCCCTTTCCCCGCCGCCTCCTCCCTCCACCGGCGCCCGGCCGTCCCGTCGCCCGAGCGCTCAAGGAGAGCAGCTACTCGAGCTCGTCGCGCTGCCTCCTCCCTCCCATAGCGCGACCCGCCGCCCTCGACCTACCTCGCCGTCGCCCATGGCCATGCCTTGGCCGGACGCCCGCGCCCTCCACCACCACCACCTTGCTTCCCAGCGTCTCCTTGGCTCCGTAGCCCTGCCTCGAGTGCCCCCCCTCTGCCTCGCCTCCTTGCCATGGCGCGTGCCACTCGAGCCAGCAGGCCGCCGCCTGCATCGTCGTCGGCACTACACCTCCGCCGGCCTTGGCCTCCCGCGGGTGCCTGCTGCTGGCCCCGCTGTCGAGCTCGTCGCCCCGCCTCCAGGGTCCTCCCCTGCCGCCGCCTTGGTCCCTGCCGGAGCTCCTTGCCGCATCTCTGCTCGCCCGCTTTGACCGGCGCCAAGTCCCTGCCGCCGACCTTTGTTTTCCCTGCTCGTCGCGTGAGCATCAGCGCTTGCTCTCTTGCCCGCGCGTGAGTGCTCGCGTGGGCCACTTCGACCGGTGACCTCCTGAAGTTCAGGAGCAAGACCTATGACCTGTGTGCGACTATGCGGATTCGCCAAGTACCCCTCCAGCAAGACCGACGCCTGAACAAGCACACCGGCTCTGTGGATTTCGCCAAGTACCACGACATACGGCGCCCGAACGACCACCGAACCGGAAACGCCAAGTCCGTTTCGGGATTCGTCAAGTACCGCTATCGATGACTTCGAACATCCACGAAGCGTGTACCACTACCGTCGCGAGTACCTCTACCGTCGTCCGAAGGCGTTGGATTCATCAAGTTCCTCCCGAAAGCGAACGCGAATGACTACTTCCACGATGATGCGAGTACAAGTACCCTCTTCGTGGTTTTCGCCAAATACCTCGGCGCCGGAGCCCTCGGATCCGTCAAGTCCAACAACGATTGGGTACAACTATCGCGGCGCCAACGCCTCTGAACCGTGTACCTCGAAGACCGCTAAGTACCCTTCGGATCGCCAAGTACCTCTACCGGCGACCTGAACATCTCGAAAAATGTGTACAACTTCAGTCGCGAGCGTCTACCTCCACTACGACCGCGAGTACCACTACTTCCCCTCGAACTTGACCCATTCCGAAAGGCACGCTTCAAAGGTATACCCGCGGAGCGACCGCTGTGGGCGAATGCATATGTTGTATGAGATGCCCGTTTGCACCGTGTCCGAAATTGTCGCCGCTTGTTCCTCCTCGTTGCCTTGCCATCGTCTCGTGGGAACCCGATATCCGGATCACCCACCATCTTTGCATGTTACGCACATCCGCCGCCTCCTTTTGCACGGTATCTCCGTGAGCTACGGTACCGATATGTTGCCGTGGCATCATTTTCGGATTCGTTGCCGTGGCACCCGTTTTGTTCTGCCATGGTGACCCAAATGCTTCATAACATGCTCATGTCAACATTTTCATAAAAATTGCATAAAACTTGCATATGTCATCCGCATCATGATAACAACAATTAAAATGTTTAAAATGTTGTTTGTTTAAATTTGCTTAAATGCCATGCTTAAATGATTTATTTCATAACTAAATAACCGTAGCTCCAAATTTATTAAACTTTATATGTAAATGGGGTAGAAAAAATGCCTAGTTTAACATGGTGACATTAATTTGCATGTTTAACAACTCTAAAATTATGTTCAGGGCAGATCAGTTCCAAATCTAAAATATGCATATGGGGTTTTACCGGAATTGTTGTTCGTTGTTTCCGGCCTCATTTAAAATTGCCTAGATAGGTAGTTTTATTATGCTTCACCTCTTGCCATGTTAACAACATTTAATCCGGACATGCATCATACTTGATTGTGCATCATGCCATGTTTATGATTGTGTGTTTACTATGTTGTTTGCTTCTTTCCGGTTTGCTTCTCGCTTAGCTTCGGTTTCGTTCCGGAGTTGTGAGGATTCGTTCGTCTACATCCTTTTGTCTTCTTCATGGACTCGTTCTTCTTCCTTGCATGGATTTTCAGGCAAGATGACCATACCCTCGAAATCACTTCTATCTTTGCTTGCTAGATGCTCGCTCTTTTGCTATGCCTATGCTACGATGCCTACCACTTGCTATATCATGCCTCCCATATTGCCATGTCAAGCCTCTAACCATCCTTTCCTAGCAAACCGTTGTTTGGCTATGTTACCGCTTTGCTCAGCCCTCTTATAGTGTTGTTAGTTGCGGTGAAGATGAAGTTTGTTCCTTGTTGGAACATGGAGATGTTGTTCCTTGTTGGAACATGTTTACTTGTTGGGATATCACAATATATCCTATTTAATTAATGCATCTATATACTTGGTAAAGGGTGGAAGGCTCGGCCTTATGCCTGGTGTTTTGTTCCACTCTTGCCGCCCTAGTTTCCGTCATACCGGTGTTATGTTCCCGGATTTTGCGTCCCTAACGCGGTTGGGTGATTTATGGGACCCCCTTGATAGTTCGCTTTGAATGAGACTCCTCCAAAGCAAGGCCCAACCTTGGTTTTACCATTTGACTACCTACCACATATACCCCTTCCCTTGGGTTCTGCAGACTCAAGGGTCATCTTTATTTTAGTCCCCGGGCCGGTGCTCCTCCAGTGTTGGTCCGAACCGAGCAACTTCTTGGGGCCACCACGGGAAACTCGAGGCTTGGTTTTACTCGTAGCTTGACTTATCGGTGTGCCACGAGAACGAGGTACGTGCGACTCCTATCGGGATTTGTCGGCACATCGGGCGGCTTTGCTGGTCTTGTTTTATTGCTGTCGAAATGTCTTGTAGTCCGGGATTCCGAGACTGATCGGGTCTTCCCGGTAGAAGGAATATCCTTCGTTGATCGCGAGAGCTTATCATGGGCTAAGTTGGGACACCCCTGCAGGGTATTATCTTTCGAAAGCCGTGCCCGCGGTTATGAGGCAAATGGGAATTTGTTAATGTCCGGTTGTAGAAACCCGAAGTTGATCTTAATTAAAATACATCAACCGCGTGTGTAACCGTGATGGTCTCTTCTCGGCGGAGTCCGGGAAGTGAACACGGTGTTGGAGTTATGTTTGACGTAAGTAGTTTCAGGATCACTTCTTGATCGCTACTAGTTTCACGACCGTGCCTTGCTCCTCTTCTCGCTCTCTTTTGCGAATGTAGCCACCATATACGCTAGTCGCTTGCTGCAGCTCCACCTCACAACTCTGTCCTTCCTATAAGCTTAAATAGACTTGATCTCATGGTGTGAGATTGCTGAGTCCCGTGACTCACAGATACTTCAAAACCAGTTTGCGGTGCCGATGAAACCGTGCGGTGGCGCATCAAGCTCAAGGAGGAGCTCGATGAAGATCTTGTTCATTGTGTTGTTTCGTTTCATTGATCGATAGTGGAGCCCAGTTGGGACGATCGGGGATCTGTGTAGCATTTGGGGTAGTCTTCTTTTATTTTGGTTCCGTAGTCTGACCTTGATTGTATCTGTATGATGTAATGCTTTACTCATGTATTGTGTGAAGTGGCGATTGTAAGCCAACTATGTATCTCTTTCCCTTATGTATTACATGGGTTGTGTGAAGATTACCTCACTTGCGACATTGCTTTCAATGCGGTTATGCCTCTAAGTCGTGCTTCGACACGTGGGAGATATAGCCGCATCGAGGGCGTTACAGCAATGCTTAGTTTTTACATCATATACACAATATTGAATGCCATTTGCTTAATTTACACATCATATATGTGATTGCCCTCTGCTTGCTTTGTATATAAATCATATATTTGAATTATATCATGCCAAGATGTTTACATAGATAGCATGTATCTGAATTATGACATGCCAACCCATTTTCTAAAGGCATAACATAGTTATATCATCTCATCCTGTTTACATACTCATCATATTTTGAATTATGTCATTTTATCCGTGAATTATATCATGCCATCATGTTTCCATCGACGGCATGTATGTGAATTATGGCATGCCAACCACTTTAATAGAAACATCTTATAGTTATATCATGTTATCCTGTTTACATAGTCATCATATTTTGAATTATGTCATTCTATTCTGTTTAGTTAGCCATCATATATGTGAAAGTGTGTCATGCTCTCCTGTTTAGTTAGCCATTATACATGTGAAATTGTGTCATGATATCATGTTTGGTTAGACAACATAAATGTGAATTATTTCATGCATGTTTTATTCCCTACTATCCATTGCACCTGTCTATCATACACTGTTTTGTAGATTCAATTACTTTTCTTGTTTATCACTGACTTGGAGGGGGTGATGGCAGTATCTATGGGAGTAAAAACACGGTCTTTAGAAAAGATAGTGCTACCCGTCAATGCAGATAGAACCACAGTTGTACTTGCCCAAGAACCAGCCCCACCACATATAACCCAAACTCACGTGGATTGTACCCCTACCCAGTTCAACAGAGAAACAGCTACACCCCTTCTAACCCCAACCCCAGCAGATAGTAACCCAGTTCAAGTTGACACGACACCGTCTCCACCACAGAGCACCTAAACACGAGCAGTTAGTAAGGCAACTGCAGTGCCCAAAGCATAAGGACCACCACTCCGAACCCCAAGTCAATGCTTAAAGCAGAAGAAGAATCGTTCTCTGGTCAGGTTCCGTAGCTATGGTTCATACTCCTTTGCTCTTGCATCACTGTATTTACTCATACCAACTAATTTCAAATTTGAAGTATGCAATTGAAACTCCAATGGTGCAACAGGTATTTTAAACCTGTTGCTTTATCTGGTTTGCTATTGTAACTTGCTCTATGTTGATTTTAGTTTCTATTGAATAAATAGTTATGTCCTCATGTCATGCACATTACAAGTGTTGTTAGTGTTGTGTAGTTTCCCACACTTATATTCTGTCTATGTTGCTTTGTCTTAAACAGATATGATTTGAACTGTCTCTATCTTGATTTGACAACATAAACTAGAATGATATAGACCATACAGTGACCATAGTACATAGATATATGTTTGTTTCATGTTGTTATCCTGTCCACCTTACTACTAAACTGGTTTACTAAAATGAGTTTCATATACATCATAGTAAACCTATGATTTGTCTACTTGTTTGTCTTTTAGAATGGGGACAAAATATTGGAGAAGAGTACCTCGTTATGCAATGGTAAACGAAGTAATGCAGATAAGGTTCAAGATAGTGATACATCCTTGTTGGTCTCCAAGAAAGCTGATAAAAACCTATCTTGAAGACTGTGAGACAACCCCAAAGTCCAATCTTGATGTAGTGATCGAGTTACTGTCCACTACTGCTGGCACAAGCTCTTCGAACTCGCTGCCTGAATCAGTTTGGCTTCTCGAGTCTCAACTTCAAGTTAAAAGACATCGATTAGATGTGCTGCGACATGAAGCCGAAGGACTGAGGAAGTCCCTGCAGAATTCAGATGCATACTTTCTGGTGCAACAACAAGCGCTGGAAGATTTAAGCGCCAAACAAGAGAAAGCTAATAAGCTTGCTAAGCTTCTTGCCAGCATGGTGGATACCCAGGATATTGTTTCTTGAGCTCTTCTAAAGTGGTTTCAGTTCTAGACTTGCTTTGTTGCGGCGTTTATTTGCACTGGTCGCCAACTTTGACAACCAGTGTATGTAATATGCTGCTTTGTTCCCCATATTTGCACTGGTGGCGAACTTTGATGCCCAGTGGATGTAATATGTGTAATAGCCGTAATAGCCTAGCATAAGTTCCTTACTTATTTATTTCCTTGTTATCTTGTTTATTTGTTTTCTTGTAGTTAGTGCAGTTCTTTTTCCGCAATTTACTAGTGGCCGCAATAACCTATTTTTTAGAACTAGTCCACAATAACCATGGGCAACATACGGGCCGTTATGACCATGGTCCTGCTATCTGCTGTCGTAACCATGGGCCTCCTATGGGCCTTCTATGGGTCGTAAAATCAATGGGCCTTCTATGGGTCGTATGATCGATTGGCCAAACATGGGCAGTACTATTCTTGGACCAATAACTTACTGCAATGTCGTAAATGGGCTAGAGTGGGAATCGTCGGTTTATGGGTCGACCATCACGGGTCGTTAATAGGCCGATGAGTATAACGGGCTTAATTCTATCTACAGGCATAACGGGTCGTATTTGACGACGCTATGAAAACGGCCCAACGGATTAAAAGGCCACAAACAGGCCGACTTTAACCACGGGCTGAATTTGGCCCAGAAGCGGAACGGGAGTGACGGACCATAAGTAATAGAATGCTGCAAATGAGCCCAAGAATAAATGGGCCCTTAGAAGGCCAAAAGATAACACGGGCTGGAAATGGCCAATGGAATAATGGGCCATTAATGGGTATAAAGCGATATACTGTCCATTATGGGCCAGTTTCACCACAGGCCGTTAATGGTCCAAGAGTTACAAAGGGCCTCATATGGGCTGAAAGACGTCATGGGCCGGAAGTTACAACGGGCTGGAATCATATTGGACGGCCCAGATGACACTATTGGGCCTAATTCGGACATGCCATAATGGGTCGTAAGTTAGCGGGCTGTAAATGAGCTATATGCGAACAGGCTATTAACCGGCTTTCTGTGGGCGGGCCGCTACCTTTTCACCAAGTCAAATGGGCTAGCCTTTTGACTTGAATGGGCCACTATTGGGCAGAGCCACGTGTCGACATATCATAGGCGTGTCCCGTCCATTAGTTGGATGACATCTGTCCCAATGCTGAGCTGACACATGGATCCTTCGGTGAATCCGAATTTTACACGTGGGAAATACCCATTGGTCCGGGCTGTTAACAGGTTATCGGATCCAAACTGGAACCCGATAGCTTAACAGCGACCTGTTACGGTGGATGTCACGTGTCAGTTACCCTTGACGAAAACACTTCCATGAGGCGCCATTTATCTTCATGGAAGTGGACACTTCCATGATGATAATTTTGGTATTGTCATGGAACACTTCTACGATAGCACAAGTATGGCTATCTTGATTCTGTCATAAAATCTCATGGATGTACATGCATGACAGAAAACTTGACCTACTGTGACAAACACGTATCATCACGGATTTTTTTTTTGTAGTGCAACCCTCTTTTTCTTGCTTTCCAAAATGCTCTACGTCCTCAGGGACCGGTCTCGAGCGGTCCTCAGCCACCGCTGGTATGTCAGATCGCAATGCCTGGAACAAGGCCAGGAGGTGAGGGGCACCGAGAGCCAGTGAGAGCCCCGAGGCGTGATGCTCCGGGGCCCCCTTTCGACGTGCAAGCGACTCGCATGAAAAAAGGCGTCTCGCCTCGCCAAGGATGCGTGAAGAAAAGGTTCCAACGGCAACGGGTGCGCTGCATGAAGTGGTTATACTTAGCTTTTCGTGACTGGTAGCGCTGATCGGACTTTCTCCTGTGGTGGGGCCGCTCAAGATGCGCCGCCCGAGGCTGGGCCTCCTGAGGCAATGCGAGGTGCTATTTGCATGACATTTGAGTGTCTAGCTTCTAAAGCAACTGCATGTTGATTGGTTATGAGGTACAGGGGACGACGCGCGCTTGTCGACTTACTCGTGGTTGTTTTGTGAGGGAATAAGGCAGCAAGGACCTATTGAGGTGACATGCACGGGGCAGGCCCACGAGCCAGAGCTCGGTCGCTTGGGTTTATCAGTGCTGCAGGGACGGACCCGAACACTGGCGCCCTGCCAATAGCCCCCGCTCGGGGAACGGTCACAAGAGGAGTTGCGGCACGCAGCACCCACAAGCTGGCGCCTCTAATGGTGACGTGAAACCAAGCATGAAATTAAGCAAGCAACACAACTCATTAAAGCATAACCAGATCATGTACACGACCAAAAGTGAGGCAGCTATAGGGATGGACCCTGACTAGCTTGGGGAAGATGCAGCCCGAAGGGCACCCTCAATTTGAACAAACAAAAAAGTCACATGACGATCATGCTGCCGCGGGAGCGTCGGGGTGGGTGGCGAAGCGTGCCATGGAGGTTCGCCTCTCAGGGGCCGGTTGGTTCCTGAGGCCTTGGGGGCTAGCGAGGTGCTGAAGCCTCACAAGGCGCCATCGCGAGCTGCACGAACCTTTGGAAGGTGCCGCCAGCATTCACTAGGCCGAAGGGCATGCATATGTAGTTGGTGGTGATGCCCTACTCTGGCCGACGCGCGGCAGCCAGAAGAGGTCCTCGGAGCCTGCCGTGTTGAGGCCCGCGATGTCAACGCACACGCGCACCATGCTGTTCTCCTTGGGGGCGATGGCTGTACGAGAGGGACACACGGGGCAACGCTCACCGCGGATGGCCCACGCTTCACGCAGCTTGTAAGTTTCCAGGGCGATGAATTCTTGTGCTCCTGGAGCCTGGAACCATACTCCTTGCTCGAGGGGGCGCACACTTAAGGGGGCCTCCAAGTGGTTCTCGAGCACCTCCCTTGGCACGCTGGTCAGGTCGGACGCTTTCCAGGCGAAAGACCCTGAGCCTGCCTGAAGGGAGGCATCGGGCGTGCCTTCCTATGCGGGAGGAAGGCAAGCCCCCACATCAGGGGTGGGGCCCTGGGCGTCGCCACCAGCCGACTTCTTCTCTGCTTCAGGGTGGTCCTTGGGGATGAGCTATTTCTTCTTTGTGGGGCGGCCTCAGGAAGCATGATATCGTCCTCGCCATCGGAGTTCTTTGCTGTGGCAGTCCGGTAAGCATGCTCGAGGGAGTAGACTGCATCCTTCTCATTACAGGCGACAGTGATGACGCCGTTGCAGCCAGGCATTTTGAGGAGTTGTACCGGTGGTGGGTCGCCACCATGAACTTGGCGAGTGTATGGTATCCCTAGATGTCGTTGTACGGGAGGCCCATGTGGGCCATGTCGAAGTCGATGAGCTTAGTGTGGTAGTTGCTGCTGGCGCCAAAACTGACAGGGAGGCGCTCTTGTCCCAGGGGAACGATGGACCCGTCCTTCACCCCGTAGAAGGGCCTGGTCGGCATCACCTAGTCATAGGGAACCTGGAGTGTCTCGAAGGTCGCGATGGAGATCATGTTAAGGCCAACACCCCCGTTGATGAGGGTCTTGGTGACAACGACATTGCTGATAGTGGGAGTGCACAACATGGGGAGCGCACAGGCGGTAGCCGAGCACCTGAGGTGGTCTTTGGAGTCGAAGGTGATGGCGTACTGCGACCACTTGAGGGGCCAAGCGACCTCAAGCCTCAGGAGGGCGGCATTCACCTCATGGGAGAACTGCTTGAAGAGGCAGTTAGAGCGAGGGCCTGAGCTCCGCCAAGGATACAGGCTATCGCGCCTTGTGAGGGTTGTTGTCATTTCTTCTAGGCGGCGGCGGATGGGCAGCATTGTCCTGAGGGTGCGCCTCGTGAGGCTGATCGCACCAGGCGCCGTCGCGGGGCTAGTCGTGCCAGCTACCCTCGTGAGGCTGGTCACGCCAGCCCTGGCGGGGGTTGCTGTTGCGGTTGTCCCACCAGCCGCCACCGGGGTCGGCGCCATGGTCGTTGCAGTCGAGGCAACGGCCCAAGCGCTCATCGCAGAGCGCCTTGAGCTCCTGGCAGTCGTTGGTGTTGTGTGTGCGCATGTTGTGGTAGACACAGAATAGGTGGCCATCCTTGACGGACTCGTCGCAGTCGTGGCCAGGCTTTGCTCAGGCTCCAGCGCTAGCACGACAGCTGAGGGAGTCTTGGATTAGGGGGTGTCTGGATAGCCGGACTATAACCTTTGGCCGGACTCCTAGACTATGAAGATACAAGATTGAAGACTTCGTCCCGTGTCTGGATGGGACTTTCCTTGGCGTGGAAGGCAAGATTGGCGATACGGATATGTAGATCTCCTCCCATTGTAACCGACTCTGTGTAACCCTAGACCTCTCCGGTGTCTATATAAACCGGAGGGTTTTAGTCCGTAGGACGAACACCAATCATACCATAGACTAGCTTCTAGGGTTTAGCCTCTCTGATCTCGTGGTAGATCTACTCTTGTACTACCCATATCATCAATATTAATCAAGCAGGAGTAGGGTTTTACCTCCATCGAGAGGGCCCGAACCTGGGTAAAAACATCGTGTCCCTTGTCTCGTGTTACCATCCGCCTAGATGCACAGTTCGGGACCCCCTACCCGAGATCCGCCGGTTTTGACACCGACATTGGTGCATTCATTGAGAGTTCCTCTGTGTCGTCATCTTTAGGCCCGATGGCTCCTCCGATCATCAACAATGATGCGGTCCAGGGTGAGACTTTTCTCCCCGGACAGATCTTCGTATTCGGCGGCTTTGCTGCGGGCAATTAAACAGCCATCTGGAGCAGATCGAAGCTTCGCCCCCGCCATCAGTCAGATTTGGAAGTTTGAACTACGGTGGCGTCGCGGAGACTTGATCTTCGACGGGTTTGAGCCACAACCGGCGCGCCGCCAGATCACGATGGGCATGATCTAGCTCGCCACCGAGCAGTGCCACTCGAGGCCGCACCGTGTCCGCTCCGATCCTTAGCTCGAGCCGATCGCGCTATGTCGAGGGCGGGTGGCTGGACACCGCCTCGGGGCTGCAATCTCTACGGCGTCGAGCGAAAACCAGCCTTGTCCTCTGCGAAGCTCGCGGCTCAAGGTGCGGACTCCTCTCCGGACTCGAACCTTCCGCCCCGCTGATCGAATCCGATTGGGCGCCCGATCATGGAGTTCGCCGCCGCGGACATCTTTCAGCACTTCGCCCTTGGCGACATTCTGAATTCACTAAAGTCTATCTCTTTATCGGAGAGCCCGGCGGACTATAGTCGACAAGGTTGGGATGCGGACGACGAAGAAATTCAAAGCCCACCCACCACCCACCAGTAGCCACCGCCGATGATTTAACCGACATGCTCGACTTCGACTCGAAGACATCGGCGGTATGGGCGTCGATGCAGGAGACGACCAAGAACCAGCACCTATAGGGCACTGGAAGGCCACCTCGTCGTATGACATATACATGGTGGACACCCCAAAAGAAGGGAAGGGCGATGGAACAACGGAGGATGACCCCTCCAAGAAGCAGCCTAAGCGCCGGCGTCAGCGGCGCCGCTCTAAATCCCGCCAAAGCAAAAACGGCGATTCCGGCACGGGAGATAATAACACCGGACAGTGCCGAAGACAACCCCCTCCAGCAGGATTCAGCACAGGAGGATGGAGAAGCCAGCCCTCATGAGAGAGCGGCAGACAGAGAGGTAGAGGACGATAATTACATGCCTCCCTCCGAAGACGAGGCAAGCCTCGACGACGAAGAATCTGTCGTGCCTGAGGATCCCGTCGAACAAGAGCGTTTCAAGCGCAGGCTTATAGCCATGGCAAGCAGCCTCAAGAAAAACAGCAACAACTTAGAGCTGACCAAGACTCGCTAGCCGACAGATGGACTGAAGTCCTTGCGGCAAGAGTCTGAACTCGAGCGCCTCCAAGAGCTACCTAAAGCGCGGGCTGCTACCCGATTAGAGGAGGAAGCACCTAAACCTACATCACCAGCGCATGACGCGGCCGACCGGCCACCTCGTGGCCGCGACAGAGAGGCCTCTCGGCCCTCCACTCAAGCCGCACCCCGGCGTCGCTCAAAAAATACCAAGGCACGGGGAAATGCGCCAGACCTGCGAGATATATTGGAGGACAAGGCAAGGCAAACAAGACCGATCTACGGATCGCGTGGGCGCCCCACGACACGTGACGATAACCGTCATGCCGGATATGGCAAATCCGGCCGGGCCGAACACAGTAGACAAAGCTCATTTGAGCTACGTCGTGATATAACCCAGTACAGAGGCGCCGCATATCCACTATGCTTCACAGATGAAGTAATGGATCATCAAATCCTCGAGGGTTTCAAACCCGTAAACATCGAATCATACGATGGCACAACAGATCATGCGGTATGGATCGAGGATTATCTCCTTCATATCCACATGGCCCGCGGTGATGATCTACACGCCATCAAATACCTCCCACTTAAGCTTAAAGGACCAGCTCGGCATTGGCTTAACAGCTTGCCAGCAGAGTCAATTGGTTGTTGGGAGGACCTGGAAGCCGCATTCCTCGACAATTTCCAGGGCACCTATGTGCGACCACCGAGCGCCGATGATCTAAGCCACATAATTCAGCAGCGGAGGAATCGGCCGGACAATTCTGGACACGGTTCCTAACCAAGAAAAATCAAATAGTCGATTGTTGACGCAGAGGCCCTCGCAGCCTTCAAACATAACATCCGTGACGAGTGGCTTGCCGGCACCTAGGACTGGAAAAGCGAAATCCATGGCAGCCCTCACAACACTCGTGACCGCTTTTATGCGGAGAAGACAGCTGGCTAGCTTGTAGTAATAACATGACCAAGAGCCACAGTAATTGGATACCAAGGACAACAATGGCAGGTCGCGTCGCTTAATAAGCACAAGCGCCGCGTTAACAGCGACAATGCTGAGGATCGGCGATTAATGCGGATTCAGAGGCTCTAAACCGGTCAGCGGAAAAAGCCATTTAAAAGAAATACTCGGGCCCGTCCGGTTTGGACCGAATACTCGATCGCTCGTGCGGATACACGACACCCCGAAAAACCAGCCAATCACACCAACATGGATTGTTGGGTGTTCAAGCGAGCGAGCAAGTTAAATGCAGCAGAGACAAGGGGCTGCATAGCGATGGCGAGGAGGAGCCCGGCCGCCGAACAATAGGGGCGAAGGGCTTCCCCACAAGTGTGGACGGTGAACATGATATACGCAACCCCATACCCAAAAGGGAGCGGAAGCGTGCACTCAGGGACGTATATGCGTTGGAGCCAGTCGCCCCAAAGTTCAACCCGTGGTCCTCCTGCCCGATCACTTTTGATCGAAGGGACCACCCCACTAGCATCCACCATGGCGGATTCGCCGCATTGGTTCTAGACCCAATCATTGATGGATTTCACCTCACTAGAGTCCTTATGGACGGCGGTAGCAGCCTGAACCTGCTTTATCAGGATACAGTGCGAAAAATGGGCATATATCCCTCAAGGATTAAACCCACAAAGACGACCTTTAAAGGCGTCATACCAGGTGTAGAGGCCAACTGTACATGCTCAATTACACTGGAGGTGGTCTTCGGATCCCCGGATAATTTCCGAAGCGAGGAGTTAATCTTCAACATAGTCCCGTTCCGCAGTGGCTATCACGCACTGCTTAGACGAACCGCATTTGCAAAGTTCAATGCGGTGCCGCACTATGCATACCTCAAGCTCAAGATGCCAGGCCCTCGAGGAGTCATTACGGTCAATGGAAACACCGAACGCTCTCTCCGAACGGAGGAGCATCTGGCTGACCCTCATGGCGGAAGTACAAAGTAGCCTCTCAAGGAAATTCTCCAGTCCGGCTATTAAATGTCCGGACACCGTCAAGCGCGCCTGGAGTAACCTACAACAAGACTGCCTGGCATGTTCTGAGCAAGCGTAGCAATGCGGCCCCAACCCCAGCCCTCGCGAAATTGCGAAACCAGTACTACGCGTACATAATTACGCTCTGGAAAGACCATGGGCATAGGGGGAGGGGCACGACCACGGCATGCCCAAAATGTGGCTCAACCGCACTAGGGGCTCCCGATTTTGTCATTCTTTTTTCTTACTTTCAGGACTCCACTCTCTGGAAGGCTTGTCCGGCAGTACAATCGCCGAACACACGATGCAACAGCCAGGGAGGCAGAAAGCTACGTCGAATGTCCAGGTGGTCTCTATAACGAGCTAAATACATGTCTTACATACCGTCTCGCAGCTTGCCCCTGGAGGAGGACATGTCAAATAGTCCCATCTCTTGCTTATCGCACTATTTGTATCGTTCTGCTTTCACAGCAGCCTTTTAATAAACAATGCTCAGCTTTAGCTTATCATTGCGTTTTCTATTTATTTCTTTTTGAATACATATGTTCAGTTATGACATTTAGCACCCGTACACTTTGGTACGGCCAAATACGCCAGGGGCTCAAGTACCCCATAATACGGCGTGAGAAGTCCGAACACTTTAACAAGTGTGGCACCCCGAACTTATAGCATTATATGCATCCGCTCCGAATCATGTCTTGGGTCAATAGTTGGGTTTGCCCGGCTCCTATGTTCTGGTACCTTACGTTCCGTTATATCGGCTAAGGTAGCGCTAGGAGAACTACTGCGATTGTGCCCCGGTTGAGCTGGGTTCAGCACCTCAGTAGAGAAAGCTAAAACTGACCGTCATGATAGGGCGAGAGCTGGTCGCTGTTCGAGAGCTTTCGAGTCCCTAAAGACTTATGCCGCTTAGAGCGAGGAGTCGGCTTTGTCCGACCTAGGCGTGGATAGCGCCCTGAACTCGGTCTTCCGAATGCTAGGGGCTTCGCCGAAATTTAAAATTATAGAATTCTATGGCTAAGTGAGAGTGATAAAGCATTATAGTCCGATTGCCTTGTTCGTTGTGCTGAGCGCCTCCCTCGAAGGACCCAAGAATGGGAACAAGAGCGCTCAGGTTTATCCCGAACACCCCAGCACTCATGGCATGGGGGCACAAGCGACGACTCGCCATCTCAGATTTAATAAACGGCCGCCTGAAGGTAATATTTTAAATTCAAAAGCGTTGCTTAGCGATATGAACAAGTTTTCAGCGCAGGATAACACGAGCGAGTTTACTCAAAAGTTACATCCTTGGAACATTCATCCGCCATAAGGCGGGCACCCTTCAGGACACCCTCATAATACATCTCGGGCTTGCGATGCTCCTTGCCCTCCGGTGGCCCATCTGTCACCAACTTCTCAGATCCATCTTGCCCGATGTACTTTAACACGGGCAAGGGGCCTACAGGCGCCTTCAATGCATCGGAGCGCTTGATGACTTCAAGCCATGGGCGAGCATCCGCCACCGCCTCACCAGCCCAAAGTAGCTCCTAGGCATGACCTCCCTGTGCCATAACCGGACTATAAGGCCCTTCATGGCCTGTTCGCCACCTTATGGAGCTCGACCAGCTGATTCAGCTGGTCGCTCTCAGGGCACTGGTGTCCGGCCTCAAAGATCTTGAGACAGAACACCTTCTCCGTCGAGCTCCCTCCTCGGCCCGGTAGTATGCGGCAGCGTCGGACACACTGCGGGGCAGATCTGCGAATGCTCCTGGAGAGCTCCGGACTCGGGTAAGTAACAAGTAATTCACTTTCACGTGCTTGCTTTGCATAAAGAATGCCTTACCTACCGCTATCTTCTTCATCGCCTCAATTTCCTGGAGGGCTTTTTGGGCTTCGGCCTTGGCAGATTTGGCGCTCTCAAGGGCCGAGGTGAGCTCGGACTCTCGAGTCTTTGAGTCAAGCTCCAAACTCTCGTGTTTTTTCATGAGAGCCTGGAGCTCTTGCTGCACCTCCGCCACCGCGCCTCCTGCTTTTCTCGCTCGATCGCTCCACGGCCGCATTGTCTTGACCTTGGACAACGCTTTCTTGTGGTTGCCACTGGGTTGTGGCCCTGTAATACTCATGTTGGTCCTGTCATTTTTGCAACCACATATTTTTTATATACTTACATAAGTTATTACTTACCTTCCTTGTCCTCGAGCTGTTTCTTGGCAAGACCGAGCTCGTTCTCGGACCGCTCGAGCCTCTGCTTCAATGCATCGACCTCCGCAGTCAGTGCGGTAGAGGTTAGCAGCGCAGCCTGCATTCCCATATTGACATACTTATATTAGACTCCCGCGTATATCTTTTAGATCCTCAGTTCGGCTTTTCTTTCCGAACACCAAACTGAGCATCAGGGGCTATTGTCTATGCTGTAATATTTTTACATATCTTAAATACATACCTCAAAGCCTGTTAGAAGGCTGGCACGAGCTTGACCAGCCCGCTCTTGGCGGACTGAACCTTCTGGATCACCGCACTCGTAATAGTGCAGTGCTCCTCGTCGAGGGAGGTGCCGTTAAGCACCTCCAGCAAATTATCCGGTGCCTCCGGTTGGACGGAGGTCACCGGCGTCGTAGGCTTGCCCTTCTTACTAGGGGCCGCCTGCCGGACTCCGGAACCGTTGAAGGTTCCGGTGCGGTGTCCAGCCCGGGGCCGGACTTGGAGCCCTTGGGGGTTTTGTCCCCTTTGCGCCTGGAGTCCGGGAGGTCACCTTGCGGCGCCTCCTGGACCACCTCCTCCTGGCTTGGACCCTTTTGGGACTCCACCTCGGCATCGTCCGTAGGGCGAGGGGAGGTAGCGGTCGGAAGCGAATTCACATCCGACGAATCCAGGGAGCCGCTCGACGAAGCGTCGAGTCGGGCCTTGGGCGGACTACATGATTATATCCGGCGTCAGGGAAAGCTGTGCAATAAAAGAGCACTATGAATCACTCTGGTGCCCGAACACTTACGACTTCGCCAGGGGCTTGGCCCTGGGCGGAAACTCCTCCTCGCTGTCGGCGACGTTGGTGGAGTAATCCGGGGAAAGGGTTCTTCCTTCTTGATTCTCCGCCTCCCGGTTAGGGCGGCTTTCCTTTCTTTTCTTCCCTGCCGGAGAAGAAACCTCTCTTTCCTCCTCCTCGTTTTCGTGGGAGGAGGCGCCTCGAGTCATCGACGACGAGTCCGGCTCCACCGGCGCCGTGAGCTCTTCCGGTTCCGCGGCCTTCTTCTTGTCCTTCTTCTCCAAAGACCACGTAAGGTGCCGGGACCAGCAAGCCGCCAAGCGGGCATCTGCTGGGCCTTGAGAAGGAGCAGACAATCGATCTGTCGGTCTTCTTCTCGCCGATCTGTCAAAGGAACGGAGCTTAGATCCCGCATACAGTCAAACTATGAAAAACAAGTATCCCTTAAAGGGTAAAAAAATCTTACTACGCTGGCTTGGCGCTTCGCGCAGAATCCGGGATCCTCGGTAATGGGAGGGGGAACCTCGGCGCCCTTGAATAGCACCTTCTAGGCATCCTCGTGCGTTGTGTCAAAGAGCCTGGTCAGAGTTTGGTGCTGGGCCGGGTCGAACTCCCACGAGTTAAAAGCCCGTCGTTGGCACGGGAGGATCCGGCGGATGAGCATGACCTGGACTACGTTGACAAGTTTAACCTTCTTGTCCACCAGGTTTGGAGTTCGGTCAGCTCTCCCGAATTACCCCACGACAGGCCCTTCTCTTGCCAGGAGTTGAGCCGTGTGGGGATGCCACATCGGAATTCGGGGGCCGCTGCCCATTCAGGGTCACGCGGCTCGATGATGTAGAACCACCCCGATTGCCACGCCTTGATGGTTTCCACGAAGGAGCCCTCGAGCCATATAATGTTGGGCATCTTGCCCACCATGGCGCCTCCGCACTCCGCTTGCTGGCTGCGCACCACCTTCGGTTTGACGTTGAAGGTCTTCAGCCATAAGCCGAAGTGGGGCTTGATGCGGAGGAAAGCCTCGCACACGACGATAAACGCCGAGATGTTGAGGATGAAGTTCGGGGCCAGATCGTGGAAATCCAGGCCGTAGTAGAACACGAGCCCCCGGACAAATGGGTGGAGTGGGGAGCCTAGTCCGCGGAGGAAATGGGTGAGGAACACCACCCTCTCATGGGGCCTGGGGGTGGGGATAAGCTGCCCCTCGTCTGGGAGCCGGTGCGCGATGTCATTGGACAAGTATCCGGCTTTCCTCAGCTTCTTGATGTGTCCCTCCGTGACGGAGGAGACCATCCGCTTGCCTCCCGCTCCGAACATGGCTGGAGAAGGTTGAGGTGGGGTGTGCGGACTTGGGCGCTAGAGCTCGAGAGCGCGAAAATGGATAAGCAAAGGAGGAAGAAGGCGTAGATGAAAAAGGTGGATCCTTATCCCCTTATATGGGCGGACGAAACTATGTGCCCCCACTAGACTGGTAAAACTCGCTTATCTCCCAAGCGCCGTAATTAATGGCACGGTTGGGTTACCCCGCCCGTATTGATGAGAATCCGGAATAAGGGGACACGATCTCTGCTCGACAAGACGTGTTAAGGAAACCGCCTCGCTAAGTCTGTTGAGGTGGGACAAGAAAACGATTGAATAAAGGCTTGGCCGTGGTGTGATGTCACGCTGCAGAATACGTCAGCAGATTGGATTTGTGTAAATATTATTCTCTCTACAGTGGTATGTGGAACTTATTTTGCAGAGCCGGACACTATCCTTGTGTTCAAAATCTTCTATGAAGTATTCGGAGGAGGAACCCACCTTGCAATGCCGAAGACAATCTGCGCGCCGGACTCGTCGTCATTGAAGCCTGGTTTAAGGGCTACCGAGGGAGTCCTGGATTAGGGGGTGTCCGGATAGCCGGACTATAACCTTTGGCCGGAGACTATGAAGATACAAGATTGAAGACTTCGTCCCGTGTCCGGATGGGACTTTCCTTGGCGTGGAAGGCAAGCTTGGCGATACGGATATGTAGATCTCCTCCCATTGTAACCGACTATGTGTAACCCTAGCCCTCTCCGGTGTCTATATAAACCGGAGGGTTTTAGTCCGTAGGACGAACAACAATCATACCATAGGCTAGCTTCTACGGTTTAGCCTCTCTGATCTCGTGGTAGATCTACTCTTGTACTACCCATATCATCAATATTAATCAAGCAGGAGTAGGGTTTTACCTCCATCGAGAGGGCCTGAACCTGGGTAAAAACATCGTGTCCCTTGTCTCCTGTTACCATTCGCCTAGACGCACAGTTCGGGACCCCCTACCCGACATCCGCCGGTTTTGACACCGACAGCAGCCCTTACGCTTCACCTCCTTACTCTTGGCCTTTTTGTCATCGAGCGCGGTGTCGGGGTTGTCATGGATGAAAAGGCGGCCCTCTTCGGCTTTGGCACACTTATCAACCATGTTGAACAGATCCAGCACCGAGCTCAGATCGTTGTTGATGGCGAGCTTCTCGTACATCCTGGCGTCCGTGACGCCATTGGAGAACGCCAAGATAATGGCTTCGTCCGAGGCACGCGGGGTCTTGTTGTGCACCTGGCTGAAGCGCTAAATGTATTTGCGGAGGGTCTCACCAAGGCATTGCTTCACATGCCGAAGGTCGTTGATGGTGAGGGCGCGATTGTAGGTGCCCTTGAAGTTGGCGACGAACTGAACGGAGAGCTTGCTCGACAAAGACATTGACTCCTTGGGAAGGCTCGTGAGCCAGGAGCGCGCGCCGTCCTTGATTGCCATGGGAAACCAGTTCGCGATGACCTTGTCGTCGCCGTTTGCGGCCTCTATGCTCAGCGCATAGAGCTGGAGGAACTCTGTGGGGTCAGAGATGCCGTCGTAGCGCGGGGGCAACTCAAGCTTGAACTTGAAAGGCCAAACCACCATGCGCAGCTCGCGAGTTAAGGCCCGACAGCAGACGGTTCTCGTGGGCGCGACGCATGCATGGGCGGCGTGGTTTTAGCGCCCTGCGCCGCGACCGCTTGTACGATTCGGTCCTGGTGCTGGCGCTCCTACTCGAGGAGCACATGCGCGCCAGGCGACACATGATGAACGATATGGCAACTGGCCTCGTCCCGGACTGGCGCAGGCGTTCCGCCCGCCGGTCGCGCGGCCCTGTGTTGCACCGGGGCTCGGCGTTATCACCGCGCAGGGGAGGAGGCAGAGGCGTGCCGTGCGCCTTTTGCCAGCACGAGATGGTGGAGGGCGGAGCGAGTGGGAGGGCGTCGGGGCTTATCCGGTGGTGTTGACGAGCTCGGTGATGTAGCCTAGCCAGACGTCTGCTACTTCTTGAGCTTGTGTTGGTTTTTCCCTTGAAGAGGAAAGGGTGATACAACAAATTAGAGATAAGTATTTCCCTTAGTTTTGAGAACCATGGTATTGAAGGAAATATGCCCTAGAGGCAATAATAAAAGTTATTATTTATTTCCTTATATCATGATAAATGTTTATTATTCATGCTAGAATTGTATTAACCGGAAACATGATACATGTGTGAATACATAGACAAACTTAATGTCACTAGTATGCCTCTACTTGACTAGCTCATTAATCAAAGATGGTGTTTCCTAACCATAGACATGAGTTGTCATTTGATTAACGGGATCACATCATTAGGAGAATGATGTGATTGACATGACCCATTCCGTTAGCTTAGCACTTGATCGTTTAGTATGTTGCTATTGCTTTCTTCATGACTTATACATGTTCCTACAACTATAAGATTATGCAACTCCCGTTTATCGGAGGAACACTTTGTGTGCTACCAAACTTCACAACGTAACTGGGTGATTATAAAGGAGCTCTACAGGTGTCTCCAAAGGTACATGTTGAGTTGGCGTATTTCGAGATTAGGTTTTGTCACTCTGATCGTCGGAGAGATATCTCTGGGCCCTCTCGGTAATGCACATCACTTAAGACTTGCAAGAAATGTAGCTAATGAGTTAGTTACGGAATGATGCATTATATAACGAGTAAAGAGACTTGCCGGTAACGAGATTGAACTAGGTATTGGATACCGACGATCGAATCTCGGGCAAGTAACATACCGATGACAAAGGGAACAACGTATGTTGTTATGCGGTTTGACCGATAAAAGATCTTCGTAGAATATGTAGGAGCCAATATGAGCATCCAGGTTCCGCTATTGGTTATTGACCGGAAACGTGTCTCGGTCATGTCTACATAGTTCTCGAACCCGTAGGGTCCGCACGCTTAAGGTTTCAATGACAGTTATATTATGAGTTTATGAGTTTTGATGTACCAAAGGAGTTCGGAGTCCTGGATGAGATCGGGGACATGACGAGGAGTCTCGAAATGGTCAAGATGTAAAGATTGATATATTGGACGACTATATTCGGACATCTGAAAGGTTCCGAGTGATTCGGGTATTTTTCGGAGTACCGGAGAGTTACGGGAATTCGTATTGGGCCTTAATGGGCCATATGGGAAAGGAGAGAAAGGCCCCAAAGGGTGGCCGCACCCCTCCCATGGACTAGTCCGAATTGGACTGGGGAGGGGGGCGCGCCCTTCCTTCCTTCTCCTTCTCCCTTCCCTTTCCTTCTCTCCTACTCCTTCTACATGGAAGGGCTCCCAGTTCTACTAGGAAAGGGGGAACCCTACACCCGGTGGGAGTAGGACTCCCCTAGGGCGCGCCATAGAGAGAGGGCCGGCCCTCCCCCTCCTCCACTCCTTTATATACGGGGATGGGGGCACCCCTTGGAGACACAACAATTGATCCTTGAGATCTCTTAGTCGTGTGCGGTGCCCCCTCCACCATAGTCCTCGATAATATTGTAGCGGTGCTTAGGCGAAGCCCTGCGACGGTAGAACATCAAGATCGTCACCACGCCGTCATGCTGACGGAACTCATCCCCGACACTTTGCTGGATCGGAGTCCGGGGATCATCATCGAGCTGAACGTGTGCTAAAACTCGGAGGTGCCGTAGTTTCGGTGCTTGATCGGTCGGGCCGTGAAGACGTACGACTAAATCAACCACGTTGTTATAACGCTTCCGCTTTCGGTCTACGAGGGTACGTGGACAACACGCTCCCCTCTCGTTGCTATGCATCACCATGATCTTGCGGGTGCTTAGGAATTTTTTTGAAATTACTACGTTCCCCAACAGTGGCATCCGAGCCTGGTTTTATGCGTAGATGTTATATGCACGAGTAGAACACAAGTGAGTTGTGGGTGATACAAGTCATACTGCTTACCAGCATGTCATACTTTGGTTCGGCGGCATTGTTGGATGAAGCGGCCCGGACCGACATTACGCGTACGCTTATGCGAGACTGGTTCTACCGACGTGCTTTGCACACAGGTGGCTGGTGGGTGTCTGTTTCTCCAACTTTAGTTGAACCGAGTGTGGCTACGCCCGGTCCTTGCGAAGGTTAAAACAACACCAACTTGACAAACTATCGTTGTGGTTTTCATGCGTAGGTAAGAACGATTCTTGCTAAGCCCGTAGCAGCCATGTAAAATTTGCAACAACAAAGTAGAGGACGTCTAACTTGTTTTTGCAGGGCATGTTGTGATGTGATATGGTCAAGACGTGATGATATATTTTATTGTATGAGATGATCATGTTTTGTAACCGAGTTATCGGCAACTGGCAGGAGCCATATGGTTGTCGCTTTATTGTATGAAATGCAAGCGCCCTGTAATTGCTTTACTTTATCACTAAGCGGTAGCAATAGTCGTAGAAGCAATAGGTGGCGAAACGACAACGATGCTACGATGGAGATCAAGGTGTCGCGCCGGTGACGATGGTGATCACGACGGTGCTTCGGAGATGGAGATCACAAGCACAAGATGATGATGGCCATATCATATCACTTATATTGATTGCATGTGATGTTTATCCTTTATGCATCTTATCTTGCTTTGATTGACGGTAGCATTTTAAGATGATCTCTCACTAATTATCAAGAAGTGTTCTCCCTGAGTATGCACCATTGCGAAAGTTCTTCGTGCTGAGTCACCACGTGATGATTGGGTGTGATAGGCTCTACGTTCAAATACAACGGGTGCAAAACAGTTGCACACGCGGAATACTCAGGTTAAACTTGACGAGCCTAGCATATACAGATATGGCCTCGGAACACGGAGACCGAAAGGTCGAGCGTGAATCATATAGTAGATATGATCAACATAGTGATGTTCACCATTGAAACTACTCCATCTCACGTGATGATCGAACATGGTTTAGTTGATTTGGATCACGTGATCACTTAGATGACTAGAGAGATGTCTGTCTAAGTGGGAGTTCTTAAGTAATATGATTAATTGAACTTAAATTTATCATGAACTTAGTCCTGGTAGTATTTTGCAAATTATGTTGTAGATCAATAACTCGCGTTGTTGCTTTCACATGTTTATTTTGATATGTTTCTAGAGAAAATTGTGTTGAAATATGTTAGTAGCAATGATGCGGATTGGATCCGTGATCTGAGGTTTATTCTCATTGCTGCACAGAAGAATTATGTCCTTAATGCACCGCTAGGTGACAGACCTATTGCAGGAGCAGATGCAGATGTTATGAACGTTTGGCTAGCTCAATATGATGACTACTTGATAGTTTAGTGCACCATGCTTAAACGGCTTAGAATCGAGACTTCAAAGACGTTTTGAACGTCATGGACCATATGAGATGTTCCAGGAGTTGAAGTTAATATTTCAAGCAAATACCCGAGTTGAGAGGTATGAAGTCTCCAACAAGTTCTATAGCTAAAAGATGGAGGAGAGTCGCTCAACTAGTGAGCATGTGCTCAGATTGTCTGGGTACTACAATCGCTTGAATCAAGTGGGAGTTAATCTTCCAGATAAGATAGTGATTGACAGAGTTCTCTAGTCACCATCACCAAGTTACTAGATATTCGTGATGAACTATAATATGCAAGGGATGACGAAAACGATTCCCGACCTCTTCGTGATGTTGAAATCGACGAAGGTAGAAATCAAGCAAGAGCATCAAGTGTTGATGATTGACAAGACCGCTAGTTTCAAGAAAAGGGCAAAGGGAAAGAAAGGGAAACTTCAAGTAGAATGGCAAACAAGTTGTCACTCCCGTGAAGAAGACCAAAGCCTGAAACTGAGTGCTTACACTGCAAAGGAAATGGTCACTGGAAGCGGAAATGCCCTGAATATTGGGTGGATAAGAAGGATGGCAAAGTGAACAAGGGTATATTTGATATACAGATTATTGATGTGTACCTTACTAGTGTTTATAGTAGCCCCTGAGTATTTGATACTTGTTCGGTTGCTAAGATTAGCAACTCGAAATAGGAGTTACAGAATAAACAGAGACTAGTTGAAAGGGAAGTGACGATGAGTGTTGGAAGTAGTTCCAAGATTGATATGATCATCATCGCACACACCCTATACTTTCGGGATTAGTGTTAAACCTAAATAAATTTTATTTGGCGTTTGCGTTGAGCATGAATATGATTTGATCATGTTTATTGCGATACGGTTATTCATTTAAAGTCAGAGAATAATTGTTATTCTATTTACATGAATAAAACCTTCAATGGTCATACACCCAATGAAAATAGTTTGTTGGATCTCGATCGTAGTAATTCATAATATTAATGCCAAAAGATGCAAAGTTAATAATGATAGTGCAACTTATTTGTGGCACTGCCGTTTGGGTCATATCGGTGTAAAGTGCATGAAGAAACTCCATAAAGATGGATTTTCGGAATCACTTGGTTATGAATCATTTGATGCTTGCGAACCGTGTCTTTTTGGCAGGATGACTAAAACTCCGTTCTCCAGAACAATGGAACGAGCTACTGACTTGTTGGAAATAATACATACCGATGTATGCGGTCCAATGAGTATTGATGCTCGTGGCGAGTATCATTACTTTCTGACCTTCACAAATGATTTGAGCAGATATGAGTATATCTACTTAATGAAACACAAATCTGAAACATTTGAAAAGTTTAAAGAATTTCAGAGTGAAGTGGAGAATCATCGTAACAAGAAAATAAAGTTTCTACAATCTGATCGTAGAGGAGAATATTTGAGTTACGAGTTTGGCCTTCAGTTAAAACAATGTGAAATAGTTTCACTACTCATACCACCTGGAACACCACAGTGTAATGGTGTGTCCGAACGTCGTAAACGTACTTTACTAGATATGGTGCGATCTATGATGTCTCTTACTGATTTATCGCTATCATTTTGGGGTTATGCATTAGAGATAGCTACATTCACTTTAAAAAGGGCACCATCTAAATCCGTTGAGACGACACCGTATGAACTATGGTTTAGCAGTAAACCTAAGCTGTCGTTTCTTAAAGTTTGGAGTTGCGATGCTTATGTGAAAAAGGTTTCAACCTGATAAGCTCAAACCCAAATCGGAGAAGTGCGTCTTCATAGAATACCCAAAGGAATCTGTTGGGTACACCTTCTATCACAGATCCGAAGGCAAAACATTCGTTGCTAAGAATGGATCCTTTCTAGAGAAGGAGTTTCTCTTGAAAGAAGTGAGTGGGAGGAAAGTAGAGCTTGATAAGGTAATTTGTACAATGAGATTTTCTCAACTGTAGCGATGCTTAAATCTGTCCGAATCATGTTAGCAATTGCCACATTTTATGAAATCTGGCAAATGGATGTCAAAACTGCATTTCTTAATGGTTTTCTTAAAGAAGAGTTGTATATGATGCAACCAGAAGGTTTTGTCAATCCTAAAGGTGCTAACAAAATGTGCAAGCTCCAGCAATCCATCTATGGACTGGTGCAAGCATCTTAGAGTTGGAATATACGCTTTGATAAGTTGATCAAAACATATAGTTTTATACAAGACTTGCGGTGAAGCCTGTATTTACAATAAAGTGAGTGGGAGCACTACCGCCTTTCTGATAAATATATGTGAGTAGCATATTGTTGATCAGAAATGATGTAGAATTTTTCTGGAAAGCATAAAAGAGTATTTGAAAGGAGTTCTTTAAAAGAAAGACCTCAGTAAAGCTACTTACATATTGAGCATCAAGATCTATTGAGATAGATCAAGACGCTTGATAAGTTTTTCAATAAATACACACCTTGTCAAGTTTTTGAAGTAGTTCAAAATGGAAAAGTCAAAGAAAGAGTTCTTGCCTGTGTTGCAAAGGTGTGAAATTGAGTAAGACTCAAATCCCGACCATGGCAGAAAATAGAAAAGAGAATGAAAGTCATTCCCTATGCCTCAGTCATATGTTCTATAAAGTATGCTATGCTATGTATCAGACCTATTGTATACCTTGCTCAGAATTTGGCAAGGGAGTACAATAGTGATCTAGGAGTAGATCACTGAACATTGGTCAAGAATATCCTTAGTGAGGACTAAGGAAATATTTCTCGATTATGGAGGTGATAAAAGAGCCCGTCGTAAAGAGTTACATCGGTGCAAGCTTTTACACCGATCCAGATGACTCTAAGTCTCAATCTGGATACATATTGAAAATGGGAGTAACTAGCTAGATTAGCTCCGTGCATAGCATTGTAGACATAGAATATTTGCAAAATACATACGGCTCTGAATGTGACAGACCCGTTGACTAAGCTTCTCTCATGAGCAAAACATGATCACACCTTCGTACTCTTTGGGTGTTAATCACATAAGCGATGTGAACTAGATTATTAACTCTAGTAGACCCTTTGGGTGTTGGTCACATGACGATGTGAACTATGGGTGTTAATCATATACAGATATGAATATTGGTGTCAAATCACATGGCGATGTGAACTAGATTATTGACTCTAGTGCAAGTGGGAGACTGAAGGAAATACGCCCTAGAGGCAATAATAAAAGTTATTATTTATTTCCTTATATCATGATAAATGTTTATTATTCATGCTAGAATTTTATTAACCGGAAACATGATACATGTGTGAATACATAGACAAACTTAATGTCACTAGTATGCCTCTACTTGACTAGCTCATTAATCAAAGATGGTTATGTTTCCTAACCATAGACATGAGTTGTCATTTGATTAACGGGATCACATCATTAGGAGAATGATGTGATTGACATGACCCATTCCGTTAGCTTAGCACTTGATCGTTTAGTATGTTGCTATTGCTTTCTTCATGACTTATACATGTTCCTACAACTATGAGATTATGCAACTCCCGTTTATCGGAGGAACAGTTTGTGTGCTACCAAACGTCACAACATAACTGGGTGATTATAAAGGAGCTCTACAGGTGTCTCCAAAGGTACATGTTGAGTTGGCGTATTTCGAGATTAGGTTTTGTCACTCCGATCGTCGGAGAGGTATCTCTGGGCCCTCTCGGTAATGCACATCACTTAAGACTTGCAAGCAATGTAGCTAATGAGTTAGTTACGGAATGATGCATTACATAACGAGTAAAGAGACTTGCCGGTAACGAGATTGAACTAGGTATTGGATACCGACGATCGAATCTCGGGCAAGTAACATACCGATGGCAAAGGGAACAACGTATGTTGTTATGCGGTTTGACCGATAAAAGATCTTCAGAGAATATGTAGGAGCCAATATGAGCATCCAGGTTCCGCTATTGGTTATTGACCGAAACGTGTCTCGGTCATGTCTACATAGTTCTCGAACCCGTAGGGTCCGCACGCTTAAGGTTTCGATGATGCTTATATTATGAGTTTATGAGTTTTGATGTACGAAGGAGTTCGAGTCCGGATGAGATCGGGACATGACGAGGAGTCTCAAAATGGTCGAAACGTAAAGATCGATATATTAGACGACTATATTCGGACATCGGAAAGGTTCCGAGTGATTCGGGTATTTTTCGGAGTACTGGAGAGTTACGGGAATTCGTATTGGGACTTAATGGGCCATACGGGAAAGGAGAGAAAGGCCCCAAAGGGTGGCCACACCCCTCCCCATGGACTAGTCCGAATTGGACTAGGGAGGGGGGCGCCCCCTTCCTTCCTTCTCCTTCTCCCTTCCCTTTCCTTCTCTCCTACTCCTTCTACTTGGAAGGGCTCCTGGTTCTACTAGGAAAGGGGGAATCCTACTCCCGGTGAGAGTAGGACTCTCCTAGGGCGCGCCATAGAGAGAGGGCCGGCCCTCCCCCTCCTCCACTCCTTTATATACGGGGAGGGGGGCACCCCTTAGAGACACAACAATTGATCCTTGAGATCTCTTAGCCGTGTGCCGTGCCCCCCTCCACCATAGTCCTCGATAATATTGTAGCGGTGCTTAGGCGAAGCGCTGCGACGGTAGAACATCAAGATCGTCACCACACCGTCGTGCTGACGGAACTCATCCCTGACACTTTGCTAGATCGGAGTCCGGGGATCGTCATCGAGCTGAACGTGTGCTAAAACTCAGAGGTGCCGTAGTTTCGATGCTTGATCGGTCGGGCCGTGAAGACGTACGACTACATCAATCGCGTTGTTATAACGCCTCCGCTTTCGGTCTACGAGGGTACGTGGACAACACTCTCCCCTCTCGTTGCTATGCATCACCATGATCTTGCGTGTGCGTAGGAATTTTGTTGAAATTACTACGTTCCCCAACAGGTATCAATCCAGTAGGAGGTACACGCAAGTCTCCAATCTATGCACCTGCACAAACAATCAAACACTTGCACCCAACGTGATAAATGGGTTGTCAGTCCTTTCACGGTCACTTGCAAGGATGAGATATGATAGAGATAGATATAAAAGATTACTAAAACGTAAAACAAAATAAAGGTAAATAAATTGCAGCAAGGTAACTTTGGGTTTTTTGGTTTGTATATCTGAAAATATATGATGGAAAATAGACCCGGGGGCCATAGGTTTCACTAGAGGCTTCTCTCTTTAAGGAAAATAATACAGTGGGTGAACAAATTACTGTCGAGCAATTGATAGAAAAGCACAAAGTTATGACGGTATCCAAGGCAATGATTATGAATATAGGCATCACATCCGTGTCAAGTAGACCGACTCCTGCCTGCATGAACTACTATTACTCCACACACTGATCGCTATCCAGCATGCATCTAGAGTAAGTTCATAAGAAGGGAGTAATGCCTTAAGTAAGATGACATGATGTAGAGGGATAAACTCAAGCAATATGATGAAAACCCCATCTTTTTACCCTTGGTGGCAACAATACAATACGTGCCTCGCTACCCCTACTTTGTCACCGGGTGAGGACACCACAAGATTGAACCCAAAACTAAGCACGTCTCTCGTTGCAAGAAAAACCAATCTAGTTGGCCAAATCAAACCGATAATTCGAAGAGAAATACAAAGATATCAAATCATGCATATAAGAATTCAGAAAAGACTCAAATAATATTCATAGATAATCTGATCATAAGTCCACAATTCATCGGATCTCGACAAACACACCACAAAAGAATATTACATCAGATAGAACTCCAATAACATCAAGGAGAACATCTTGAAGATCAAAGAGAGAGAAAAATCCATCTAGCTACTAGCTATTGACCCATGGTCTGTGGTAAACAACTCACGCTTCATCAGAGGGGCAATACAGTTGATGTAGATGCCCTCCCTGATCGAATCCCCCTCTGGCAGGATGCCGAAAAAGGCCCCAAGATGGGATCTCGCGAAAACAGAGGCTTACGGCAGTGGAAACGTATTTTGGTGGACGATTCTGGTCGTTTGGGAATATTTGGGAATTTATAGTGCTGGAATTAGGGTTAGGGGACATCAGAGGGGCCCATAAGCCCTCAGGACCCCCCTAGGGCGTGCCCCTGAGGCTTGTGGCCTCCTCGGGGATCTTCTGGCCCCCTCTCCAACTTTGCTGGGTGTCTTCTGGTCCAAGAAAAATCATCGCGAAAGTTTTAATCCGTTTGTACTCCGTTTGATATTCATTTTCTGTAAAACTCAAAAACAAGGAAAAAAGCAGAAACTGACATTGGGCTCTAGGTTAATAAGTTAGTCCCAGAAATAATATAAAATAGCATATTAACATCCAAATCAGATAATATAATAGCATGCAACAATCAAAAATTACAGATACGTAGGAGACATATCAAGCATCCCCAAGCTTAATTCCTACTCGTCCTCTAGTAGGTAAATGATAAACAAAATCTTTGATGTGGAATGCTACCTAACATATTTATCCATGTAATCTTCTTTATTGTGGCATGAATATTCAGATCCATAAGATTCAAAACAAAATTGTAATATTGACATAAAAACAATAATACTTCAAGCATACTAATAAAGCAATCATGTCTTCTCAAAATAACATGGCCAAAGAAAGTTATCCCTACAAAATCATATAGTCTGCTATGCTCCATCTTCATCACACAAAGTATTTCATCATGCACAACCCCGGTTTTAGCCAAGCAATTGTTTCACACTTTAGTATTCTCAAACTTTTTGGAGAAGACAAAAAGAAACTAAGTGGGTGTGCATCCAACTCGCTTGCTCACGGAGACCAAGGGTAATTTGAGGAAGCCCATCATCGGAATATACAAGCCAAGTTATTATAATGGAAAATTCTCACTAGTATATGAAAGTGAAAACATAGGACACTCTATATCATGAAGATCACGGTGCTAATTTGAAGCACAAGTGTGGAAAAAGGACAGTAACATTGTTCCTTCTCTCTTTTTCTCTCATTTTTTTGTTTGGGCTTCTTTGGCCTCTTTTTTTATTTGGGCTTTTTGGCCTCTTTTATTTTTTTATAAAGTCCGGAGACTCATCCCAACTTGCGAGGGAGTCATAGCTTCCATCATCCTTTCCTCACATGGGACAATGCTCTAATAATGATGATCATCCCAATTTTATTTACTTACAACTCAAGAATTACAACTCGATACTAGAACAAAACATGACTCTATATGAATGCCTCTGGCGGTGTACCTGGATGTGCAATGATCTAGAGTGACATGTATAAAGAATATGAACGGTGTCCTTGCCACAAATACTATGCCAACTACATGATCATGCAAAGCAATATGACAATGATGGAGTGTATCATAATAAAATGGAATGGTGGAAGTTGCATGACAATATTATATGCACTCTCTAGTATCAATGGTGGAAGGGTGAGAGTGCGTATAATACATGGACGCAACATTATTCATAAAGAACTCACTTACTATTGCAAAAATTTATTAGTCATCCAAACAAAGTACTACACGCATGCTCTTAGGGGAGAGGTTGGTAGGAGTTAACCATCGCGCGCTCCCAACCTCCACGCAAAGGATGGCAATCAAAAAATTAATCATTCTCCGACTTCATCACATAAAGATTCACCATATGTGCATTCTACGGGAATCACAGAGTTTAACACAGGTATTTCTACCAATCCACAATTACTCACTAGCATGACTCTAATATCACCATTTTTATATCTCAAAACAATCATAAGGAATCAAACTTCACATAGTATTCAACGATCTTTATATGAAAGTTTTTATTATATCCCTCAATATAATGTAAGTGAAGCATGAGAGTTCAACAATTTCTATAAAATAAATCCACCGCCGTGCTCTAAAAAGATATAAGTGAAGCACTAGAGCAAATTGCCTAGCTCATAAAATATAAGTGAATTAGCACATAGAGTATTCTAATAAATTCATGATTCATGCGTGTCCCTCTGAAATGGTGTGTACAACAGGGATGATTGTGGAAAACTAAAATAAAGACTCATACCATACAAGATGCTCCAAGAAAAACACATATCATGTGGTGCATAAAAATATAGCCTCAAGTAAATTTATCGATAGACGAAGACGAAAGAGGGGATGCCATCCGGGGCATCCCCAAGCTTAGATGCTTGGTTGTCCTTGAATATTACCTTGGGGTGCCTTGGCCATCCCCAAGCTTAGGCTCTTGCCACTCCTTATTCCGTTGTCCATCAAATCTTTACCCAAAACTTGAAAACTTCACAACACAAAACTCAACAAAAAACTCGTGAGATCCGTTAGTATAAGAAAATAAATCACCACTTTTTGGTACTGTTGTGAACTCATTCTTTATTTATATTGGTGTAATATCTACTGTATTCCAACTTCTCCATGGTTCATAACCCCGATACTACCTATAGATTCATCAAAATAAGGAAACAACACATAGAAAACAGAATTTGTCAAAAACAGAACAGTCTGTACAAACATGAAAACTTTGTATACTTATGTAACTCCAAAAACTGGGAAAAATTAGGACAATCTGGGAAATTTGTATATCAATCTTTTGTAAACAAATTCAGATCAAAAGCACGCTTCTATGATTTTCCAAAATTGTTTTACTGAGTGCAAAAGTGTTTGTTTTTCAGCAAGATCAAATCAATTATCACCGTAGACCATCCCAATGGTCTTGCTTGGCTCAAACACTAATTAAAACACCAAAAAACAATTATTACAGAGTTAATAATGTGTATTTTCATAAAAACATAAATTAAAAAAATATTGGGTTGTCTCCCAACAAGCGTTTTTCTTTATAGCCATTGAACTAGGCATTAATAATTTTAATGATGCTCACATGAAAGACAAGAATTGAAGCACAGAGAGAGCATTATAGCATGTGAAAAAACATTTAAGTGTAACATACTTCCTATGCACAGGCATATTATTGGCAAACAAATTATCAAGGCAATAAAAAACTAGCATATGCAAAGGAGAAGAAAGAAACAATAGCAATCTCAACATAACGAGAGGTAATTTAGTAGCATGAAGATTCCCACAACCATATCTTCCTCTCTCATAATAATTACATGTATGATCATAATCAAATTCAACAATATAGCTATCACACAAAATAATTTCTTCATGGTCCACATTCATGTAAAGTTGACACTCTTCCAAAATAGTGGGATTATCATCAAATAAAGTCATGACCTCTCCAAACCCACTTTTATCAAAAAAACATAAGATATATCAATCTCCAAAGTAGTGGGCTCATTATTTCCTAAGGTCTACACTCTTCCAAACCCACTTTCAATATTATAGCAACCATATTCATCATGAGGCTTAAATAAATTTTCAAGATCATAAGAAGCATAATGACCCCAATCATGATCGTTGCAATAAGTAGCGGACATAGCAAAACTAGCATCCCCAAGCTTGGGGTTTTGCATATTATTAGCATAATTGACATTAGTAGAATTTATAATAACATCATCAAGGAATTATCAAGTATGGGTGCAATAGCAATAATTTCATGTTTAACATAAGGAACTATAGCAAATTCATCTCCATAAACATTAATATTGGCATCATGGCCATAAGAATAGCAAGCATCATGTTCATCAAGGGATATTTCAACCAAATCAAAGGAATCATAATTATTTATAGATTCATGCATATCATTTTTTTTGTTCTAAAGCAATGGTCATTCTCTCAATAAATTCCTTAACATAGCCATTATGAGCATAGTTTTCATAGCCATATTTAAGTATGTCAAAATTTTCTGATTTTTAGAGAGTAATATCATACTTTTCAATCAAGAAGCAATTTCATAAGCACCCTTAAAAGCAACAAATTCTTTAATTTTTTCGATATATACACCCTTTTCATAAGAAGATAAGATTTCATTATCATCAAACTCACATAGGTAGCGAAGGTATTTTTAAGGTTCTTAGGGCAACAAGTAAAATCACAAAGTTCACAAAGATTCCAAGAAAAACATAGCAAACAATTTGTTTGATTCCATAAGAGTCTCCATTTTCAGACAAACGGCGATGCACAAAATGAGCATGCTCATCTAAAGATTTTCCCTCAACTAAAATAGTTGGAGATTCAGCACGAGCACATATGGATCGAAGATGATCCAAGTAGAAAACTTTAAGTGGATCCATAAACCTTTTTGTTTCTAATTTTTCAATAAACAAACAATTATACCAAGCAAACGAGTCAAGACATAAAGGCAAATGAAAGAAGGGAGAATAAAAGGCAAATATTTTTGTGTTTTTATTTTAGAAGTGGGGGGGGGGGGGGGAGGAAAACGAGAGGCAAATGGCAAATAATGTAATGCAAGAAATGAGAGTTTATGGTGGGTACTTGGAAGGCTTGATGTAGAACCTCTCCGGCAATGGTGCAAGAAATTCTTGCTAATACATCTTGACCTTGTGTTGGTTTTTCCCTTGAAGAGGAAAGGGTGATGCATGATACGTCTCTATAGTATCTACTTTTCCTAATGCTTTTTCTCTTGTTTTGGACTCTAATTTGCATGATTTGAATGAAACTAACCCGGATTGACGCTGTTTTTAGCAGAACTACCATGGTGTTGTTTTTGTGCAGAAATAAAACTTCTCGGAATGGCACAAAACTTTTTTGAGATTTTTATGGAATAAAAGAAAAATACCGGAGCCAAGAACCACCGAAGGGGGGGGGGGAGCTGTGTGAGCACAACCCACCAGGGCGCTGTCGGCGTTCTGGGAACGGGGGTCCCCAGACTTGCTTGCCTGCGGCACATGGCGTGGCTCTGCGCATGGGCCCATACGGCCCATCTTCATCAACAAGGCATTCAAGACCCTCGCGAGGCAGGCGACACAAGACCTCCTCAGGGTCGGCCTCACCAGGTTGGCTCGTGAGGGGCGAAGGGATCAAGGCAAGAAAAACCTCGCGAGGTTCTCGTGACGTGAGCCATGACGATCAAGATCACGCGGGCGCCAGCGCGCAGTGTACTTGTTACCCCTTTAGTGCTAGGGAAGCGAGCGCAGGCGCAGAGTACCGAGGCGTCAAGCAAAGGATTCCATACCGGTGCAACGAGACCAAGACCAGCAGGACGGCAAGACGGAGGTCACCACGGAGCCCAAGGCGGCGTCACCACCAGAGCCTTCTGCAGGCGAAGACCGCTTTTGTCAGGATAAGTTGTACTAGTTGTCCCCTTTCAAATTGGCCATTGTTGGCTCCCTTCTCGCTCAATATTTGGGGAGAGGACCAGGGCCTATATAAGTAGAACTAGCCACCACCGTAGGGAACAACTCCTTCAGAGGCATCTCATCTGATCTTGAGTGATCCTCATCCACACACAGAGCACAAGAACACCTCAACCTCAGGAGGCTGTTCTTCCCCTTGTACTGTTCATCATCAGCCCAAGAGGCAATCCACCACCACCACACTGGAGTAGGGTATTACACCACAACGGTGGCCCGAACCAGTATAAACCCTATGTCCTTTGTGTTGCGAGTTCGTTGAGTTCATCCGTGAGATCTTAGAAAGCTAGGACGTGGATCGGCGGGGGGAGATCTTCACGCGCACCCCAGAGTTCAAACCTTAAGGGTTTTGCAGGAACCCGTGATCCGACATTTGGCGCGCCAGGTAGGGGTGCGCCGGAGCTTCCCTTCCGTCGCTCCGCGTCACGTCGCTTCATCATCCTCATGGCGGACGCACGCCGTGCCCGGGCGGAGCGCCAGGCTGCCCTCGCCACCCGCGTTGCTCAGACGACCGCTGTCGGCGGGCCACCCTGTCGCTCTCCATCGCCCGCCGCCAACACCGCCACCGGCCCGATGGGAAACGAGCAGCAAGCGTCCTCGTTGCACCCCTCGGTGCGACAGGACGGCCGCACCAACACTCCATCGCCGACTCCCGCTGGTTCGTCGTCTCACGCTCGTCGCGCTCCCATGGACGCACGGGCCGCGCTCCTCATGGCGCACGAGCTACTGCGCTACCGCCCGGTCGACGACCTCTACGAGGACTGGCTCGACCGCATCGCCGAGCTTGTCAGTGTCGCAGGGGCTCCCTCGCCGCCCTTCATCGCCTCGCCCCCGCCACTTACGGGCGACGTAGCTCACAGAGCACCTCCACCACCTCTGCACCAAGACGGCGCCCTGGCGCCAAGGCGTGCAGCTCCACGGCATGACCCACCGCGTCCGGCGCCCGCGCGTGAAGAAAGAAGTTGTCAGGAAGTCCCTTGACCGCAAGAGAACGCTCCGCCACTCCTCGCACCACCGCGCCAGGATCGTTTGCCATGGCGAGGGCCCGCGCCGCTCACTGTGACCACGGCCGGCTGCCGCGCCTTCACTCCCGAGCTGCGTAGCGTCGCCTAGCCAGGCAAGTTCAAGCCGGATCTGCCTCCTCGCTACGACGGCTCCCCCGACCCCGCGGAGTTCCTGCAGCTCTACGAGCTGAGCATCGAGGAGGCCAACGGCGATGAGAAAGTCATGGCGAACTGGTTCCCCATGGCGCTCAAAGACGGCGCTCGTTTGTGGATCTTGAACCTGCCTCCAGGCTCGATCTCCTCCTGGGACGAGATGCGCGACCGCTTCATCGCCAACTTCCAGGGCACTCGCGACCGCCCACCGACCGCGGGTGACCTGCATCGCGTCAAGCAACAACCAGGAGAGACCCTCCAGAAGTACATCCAACGCTTCAAGAACGTTCGTCTCAAGATCCCCAAGGTGATGGACGAGGCCATCATCTCCACGTTCTCTGATGCGTCTGTGACGTCAAGATGAAGGAGGAGCTCGCCATCCACGAGGAGCTATGCATGTCCCCGGAGCTGTTCAACCTAGCGACCAAGTGCGCAAGGGCTGAGGAGGGGCGCCTCCCCCTCCTCGAGCTCCCGGCTGCGGACCCGGAGGAGAAGAAAGCCAAGGCTAAGGACATGAAGCGCAAGGGAGCAGCCGTGCTCGCGGCGGAGCCGGACACCAAGCGCGGCAGAGACCTGCCCGAGTCATCCAAGAGCAGCCGACCGTTCTGCGCCTTCCATAACCTGCATACCCACCACACCAGCGACTGTCAAGAGTTCAGAGCCATTCGGGAAGGACGATTCGGTCGACGCCCCGAGCGCAACGACCGGGGCTACGGCCGAGGAGGAGGACGTGGTGGCGGATGCTGGGACGACCATGGCCCATGCCAGGTGTGGCGCGACCGGCCTCGTGAGAACCGTTGGTAGGATCAGCCTCGCGAGGGCGCCTGGAGGGACCAGCCTCGTGAGGATCGTCCTCAGGGCAATGCCGGTCTTCCCCCACTATCGCCGCCGCCAAGAAGGAATGACGACCACCATCAAGACGAGGGGGCTGGGGGCTTCCAGGAGCCGCGCGCTATCGCCTGCATCCTGGGCGGAGCTCAGGCCCCAGCCTCGCAGTGTATCTTCAACAAGTTTGCTCATGAAGTGAATGCAGTCCTCCCCAAGCTTGAGGCCACGTGCCCACTCAGGTGGTCCAAGTGCGCCATCACCTTCAGTTCGGCAAATCAACTTAAGTGCGCGGCTACTGCAGGCGCCCTCCCGATGCTTTGCTCCCCAGCCATCAGCAACGTGCAAGTCACCAAGACCCTCATCGACAACGGCGCAGGGCTCAACGTCCTGTCCGTCGACATGTTCGACAACCAATTTCCGTATGACCAGCTTCAGCCCACCAAGCCTTTCTCAGGAGTGACCGACGGCTCCACTACCCCGATCGGGCAGGTCCGCCTTCCTGTCACCTTCGGAGAACGCAAAAACTACCGCACCAAACTCATCGACTTCGACGTCGTGCACATCCGTCTGCCGTACAATGCCATCCTCGGGTATCCACCGCTGGCCAAGTTCATGGCGTTGACCCATGACGCCTACAATGTCCTCGAGATGCCAGGAAGTGGCGGAATCATCACGATCCCATGCGAAGAAAGAGATGCGGTGTGCTCCCTTGAGCGTGCTTTCCAAGCTGCAGCAATCGACGACCCCGACAGCAAGGGCGAGCGCCCTCCTGAGCCCACCCCCAAGAAGAAGAAGCAGCTGCGCCACGCAGGACCTCTGGAGGATGGCGTCGCGACAAGAACCTCGTCAGGATCAGCGCCCTCCCTAGGGGCGCCTCCCTCCATTGCATAGGTAGGCGCGCCCGGCGCCCTTCTCGGGCAAGGCTCGGGGGCTGTCTTCTGGAGGGCCTCAGACCTTACCAACATCACGAGGGAGGCGCTCGGTCACCACCTGGAGGCGTGCTTCACGGCACGTCTCCCTTAGGAGAACATAGGGCGAGGAGCACCCTCCGCTCAGGAGTTCATCACCAAGACCAATCAGGAATTGCAGGACGCAAGGGCCATGCGCGGCGACCGCCGCTCGCGAGGTGCAGCTCCCCATCCAGGCAAGGATGCTGGGATGCGCATCTGCATCGACGTCCCAGGGCTCAACAGGGCCGCATCTCAGGAGCCCTTCTGGCCTTCGCGCGTGGGCCCCTATGAGGGTCCACCGCACAACTACGTTCGCATGCCTTTCGGCCTGTCGAGCGTGTCGTCCACCTATCAGCGCAACTTGCGGCGCGTTCTGGTGACTCAGGTGGCCAGGCATCACGCTGTCCTGACCGAGATGGAGAAGGTCCTCAAGGAACCGCCTGGACCACCAGAGCCTCCCGAGGCTTAGGGCCCCGGTGGCTTGTGAGGAGCGGCCCCTTCACCGTGTACCTCCAGCTGCTCCGACATCCCTTCATCGGCAGAACCAGGTGACATTTTCCAAGTTTATTTAGCTAGGAGCGCCCCTCGGGCTACATCATTCCCAGGCCGCGTGGGTCCGTCCCTGTGGCATGTACCCCTTTTTCTTATGTCTTTAGCTTACCTTGCTGGGGGCGCCCCTCAGGCTGCATCATCCCCAAGCCGCTCGGGCCTGACCCGGTGGCATGTATCTTCCCTGCATTTACTTAAGCCAGTAGCCCCGGCGCATGTATGCTTCCCTTGATTGATCTACCTATGACTATTACTTGCTTGATCGTCACCCATCGTGGAAGCCGCGCGCTGGCCGTCTTTCTTCAGGATCCTTCGCGTGAGTAGGTTAAGCACGATGTCTGTGCTCGGGCCCTGATACGTCTCCGTCGTATCTACTTTTCCAAACACTTTTGCCCTTGTTTTGGACTCTAACTTGCATGATTTGAATGGAACTAACCCGGACTGATGCTATTTTCAGCAGACTTTCCATGGTGTTATTTATGTGCAGAAACAAAAGTTATCGGAATGACCTGAAACTCCACGGAACGCCTATTTGGAAAATAAGAAAAATATCGAAGAAAATCCACGCCGGGGCCCACACCTGTCCACGAGGGTGGAGGGCGCGCCTCACCTCGTGGGCCCCGACGCCCACGACCTCAACTCCAACTCCATATATTCACTTTCGGGAGAAAAAAATCAGAGAGAAGGATTCATCGCGTTTTACGACACGGAGCCGCCGCCAAGCCCTAAAACCTCTCGGGAGGGCTGATCTGCAGTCCGTTCGGGGCTCCGGAAAGGGGGATTCGTCGCCGTCGTCATCATCAACCATTCTCCATCACCAATTTCATGATGCTCACCGCCGTGCGTAAGTAATTCCATCGTAGGCTTGCTGGATGGTGATGGGTTGGATGATATCTATCATGTAATCGAGTTAGTTTTGTTAGGGTTTGATCGCTAGTATCCACTATGTTCTGAGATTGATGTTGCTATGACTTTGCTATGCTTAATGCTTGTCACTAGGCCCCGAGTGCCATGATTTCAGATCTGAACCTATTATGTTTTCATGAATATATGTGAGTTCTCGATCCTATCTTGCAAGTCTATAGTCACCTACTATGTGTTATGATCCGGCAACCCCGAAGTGAAAATAATCGGGACCACTCCCGGTGATGACCATAGTTTGAGGAGTTCATGTATTCACTATGTGCTAATGCTTTGTTCCGGTACTCTATTATAAGGAGGCCTTGATATCCCTTAGTTTCCATTAGGACCCCGCTGCCACGGGAGGGTAGGACAAAAGATGTCATGCAAGTTCTTTTCCATAAGCACGTATGACTATATTCGGAATACATGCCTACATTACATTGATGAATTGGAGCTAGTTCTGTGTCACCCTATGTTATGATTGTTACATGATGAACCGCATCCGGCATAATTCTCCATCACCGATCCAATGCTTACGAGCTTTTCTTATATTGTTCTTCGCTTATTTTCCTTTCTGTTGCTACTGTTACAATCAATACAAAACACCAAAAATATTACTTTTGCTATCATTACTTTTGTTACCGTTACCACTACTATCATATTACTTTGCTACTAAACACTTTGCTGCAGATACTAAGTTATCCAGGTGTGGTTGAATTGACAACTCAACTACTAATACTTGAGAATATTCTTTGGCTCCCCTTGTCTCGAATCAATAAATTTGGGTTGAATACTCTACCCTCGAAAACTGTTGCGATCCGCTATACTTGTGGGTTATCAAGACTATTTTCAAGGCGCATGTTGTGGGAGCATAGCTCTATTCTTTGAGTCACTTGGGATTTATATCTGCTGGTCACTATGAAGAACTTGAAAGACGCTAAGACACCAATTTACCCCTCAACTACGAGGGGAGGTAAGGAACTGCCATCTAGCTCCGCACTTGATTCACCTTCTGCTTTTAGTAAGCTTATACACCTAAACCTGCTTCATTATTCGCTCGATATGTCGCATGTTATTTATGATGCCACTTCTGCTATGCATGATACTTATGATGAAACTACTTCCATGCTTGATACTACTGTGCCACTTAGTGAATTTCTTGATGAACTAATTATATTGCTGAAAGTGATGATGAAGACTCGCCTGTTATTCCTGAGGGTTATATTTTTGAAAAAGAAGCTGCTTTAGCTATTTTAGCTTGCAAGGATAGATATTAACTCAATAGGTTATTAGCTAAATGGAGGCTGCAATCTCTTAACGCTAGAATGAAACCTGACCCTGCTTTTGCTACTTCACCGATCTGTGTTACTGATAAGGATTATGAATTCTCTGTTGATCCTTATATAATTACTTTGGTTGAATCTGATCCTTTTCATGGCTATGAATCTGAAACTGTTGTGGCACATCTTACTAAGTTAAATGATATAGCCACCCTGTTCACTAATGATGAGAGATCTCGCTATTTTTATATCCTTAAAATATATCCGTTCTCATTAAAGGGTGATGCTATGATATGGTTTAATTCTCTTGATCTCGGTTGTGTGCGTAGTCCCCAGGATATGATTTATTACGTCTCTGCTAAATATTTCCCTGCTCATAAGAAGCAAGCTGCTTTAAGGGAAATATATAATTTTGTGCAAATTGAAGAAGAGAGTCTCCCACAAGCTTGGGGGAGGATTCTCAAGTTACTTAATGCTTTGCCTGATCATCCTCTTAAGAAAAATGAAATACTTGATATCTTTTATAATGGACTAACCGATGCTTCCAGAGATTACCTGGATAGTTGTGTTGGTTCTGTTTTCAGGGAAAGAACACCGGATGAAGCTGAAATTCTATTGAATAATATGTTGACAAATGAAAATAATTGGAGACTTCCTGAGCCAGCTCCTAAGCTAGTTCCTGAGCCTATTCCTAAACCAACTCCGAAGAAGAGAGGTGTTCTATTTCTCGGTCCCGAAGATATGCAAGAGGCAAAGAAATCTATGAAAGAAAAAGGTATTAAAGCTGAAGATGTTAAGAATTTACCTCCTATTGAAGAAATACATGGTCTTAATCTACCGCCTGTTGAAGAAACATATGATCTTAATCCATTACCTATTGAAGAACCTCATGGTCTTGATAACCCGAAACAGGTAGTAAAGGTAAATTCTCTCTATAGATTTGATGAAGGCGATATTCCTCACTATAAGTCTGCTAGACAATGCTTAGAAGAGTTTGATAATTTTATTGTCAAACAAGTTCAATGCTTATTTTGGTAGACAATTGAAATATAATTCCGATACGCTTGAACACTTGGGTGATTATATGGCTAGAGTTAAAGGTGAATTTAAACTCATTACTAAACATGCTTCTATGGTTACTACTCAAGTAGAACAAGTACTTAAGAATCAAAATGATTTGCTCAATGAAATGAATAGTAAGAAAAATGATTATGCTGTTAGAGTGGCTACTAGGACTGGTAAGATGACTCAGGAACCTTTGTATCCTGAAGGCCACCCTAAGAGAATTGAGCAAGATTCTCAGAGAAATAATATTGATGCACCTAGTCCTTCTAAAAAGAAGAAAAAGAAAAATGATAGGACTTTGCATGCTTCTAGTGAACCTATTGCTGAACCACCCTAGAATCCAAATGATATCTCTATTTCTGATGCTGAAAAACAATCTGGTAATGAACATGAACCTAATGATAATGCTAATGATGATGTTCATGATGATGCTCAACCTAGTAATGATAATGATGTAGAAATTGAACTTGTTGTTGATCTTGATAACCCACAATCAAAGAATCAACGTTATGATAAGAGAGACTTTGTTGCTAGGAAACATGGTAAAGAAAGGGACCCATGGGTTCAGAAACACATGCCTTTTCCTCACAAACCATCCAAGAAAAAGGACGATGAGGAATTTGAGCGCTTTGCTGAAATGATTATACCTATCTTTTTGCGTATGCGGTTAACTGATATGCTCAAAATGAATCCTTATGCTAAGTATATGAAAGATATTGTTACTAATAAAAGAAAGATAACGGAAGCTGAGATTTCCACCAGCTTGCTAATTATACTTTTAAGGGTGGAATACCAAAGAAACTTGGAGATCCAGGAGTACCTACTATACCATGCTCCATTAAAAGAAACTATGTTAAAACCGCTTTATGTGATCTTGGAGCCGGTGTTAGTGTTAAGCCTCTCTCTTTATACCGTAGACTTGATTTGAATAAGTTGACACCTACTGAGATATATTTGCAAATGGCTGATATGTCAACTGCTATACCTGTCGGTATTTGTGAGGATGTGCCTGTTGTAGTTGCAAACGTTGCTATTTTAACGAACTTTGTTATTCTTGATATTCCCGAGGACGATAGTATGTCTATTATTCTTGGAAGACCCTTTTTGAATATTCCAGGAGCTATTATTGATTGCAACAAAGGCAATGTAACTTTTCATGTTAATGGTAATGAGCATACGGTACAATTTCCGAGGAAACAACCTCAAGTTCATAGTATCAACTCTATTGGAAAAATTCCATCGATTATTTTTGGAGGTTTTGAATTTCCTCTTCCTACTATCAAGAAGAGATACGATATTCTTATTATTGGGGATGTGCATATCCCCGTTGAGGTAACATAGTGTTATTCAAAATTTATCCGGTTCCATGTTATTCGGAATTAGTTTGTTAACAAGACTTGATCAACCTTGTTAGTGAGCATGAGATGGATGAAACTTGAAGGCACAACCGTCTGTACCCTCTTTCTACTTTCTGTTATTGAGTTGAAATAAAGTAAAATAGTATTTTCTGTCTGTTTTCTGATTTATCCGTGCAATATAAAATACCCCGAAAATAAAAGTTCTTCAAATGCCCTGAAAATGGAATATGATTTTTTCTGGAATATTTTAGAATATCTGACACTGAGAACACAGCAGGAGGGGCAAGCACCTGGCCACGAGGGTGGAGGGCGCGCCCTACCGCCCTGGGCACGCCCCCTACCGCCCTGGGCGCGCCCCCTACCTCGTGGGCCCACGGTGGCCCCCCTCCACTTATTCCTGCACCCACACACTTCTTCTTCCTCCAACAAACACCAATATCCAGCTCAAGCACGAGTTCTAGCTCATTTTGCTGCGATTTTCGATCTCCTTGCTCAAAGCACCTCTCACAAAACTGCTTGGGGAGATTATTCCTTGGTATGTGACTCCTCCATTGGTCCAATTAGTTTTTGTTCTAGTGCTTTATTCATTGCAATTTTGTGCTGCCTAGGTGACCATGTTCTTGAGCTTGCATGTCAAATTTATATGGTTCCAAGTAGTTCTAATGCTTGATATAGGCTCTAGTCACTTGTAGGAGTAGTTGCTATCAATTTTGTTGAGTTTAGTTTACTTTTATTTGAAGTTACTAAAAAATTCAGAAATTTTTCAGAGGAGGAAATATGCTTAGGAAAATGTTCCAAGGTGGTTCTTCAAGGAAGCAAGGACCCAGGCTTGCAATGCGTGATGCTGACGATGAGCCACCAAGGGACGCTCCAATGCGGCCCTGTGAATGGCCTTCAGAAAACTTTATGGATCGAGCGGGAATCAAGGAAGAATTTAACGCATATTTGCGTAACGCTGATCTTGTGAGCTTCGAGGCAGACAAATGCCACCAGTACCACTATCTCACTAGTTCATTTGTGAGGAGGTTTGAATTTTCATCTTCACGTAATTCTCCAACTGTCCTGTTTGATCTTTATGAAAATTTTTATACCATGGACTTAGAGGATTTTACTACTGCTTACAAACTTCCACAATGGGGTAGTGCTAGTGAACCCCGCAAATATGAATTTAGAAATTTTCTTGCTAGTATAACTGTGGGGGAATCTAGAGATATAGTACAAGCTACCATAGGGAGCATTCATTTTCCTGTTATACATTATTTTGCTCTCTTCATAGGTAGGTGCACAAATGGTAAATATGAGGCATGTCATATGTGTGTCCCTGACCTTAGTATTCTTAGGAGTGCTGTGTTAGGAGACAAATCTTATAATTTGGGAGCCATTGTTGCACGTAGGTTGCATAATAATAGATTTAATGGAGATTTCTTCGGTGGAATTTATGCAACCCGCTTAGCAGATTTTCTTGGTGTGGACGTTCGTGAGGATGATATTGAGTTGCCTCCTACTTATTTAGACTATAATGCTATGGTCCGCCACCAGTTTGTCGAGAGGAATGAATCAGCTCTTCGGTATCGCTTAATCTTTGACAAACGTCGTGCTGTCCGTATTACTCTCCCTGCTCCTGCCTTCTTTGATTATCAGGCAAAAGGAAGATATGTTATTACCAGAGAGGAGGTAGATGAGTACGAGAGGAGGGCGGAGGCAGCTCGCCGCCACGCTGCAGCTCAGGAGGCGATAATTGCTGCATCTCAGTATGACCCCGGTTACAACTACGGGTATCCGCCAGGCCATCCGTGGCAATGAACCAACTTAGGCCAAAAGCCTAAGCTTGGGGGAGTACGTATTTCCCACCGACATTACATTTATGTTCTCACACTCATTGCTAGATGTCGGTGCTCATACTCTTTCACTGTAATATCCATGCTAGTTTATTTTTCTTTTTCCTGCTTTCTTCTTGTCTGGTTAATAAACCTTAAGAAAAACCAAAAAAATTAGTGTAGCTTTTAGTTAGTTTACTTTTCTTGCTATAGTAGTAATAATTAAAAAGAAAAACCAAAAAGATTTCTCGTTCTTCTTCTGCTTGTTGGGAGCTTTCCCGTGTAAATAGTTTTATTTCTTTTATTTTCTTTGGGGGTCGATAGGAGAAGACCATGATTAAATTGTTGAAGTGGCTCTTATATGCATTATTGTTGATTTAACCAAGAGCCCATATTGTTTTGTCTTCTCTTGTTTATTGAATGCACACAGATTCCAGCTTTGTCCAATGCACGTGCACTCTTATTATTATTATTCACATCGTTCGGTCGTGCAAGTGAAGGGCAATTATGATAATATATGATGGACTGACTGAGATGAGAAAAGCTGGTATGAACTCAACCTCTCTTGTTTTTGTAAATATGATTAGTTCATCGTTCCTGATTCAGCCTATTATGAATAAACATGTTTGCAATGACAATTAGAGATCATAGTTGCTCGTGCCATGCTTGATTAGCTATGAGTTATAATGGTTTACCTTGCGTGCCAACATGCTATTAAAATGGTTGTGATGTGGTATAGTGGGGTGTTATCATCCTTTGAATGATTTAAGTGACTCGACTTGGCACATGTTCACACATGTAGTTGAAACAAATCAACATAGCCTTCACAATATTTATGTTCATGCTGGATTATATCCTACTCATGCTTGTACTCAATGTTTATTAATTTTAATGCATGTTCATGACTATTATCGCTGTCGGATTTCGGGTTCCGGCAAACCCTTGAGGTTCGAACACTGGGGTGCGCGCGGAGATCTCGCCCTCTACCTACCTGCACCCCGCTGCCTCGCTAGGATCTAAACTACGAAAGGAAAAACACAAGAGACACAAGGTTTATACTAGTTCGGGCCACCATTGTGGTGCAATACCCTACTCTTAGTTTGTGGTGTGGTGGATTGCCTCTTGGGCTGATGGTGATGAATATTACAAGGAAGAACAACCTCGCGAGGGTCTATTCTTGGCCGGGGCGATGAACTGCTTGGAGGAGTTCAGTCGCTCTCTCTCTCTCTCTCTCTAGATTGCTTGGCCTAGCTCATTCGGATCCCGGATCCAGCCCTATCTCTCGATTCAAGATGCCCTAGCTCGTGCGTGGCTAGTCCTATTTATAGGCGAAGGCCCTCGGCCTCTTCCCAAATATTGAGCGGGAAGGGCGCCAACAATTGGCCATTTTGAAGGGGAACATCTAGTACACTTATCCTGACTAAAGTTGGTCCTCGCCTGTCAAAGGATCTTGTGGTGACACCGGCTTGGGCTCCACAATGACTTCCTTCCTGTCGTTGGGCTGGTCTTGGTCTTGTTGCACCGAAATGGACGCCTTTGCTTGATGCTCTCGCCTACGCTTGCTCCCTTTGCACCAAAGAGGAAAGGAGGACATCTGCTGGCTGGCGCTGCTGGCGCCCTTGGTAAATCATGGCTTGCGTCATGGGCACCTCGTGAGGTACCCCACCTTGATCTCTCTGCCTCCTCGCGAGCCAGCCTGATGAGGCCGTGCCTGAGGAAGCTCCCTGTCGTCCGCCCCGCAAGGCTTGGCCCCTCGCGAGGATCTTAAGCTTGTGTTGATGAAGATGGGCCGTGATGGGCCCCCCTTTGAGCCATGCCGCAGGCCGCAGGCAGGCAAGTCTAGGGACCCCCGTTCCCAGAACGCCGACAATAGCCCCCGGGCCCAAGGCGCGCCCGGGCTTGGCCGAGCAGAGAGGCGAAGGGGCAAGTGTGAAGCGCCGCGGGCCCTCACAGCCTGCGGCCTTGGGCTCCGCTGGCGGTTGATTGGACGTGGGCGGCACTGTTCCCCCACGCCTCCTTATTTTGTGCCATGCTAGGCGGACTCGTAGCGGCACACAGCCACTCCCCTTTTCGCTGCTCGACCGTCCCCCACTCTTCCTCCTCTTGAACTCCAGCTTCTGCTCCCAATCCAATCTCGAACCTTCCCCCCCCCTTCCGTTGTCATGGCTCTGACGAAGAAGGGAAGAGGGAAGAAGCCCATGCCTCCGCCTCGCTCGTCGCCGTCGGCGGCCCCTGCCGTTGATCGGTCGATCATAATCAATCGAGAGGGCCTGGGCAAGGTCAGCTCGGCTTTGGCCACCATCTTCAACGAATGCGGGCGGACAACGGCCTGGCCCGCATCCCACTTCTCCATCGACAGGATAATCACCGAGGTCCGGTATTTCGCCGACACCCTGTGGGCGGGGCTGGTTCCCCCCTTTTCCGATTTCTTCAATGCCGTGCTCTCCCACTATCAGATCCATATGATGCATTTGGGTCCCGAATCCATCACTCTTCTTGCGGTCTTCGCCTTCGTTTGCGAGGCGATGATGGGCATCCTTCCCTCAGTTGCCTTGCTGCGCCACTTCTTCTCTCTGCGCCTTGTTGACCCCACCCAATGTTCGGGGTGTGTGAGCTTCATTGCTGCACCTGAAACAACGGCATCAGGGATTGACTTCAGCCTTCCTCCGCCCGCGCCTGGGTTCCGCGAGCGGTGGCTGTACGTGGACGTAGGGGTGCCCAGCCCCCTGCTGTCGGAGCCATCTTCGCCTGCTGTCCCCAATTCAGGCTGGGGCCAGGAGATGCTCACGAGTTCCCGGCTTGTCTTCGTCTGGCGCCGCTTTGCGTTCTTGAGGGAGCTCGGCGTGACGGCGCCCAAGGTGGTGAAGGAGTTCTTGCTATGCGGTGTTGCCCCTCTCCAACATCACTCTCGCCGGATGTGGGCGTTCAGCGGGCGTGAAGACCGTATGAGGCTCCAGGAAGAGGACCTGACGCTTGAAGCGCTGAGGAAGGTGCTCTTGGTCTTGACTGGGGACCCCACCCCTGGTAGCATCCGGCAAGGGGGGGGGCCTTGCTGTACCTCTGCCCGAACAGGGGCGACTTTGTAAATCAGATGCCCGTCTTCGACGAATGGGGCTGCGCCCCGCTGGCCTCCGGGGGCCTCGCGAGAACCCAGTGGTGGTGGCCGCCCTTTCAGTCGGCCACGGCGGCTCTTCCTCAAGTGGCGGAGCAGGGAGGCATGGGCCGCCGGAGGCCGAGGGGGCCTCCGCCGGGGTGACGGCGCCAGGCGGCGCTCTTGAGGGAGCAGCTCCTAAGGCCCAGGCTGCCGCGGCTGGGGGTGGCGAGCAGCTGCCCGCAGTTCTGTGGTGAGGCCCTGGGGTCCCAAGCACTCTTCTTGGTGAGGTGATCGCGGCGTGCATCGGTGTAGACGCCTGACGCTGGTCGCCTTTGACGCTCCTTCCTCGTCGCAGGCTGACCCTGCGCCAACTCTTGGGTCGCTTCGCGTGGACTTTGAGGCTCTCCGGAAGAGAAGGGAGGCCTTGGGTGACGATTACCCTTGTCTCCTGCTGAAGCGTAGGAAGTACTTCGCCACCAATGAGTAAGCCTTCCCCTTTTCTAGCTCCTGATCCTTCTGTTGCTTTTACTGATCCTTGCTCCGCAGGGCCCTTCCCGCCGAGCTCACGGAGATGGCTGAGGAGCCATCCCCCTTGGCTCCGCCCTCTCCACCGTCTTTGAGCACTCCGAGCAGCAGAGCCCTCGTGGTGAGGCCGGTCGGAGAGACGAACCATCCTGAGGCGCATCGCGGCCCCGCGCGCCTCGCGACCCTCCTTCGCGAGCCTTCTCATGGCATAGCCAGCCTGCCGTGGGCTTCTTGTCTGGTCGTCGACCGTGATTGGCTGAGGTATTCCCTGCGCTCTTTTTTAGGGGATGGGCTGGCTCCTGGTCGGGCTTCTGGCGAGGCGTGCCCGGCCGTGGAGAGGGCACCAGCCCCCAGCCCCCTTCCCGGAGGGGGAGTGCTGATTTGTGGCCCCCGACGCTCGCTTGGGGCGGATGATGGTGTGGAAGACGTACTTGAGCGTGCCCGGGAGCGTCGCGCTCTTTGCCAAGGGTTTCTCCGGAGGGCGGCTGACGCGGTGAGCCTGCTTGGTGAAGAGCTCGCTGATGAAGACGCGCGCCTTGAGGCCGAGGGCCTGCGCCTGGCTGCGGAGAGGCGCGAGCTGAAGGCGGCTGTCGCCCTTGCACGCCATCAGCGTGATCTTGACAATGGGGAGGCCAAGGCATCGCTGGCAGCCTCCCGGAAGGTCCGTTCTCGGGCCGTCGAGGAGGCTCGGGAAGCTGACCGGCGACAAGAGGCGGCGGAGGAGCGGGCGCGGGAATTCCTGGCCCGACGCCACTCACTGGAGGAGTAGGTGGAGCTGCACGAGACGGCCCTTGCGTCGATGAAGGTGGCCTCAGGCGACCCAGCAGAGCTCCAGAAGCGTGAGGAGGCGCTGACGCTGGAAGCCGCCGAACGCGCGCGCGAGTATGAGCGCCTGGAAACAAGGGAGCGCTTGGTAACGCGGGCGGAGGATGATGTCGCTGCACGGGAAGCCCGTGTCCTGGAGGAGGTCGGACATCGGGTGGCGACGACGCGCTTGAACCTTGAGCGCGAGTTCGAGGAGAGGCTGGGGTTGATCCGAGCTGAGGCTGAAGGTAGGACCGCTGCCTTGAGGGCCAAGCAGGAGGAAGTGACGCGGCGGGCCGATGCTTCTCGGGCCGCCCTTGAGGTGGCGCAGGAGGAGTTAACTACCTCCCGTGCCGAGGTGCTTCTTCTTCGCCAACGGGTGGACAAGGCTGAGGCCGTCGCGCGACAGAATGCGGACGAGATACGCCAGCGGCGGATCCTGGAGCATGAGCACGGCCCCATGCTCACCACGCTCCGGGAGAGAGCCAACGCAACCTTGGGTAACATCTGCGAGGCGGCTGTTGGCAAGCCACACGCAGTTAACTACGCTGGCAACCTTCAGTTCTTCACCGATGTGGTGACGCAGCTGGAGGCGCGGTCGGTCAGAGCCGGCAGGTTGGTGGAGGAGAGAATCCGCGCCCTGCTCGGGCGCGCCTTTTCTCGCGTCTTCAGCCATCTCCGGAATATGGACCCCCACTTCGACTTCGACGCCGCCATCGCCTTCAAAGATCCTGTGCCGCCCGGACGACTGGCACACCGGGTGGAGGACAACATGGACGCTCGTCCGGCCTTCGCTTGAGATAACGATGGCGTGATCGTGGCTGCTGATGAAGGCGGCGTGGTGAACGGCCCGATGCCGCTGGTGACAACGCGAGAGCGATGGCGAGGCCAGCGATGCAAGAACGATTCAGGGGTGCCCCGAGGATGCATTCGGGATTTATCCGACCGACCGTGCACCGTTCTGTTTCCTTACCCCCTGCGAATAGAGCTCAGGTTTTGCCACAGCGGTTGTGAGAGCATTTTGGGAGGGGGAGCCCCTCATGTAAAACTTGTGTTCTGTGTATTAGTAGATGCTATATCACCCGTACGCCCGCACCAAGTGGCTGGCTAGTTTACCTTTGTCCCGTGCGGGCCCTGAGATAGCCTGTGGAGGGCTGTGGCGTCTCAAGTGTCTCCTAATCGAACCCGTAGGATCTGCAGTAAAAACCTCCTGAGAGGATGCGGTGGCGGCAGTCTGGGCTGCACGCAAGCTAGGCCCAACCCGGCTCACGAGGGGCTCACGAGGGGAGGCAGCTGAGGCAAAGCGGTAACCGGAACGCAAGAGATTGCTCGAACGAGACTAAGCACCCCCTTCCCCAAACACACGCAAATCTCAAATTCGAATCCAACTTAAATCCAGCGGGGGAAAGTGACAACCAAAGAGAAAAGCAATGAAAGCAGAAAAAGGCCGCGTCTGGCACCTAATCTAGTCTTGGACGTCTTCTCACCAGCGCGGAGCTAAGTGCTGCCAGTGGGCGTGGGAGGGAGCCCCAGGGCCTGAGGCCGGCACCCTCGAGACTCCGGGCGTGTACAGCCCACTCATTATTACGTGAGAGTGTCACGGGCGGCGAAGCACACGAGCACTGGGCCTTCTTCACAGTACCGCCTTGCTTCATATCGCCAGACGAGGGCCCGCCTTGCGCCAAGACTCTAGTGCCATCAACAACGACCGGAAACCAGGACGCCGCCGATGGGGTAGAGCGGTCGCCAGCGGTTCCCCCGACGACCACGGGTCTTCCGCCAGGGGCAGGCCCTGAGGCTCCACCCCAGCAGAGGGCCTACCTCCTGAGAACGCCTTGCTCCGAACGCCGCGGTGGTGATGCGGATCTCGGCCCCTCTCCTGCAGCCCGGCACCCTCCTCCCGAGGGGTAGGAGATCTGGGAGCGGGCGATCGCTCGCTGTGGCGACCTGCACCTCCTGCGATTCATGATTAGCGATGCCTGCTCTCGAGGAATTAGCGGTACCGATAATCGCTGCTTCCGGCATGGCGGTGGGGCCTTCATGGGGCTCTGGAAGAGCTCGGCCACATCGCCTCGTCCCCCGGCTTGGGCTGAGGAGCGAGCCTTGTTCGTCCTCATGCTGGTGCCCTTGGTCCATCATGTGGGGCACGTATTCTTCTGGGGCCGTCATCCCGAAGGCCGCGCCATAGTGCTCCACGTGCCATGTAGCTCTGCTTGAGGCGCCCACTTGGGGGTGGTAGCGCGGTGGCCCACTGGGGCCGTGGGTCGCGGCGAGTCCTTCTTCGCTGGCCGGGAGCGGAGGCAGCGCTGCTGCCCGGTGGCCGGTCTTGGCAGCCACCGGTGTTGGAGTAGCCTTGGAGCCAGCGGCGCGTGTGGAGCCCCAGCGGGCCGGCCTGGGCTCGAGGTGGGAGCTGGGTGCGAAGGGGTGAGCACCGAGGCGGCAAAGCCAGGAGCTCGCCACCGCTCTAGCAAGACGAGCGGCCTCCTTCCAGCACTGACTGCAGTAGCTCCGGGCCACCGTGGCGCGCCCTCGAGTTCGCCTGCTCCCTGCGGGTGTACGCGCCCGCCGCGGCATGGCGTGGTTGAGGCCTCGCTGCCGACCGCACCTGCTTGTGGCGTGAGAGCTGTCGAAGCTGTCGCGTCGCCCGCAGCCCGCAGCGCCCTGCGGACCGCGAGCTGCCTCGGGCATGGGGTCGCCCGAGGCGAGCGGCTCTGCATGGGCGGGCCAAGCCGCCCAGGGACCGGGGTTGCCCGCCTGGTCGCCGGACATGATAATGACGATGCGACGGGGCATGAAGCGGCAGGAGGTGGATCCTGACGCACCCCTACCTGGCGCGCCAAATGTCGGATTTCGGGTTCCGGTAGACCCTTGAGGTTCGAACACTGGGGTGCGCGCGGAGATCTCGCCCTCTACCTACCTGCACCCCGCCGCCTCGCTAGGATCTAAACTACGAAAGGAACAACACAAGAGACACAAGGTTTATACTAGTTCGGGCCACCATTGTGGTGTAATACCCTACTCTAGTTTGTGGTGTGGTGGATTGCCTCTTGGGCTGATGATGATGAATAATACAAGGAAGAACAGCCTCGCGAGGGTCTGTTCTTGGCCGAGGCGATGAACTGCTTGGAGGAGTTCAGTCGCTCTCTCTCTCTCTCTCTAGATTGCTTGGCCTAGCTCTGTTCTGGATCCTGGATCCAGCCCTGTCTCTCTCGATTCAAGATGCCTCTAGCTATGTGCGTGGCTAGTCCTATTTATAGGCGAAGGCCCTGGGCCTCTTCCCAAATATTGAGCGGGAAGGGCGCCAACAATTGGCCATTTTGAAGGGGAACATCTAGTACACTTATCGACTAAAGTTGGTCCTCTTTGTCAAAGGCTCGTGGTGGTGGCCTTGGCTTGGGCTCCACAATGACTTCCTTCCTGCCGTTGGGCTGGTCTTGGTCTTGTTGCACGAAATGGATGCCTTTGCTTGATGCTCTCGCTGCGCTTGCTCCTTTGCACCAAAGAGGAAAGGAGGACCTCTGCGGGCTGGCGCCGCCTGGCGCCCTTGGTCGTCATGGCTTGCGTCATGGGCACCTCGTGAGGTACCCCGCCTTGATCTCTCCACCTCCTCGTGAGCCAGCCTGATGAGGCCGTGCCTGAGGAAGCTCCCTGTCGTCCGCCCCGCGAGGCTTGGCCCCTCGCGAGGGTCTTAAGCTTGTGTTGGTGAAGATGGGCCGTGATGGGCCCCCCTTTGAGCCACGCCGCAGGCCGCAGGCAGGCAAGTCTGGGGACCCCCGTTCCCAGAACGCCGATAGTCGCTCTCTAGTTAGTCGCTTCCCAGTCTTTTGCTAGCCTCACTTGAACTAAGCAGGAATACGGCTTGTGCATCCAATCCCTTAAACCCCAAAGTTATTCCATATGAGTCCACCATACCTTCCTATATGTTGTATCTACCTGCCGTTCCGAGTAAATTTATATGTGCCAAACTCTAAACCTTCAAATAAACATTCTGTTTTGTATGCTCGAATAGCTCATGTATCAACTAGGGCTGCCCTTATCTTCCATGCTAGGCGGGTTATTCTCAACAGGAGTGGATTCCGCTCCTCACTCACGAGAAAATGGCTGGTCACCGGGATGCCCAGTCCCATGCTTTATACAAACTAAATCAAAATAATTGCAAACAAAACTCCCCCTGGGACTGTTGCTTGTTGGAGGCACTCGTTGTTTTGAGCAAGCCATGGATTGATGCTTGTTGGTGGAGGGGGAGTATAAAGTTTACCATTCTGTTTGGGAACCGCCTATAATCTGTGTAGCATGGAAGACATCGCCATCTCTTGGTTGTTATGTTGACAATGAAAGTATGCCGCTCAAAATATTATTTATCTCTATTTCAAAACCAAGCTCTGGCACCTCTACAAATCCCTGCTTCCCTCTGCGAAGGGCCTATCTATTTACTTTCATGTTGAGTCATCACCCTCTTATTAAAAAGAACTAGCTGGAGAGTGCAGCTGTCATTTGCATCCATTATTATTAATTTATATTGGGTATGACTATGATTGGATCTCTTTTACCATGAATTACAATGGCTAGTCAGTCCTTGCTCTTTAAAGGTGCTCTGCATTTATGTTTTGCGGTCTCAGAAAGGGCTAGCGAGATACCATCTTATTATATCATATCGTGATTGTTTTCAAAAAGTGTTGTCATCTGAGATTTATTATTATGGCTCGCTAGTTGATTATGCTATTGATATGAGTAAACATGAGACTTAAGAGTTATTGCAAATGTGGTTAGTCATAATCTTTGTTGAAAACTTGAATGCTGGCTTTACATATTTACAACAACAAGAGCAAACAGAGTTTGTAAAAGTTTTTCTTTATCACTTTCAGTTTATCAACTGAATTGCTTGAGGACAATCAAAGGTTTAAGCTTGGGGGAGTTGATACGTCTCCGTCGTATCAACTTCTCCAAACACTTTTGCCCTTGTTTTGGACTCTAACTTGCATGATTTGAATGGAACTAACCCGGACTGATGCTGTTTTCAGCAGACTTTCCATGGTGTTATTTATGTGCAGAAACAAAAGTTCTCGGAATGTCTTGAAACCCCACGGAACATCTATTTGGAAAAAAGAAAAATATTGGAAGAAAAATCCACGTCAGGGGGCCCACACCCTGTCCAGGAGGGTGGGGGGCGCGCCAGCCCACCTAGGGTGTGCCCCCTACCTCGTGGGCCCCCTGACGCTCCACCGACCTCAACTCCAACTCCATATATTCATTTTCGGGGAGAAAAAAAATCAGAGAGAAGGATTCATCATGTTTTACGATACGGAGCCGCCGCCAAGCCCTAAAACCTCTCGGGAGGGCTAATCTGGAGTCCGTTCGGGGCTCCGGAGAGGGGGGGTTCGTCGCCGTCGTCATCACCAACCATCCTCCATCACCAATTTCATGATGCTCACCGCCGTGCGTGAGTAATTCCATTGTAGGATTGCTAGACGGTGATGGGTTGGATGAGATCTATCATGTAATCGAGTTAGTTTTGTTAGGGTTTGATCCCTAGTATCCACTATGTTCTGAGATTGATGTTGCTGTGACTTTGCTATGCTTAATGCTTGTCACTAGGGCCCGAGTGCCATGATTTCAGATCTGAACCTATTATGTTTTCATGAATATATGTGAGTTCTTGATCCTATCTTGCAAGTCTATAGTCACCTACTACGTGTTATGATCCGGCAACCCCGAAGTGACAATAATCGGGACCACTCCCGGTAATGACCATAGTTTGAGGAGTTCATGTATTCACTATGTGCTAATGCTTTGTTCCGGTACTCTATTAAAAGGAGGCCTTAATATCCCTTAGTTTCCATTAGGACCCCACTGCCACGGGAGGGTAGGACAAAAGATGTCATGCAAGTTCTTTTCCATAAGCACGTATGACTATATTCGGAATACATACCTACATTACATTGATGAATTGGAGCTAGTTCTGTGTCACCCTATGTTATGATTGTAACATGATGAACCGCATCCGACCTAATTCTCCATCACCGATCCAATGCCTACGAGCTTTTCCTATATTGTTCTTCGCTTATTTACTTTTCCGTTGCTATTGTTACAATCAATACAAAACACCAAAAATATTACTTTTGCTATCGTTACTTTTGTTACCGTTACCACTACTATCATATTACTTTGCTACTAAACACTTTGCTGCAGATACTAAGTTATCCAGGTGTGGTTGAATTGACAACTCAACTGCTAATACTTGAGAATATTCTTTGGCTCCCCTTGTGTCGAATCAATAAATTTGGGTTGAATACTCTACCCTCAAAAACTGTTGCGATCCCCTATACTTGTGGGTTATCAGGCCTGTCCCTGCAGCGTTGATAAATCCAACGGCTGAGCTCTGTCTGGTGGGCCGGCCCCGTTCACATCACCTCCTGGGGCCGTTGGTGCTTGGCCCTCTCACGCGATAACCTCAAGAGATTCGTTCGGCGCAGGTTGTCTGACCACCTCGCAGGACCAGCACAGCAAACAAGAACCAAGACCAGCCGCAACCCGCCTTGAGGTAGGGCCTCGTGAGTCCCGGGCTGGCTACGATTGCCCAGATACACCTCGTCTAGCCCTGCCGTGCAAGCCACATGTCAGGGTGGGGCTGTACACGCCCTGGGGGCTCTCCGCAGTAGGGAGTCTCCCTCCCACGTACCAGTGGAAGCACCATGCGTGCTGGCCGTCGACACTGCCGAGGAGCGGCTATGCCCGTGCACAAGCGGAAGCACTATGCTCCGTGCTGGTGATAAACAACTGAGGGCGGCCTCACGTCCGTACAAACCTCAGGGAGCCCAGAGCTCAGTATACGGCCTCACTGCAATGCCTCCCCTCGGGAGAGTCGCGCAAGGGGACTGGGCACGGGGGCTGCACTCGGGTCACGCCCAAGCGTACGCCACCCAACTAGGTCTCCCGGACCTGGTCGTCGCGCGCCCCTCCTCGGCGAGGGCAAAGGTATGGAGATTGTTTGCACGTCAAGGGGAACTCCTGAGCATCGCGACTCAGGAGCCTAACTGGTCACGTAGCCCCTCACTCCTTGGTCCGTCCTGGTCTCCGGTCGGCCCAACGGCGGTTGAGGTATGCGCGGGGCAGGGCCCTGCCGACGTAGAACATTAAACTATCCTCATGTCTCCTTCATATTAGCTGTTTGCGTGTCAAGGGGGACTCCTGAGCATCACGACTCAGGAGCCTAACTAGTCACGTAGCCCCTCACTCCTTGGTCTGTCCTGGTCTCCGGTTGGCCCAACGGCGGTTGAGGTATGCGCGGGGCCGGGCTCTGCCGACGCAGAACATAAAGCAAATAGGAAGAAAATCGCAAAATCTCAAAGCAAATATTATAAGACATATTGTTCTCACAATATCAAAAGCGAGTTTAACGCCTCCACGAGGCATAGTGCCTGTTGCAGGAATAAAACAGAAAAGCAGCCGCAGTTCACCCCTGGACACCGCCGTCGCCCACAAGAGGTGCTCCTTCCTTGGTGGCATCGCCTTCACCTACACCACCAGCTGGAGCTGTGGGATCGGTGGAACTACTGGTCGAAGGCGCGGGGGTGAAGCCAAGGAACTTCTTCAGCAGGGCCTCCACTTGACCTTTCACGGCTGCGGCGGCAATTTTGTAGTGTTCATCAGCCACGGGTTCCAGCAGCTCGTCAAGACGAGCGCTGGGGTCACGAAGGTGCAGATGGCTGAAGACACGCGTCAGTGCGGCTGAAGAAAGGAAGCGGGCCTCTGCCTCTGCCATGGGACCAATGCCCTCCATGACTTCCTCGAGCGCCTTCACCAAGAAGGGAAGCAGCTGAGCAGGGCCATCCTTGTCGGTGGTCAGCGGCTTCTCCAAGCCCTTCTCATACAGTGACTTCAGCGCCACACGGGACCTCTCCTCAAGGACCCAGAAAGCCACATGGTCTTCAGCCAGAACCTTCGCCCTGGCATCAAGATCGACCTTCTCTGCCTCCACCTTTCGCTCCAGCTCCTCCAGCCGGCCGCGTTCAGCGGCCTGCGTCTTTGCCAGCTCCCCCAGCTCGGCGTCACGGTTCTTGATGGCGTCCTCCCGAGCCCTCATCTCCTCCTCCTTCGCCCGGCGGCCACGAGCTTCTTCTGCATGCTCATCACGCAGGCTCTTCAGCTCTTTCTCCAACGCCCGACAGCGGTCGTGGGCGGCCTTTTCAGCGCTGCCTCACGATCGGCCGTAGCCTGCGTGATGGCTCGCTTCTCCTTCTCGGAGGCTGTTGCGGCCTGGTTCAGCGTCGCTCGGACCACCGCGTCAGACTAAAGCCAGCCGGATGCCAGCTCCAGGCGCCCGGCCACCAGGCGCGGATCCGCGCCTCGAAGATCTTCCCGCAGCTGGGTCATCTCTGAAAGGGCGTGCTCCAAGATAGCAAAGGAGGCAGAAGAACCTGAGAACAATGGCGCGACAGGAGAAGGAGGCGACGCCGTCACCAGGGCCTGGGAGACCAAGGGCTCCTGAGCCTATGGGACCTCGGCGGATGAGCCGGACATCGACACTTCTGGGGCCAGCGGGGCCTTGGGGGCTGACTCCTCGTGACGACGCTCACCCTGGTCTCGCGAGGGTGCCCGGGCCGGGGAGGTGCGAGTGTTGTCACCTCCCTTCTCCGTGGAGGGGGGCGCGGCCGCCGCATCCTCCTTCCTCCTCTTCGCCGAAGAGAGCGGCCTGGTCAACCAAGGACGAACGTCAGGAAACAGCAGTATAAGCATAAACAAGACGAAGCTCAAGCACTTACTGGTCCACCACAGCATAGTCCACCCTCCGCTTGGTAAACTTGAAGCCCGAGAGCCTCGAGGCTTGAGGTGCGGGCGCGCCGGCTCCAGAAGCAGAGTACAGTGCAACAGAAGGGCCGGAGGCAGCTCGTGGCGGTGTCAAGGCGGGGGCAGTATCTCGAGAGACCAGCGATGATCTGCCCCTTGTCGGGATGACGGGCAGGTCCCCTCCTCCTGGCGGGTGTTGGTCTCGGCATCGTCTGACAGGGCACAGAGGATGTTAGCTTTGCTCAAGGGGGAAGTTTCCCCCATCTCCTCAGGGGTCGCCTCTGAGTCCACCTCTTCTTCTTCCTCCCCACTGGACTCATCAGAAGACAGCTCCACTGGCTACGGCGCCTGTCGGTGTCAAAACCGGCGGATCTCGGGTAGGGGGTCCCGAACTGTGCGTCTAGGCGGATGGTAACATGAGACAAGGGACACGATGTTTTTACCCAGGTTCGGGCCCTCTCGATGGAGGTAATACCCTACTCCTGCTTGATTAATATTGATGATATGGGTAGTACAAGAGTAGATCTACCACGAGATCAAGGATGCTAAACCCTAGAAGCTAGCCTATGGTATGATTGTTGTTCGTCCCACGGACTAAAACCCTCCGGTTTATATAGACACCGGATATGTTAGGGTTACACGAGTCGGTTACAATGGTAGGAGATCTACATATCCAGATCGCCAAGCTTGCCTTCCACGCCAAGGAAAGTCCATCCGGACACGGACGAAGTCTTCAATCTTGTATCTTCATAGTACAGAGTCCGCCAATGGTGATAGTTCGCTATCCGGACACCCCTAATCCGGGACTCCTCAAGAGCCCCTAACCAGGCTTCAATGACGATGAGTCCGGCGCGTTGATTGTCTTCGGCATTGTGAGGCGGGTTCTTCTCCAAATTCCATATATTTGTCGAATAGTGTCCGGCTTCTGATAAATGCTGCACTCCTTGGCTTCTACGCCCAATAATGGCCATCTTCCACGTGTTTGAATGAATGCAAAAAGCCAGAGTATTTTTACACTTACCCCCTAGCCGCGCAAATGAGCTGCCTATAAGAGGGGCGAGGATCTAGATCTGAGTCACACCATCCCTCCTTCGCGAGCTTTCATCGGAGCGCCTCTGACCAAAGCCCATTCCATCATGGACAGTCGACGCGGCTCCTCCTCTCGCGCTCCCAGCCCTCAGCCTAGAAATTGGGAGAGATGCTCAGTCCCGCATAGCGAGCTAGTTATACTCCAAACCAAGGGATTTCTTCCCCCGGCCTTCATGGTTCCGGTTCGAGCCGGACTTGCCACCTACAAGGGCGGAAAGAAAGCGGAGAGTGTCCCCGATCCCTCTATAGGAGAGCGGGTATGCTTCATCTCTTATCTAGTAAGAGGACTCAGATTTCCAATCCATCCGTTCCTCCGGGGGCTCTTGGAGTTCTACGGCCTCCAGTTGCACCACCTTAGTCCTGCCTCCATCTTGCACATCGCGGGCTTCGTGGCCCTTTGCAAACTGTTCTTGGGCATCGAGGGTCATTTCGGGCTGTGGAAGAGATTATTCTGCCTAGTACCCCGTTCTTATGAGGGGTCAATATATCAAGTGGGCGGATCCGAGCTATGGCGCATCGCCGGGACCGGATACCTATCCGGAACCCCGAAGAAGGCGTCCGAAGACTGGCCTTTGGAATGGTTTTACATGGAGGACGTCCCGCTGCCGGATCCTATTCGGATCGGCCTTCCGGAGTTTAGCAATGCTCCTCTAAAGAAGCGCCTAAGCTGGCGCCCTCGGGGCCCCTGGAGGGAAAATGACCGGGATGTCCTCTACTTGATGAGCCGAATAAGATTACTGGCTCATGCCGGATTGACCATGATTGGAGTCATGGCGATCTGCATTATGAGGGGAGTGCAGCCGCTCCAATATAGGGGCCACCCCATGTGGGACTTCAACGGGGAGGACGATGCCACCCGCCATGGCCGCAAAGGGCCGGAATCGGTCACCCAACTAGTGAAGATCTTGTCTGCCATGTATAAAGGGGAGGAGGAGGATTTCCTCCGCGTCAATCCACTGAAGGAGTTTTCTTCGAATAATCCTCGAAGCTGGGTAAGCAAACATCTTTGTGGCCTGTCCGATCCATGTTCCCGTGGTTAAATATCTCATTTCATGGTTTCTACGCAGGAACTGCGCCGGACTGTGGAGAAGATACATAGCCCGCCCCCACAACCCGAGGATCCGGAACGGTCCCTCGATCCAACCTCCGAAGAGGATCCGGATATAAAGGTGGAGTTGATCGACGGGGTATTCCACCAACTTAGCATCGACAATACTTTGGTTGCCATTATGGCCGATTACCACGGAATACTTCCAGCCTTGCAGGTAACTGAGACCGAGGTCCCAATACTCTGATAATGACCCATCCGTGCTAATTTCTTGATCACCGTATACCAATGGTGTTTCGCAGGGGTACCTTTGAGGCAGGCAGCCGAGCTCGCGGGCTGGCCAACAAAGGCGTCTGGCCCGCAGGTCTAAAAGGAGTGCGGTCCGGATCGAAACTCCGCCAAGAACGGTATGGCGGTCACCATGTTCCTAGAATTGATTCTCGAAGGCGATTAACGCCGACGCTCTTTTCAGGAAAGAGCGCCGCCGGATCGAGTCCGGAGAGTTGTTAATCGAACCTCCGCCGCCAGGCTCCAAAGCCGGGTCGAAGCGGAGGTGAACACGAGGCGACGTCGGATGCTCCTCCGACAGAGGATGCCGACAGATTGTCCGCCACCAACTCCGAGGTGGAGAGCGCCTGAATCACAAAGCGCCACGACAGTTCTTCGTGACGATATTTCTCCCAAGAGGCCTTGAATGCCTTCAATTCGGGAGATGCGCACCTCCGTGCCGCTCAAGATGGTCTAGCCAGAGCCACGGAGCAGTATGTAAAGGACATACGAGTAAGGAAATTTGACAGTTATATATGCCAGTAGCCCCCGAGACTTAAAATAGTTAGAATAACTGATTTAAGGATCATTTGTTATGCAGGATCTTACAAAAAAGAGTACCCGACTGTCCCAGGAGCTTGAAGAGTGCAAGGCCCAACTTGAGGCCGCACTAGCCACTACAGGTGGAGCCACAGAGACCCCTTCTGGTAATATACGCTTCAAAAGATAAATAGTTTATGAAGTGCGGCGGGTGTGTAAATCTGACAAAAATATTGCAGATGGCGCCGGACTAGATCCGGACAAGCAACAACTCTTGCGCCAGCTAAAGGCGGCGAGGCGTGCTTACGAGGGTGCGGCAGGAGAAAAATAACCTCAAGATGCCAACACCAAACTGGGTGAGGAACTAAAGGATGTTCATGCCCGGTTGTCCGACTTCAGAAGGAGAATCGGCGACCGTCGCGGCATTTTCGATAAGTGCTTGAGCAAACTTTGAAAGAGTTCGGCGAGGAAGGTGACTAACATAAACATGTATGTAGGTTTGCTCACAGGTCGCCCCGAGGAGGAGATGCCCAGTTCTTGGTGATCTTCTTCCCGAATTGCGTCGGCACGAGCGAGTCCGGCGGTGATGAAAGGCGTCGGCTAGGCCTTGTGGCCATCTATCTCCCCCCTCAAGGCGTTGGGGAGCTGGCGAGTGGCTTCAAGGAGCACGGCGGCGCTTCCGACTATGGAAGATATCGGCTGCCGTCAAAGGCGCCAGGAGGCTGGGCCATGGTAAAGATGCGGTACACGGGTGACCCAAACCACATGGCCGAGGTCGGACTGTGGGGCTGATGGGATGGAGATCCTGTAAGCTTAGTGTACGCCAAGTAGAATTGGCGCCAAGTATTCCTAGCAAGATTGTAAATTAGATAGCCTATTAGATGCCATTGAGGAGGAATACAATGAGTCGAGTTGACTATGTAAAAATATGACATGAAAAAATGTCTTCTAGCCGGATTGTAGATCGTTTGTCATAGCGGACCTTTTCGCCCGACCTCGGGACCCAATAGTCCGGAGTGTGTCCGAATACCTTCGTGGTTATATAAGAACCGGGTATGCATGGAGACAAGGCGAGGGGTCATTATTGCTGTATCGGATAAGTGCCCAACTAGTTATGTTATATTACATGGGTAGTAAGAAACATCTTCCAGGAGAATAGTTCCGTTAAGGGTTCCTTTCATTTGGGATGCATGCCCTAAAGTGCATGTCAAAGCTGCTATGAAAGAAGAAAATCATCCGGGGCAGATGGGTAAATAGTTAAAATCATCTTTCAGTTCACCGATCGAATATTCCCTTAAGAACGCTAGCTTTCGCTTCACCCGGTCGAGGTACACATCCGCTGACCGGCGATAATAATCGCAGAGGTGCTCCTTTACCACCTAGCCGAACAATCGGGAACGAGGGGTAAGCACAGAGCCAGCAACCCAGCTTGGCCAAAATTTAAGTCATATCGATGCATATAATGGTGAATAAAAGGTACATGCGGAAGTTTGACGCATGTGTTGGGCATGAAGCCCGTATAAAATAAGCTTCTGGTAAAGAAGCCCCCAGATATAATGAGCGCGTACAGCGTGTCAAATATGTGCGAACAAAGCGCAAACGAGCCTCTCAAGGCTTCAGGATGAAGGAGGGGGAAGGAGAGAAATAAAAGACAGCAAAAATAGAAAATGTGGACGGAGGAAGGAAGGGAACTTGGAGTCTGGCGCTTAGGCGTAGAATCTTCGTAGATGGGCTGCGTTCCACGGGTTCGGCTCGAGTCGGTTATCCGATGCATTTCGCAGATGGTATGCTCCGCCGGTCAGGACCTGGTCGATGATGAAGGGACCTTCCCATTTGGGCTTGAGTTTGTCCTTTTTCTTGTCCGGCACGCGTAGAACTAGTTCGCCAATGTTATAAGCTTTGGCCCGTACTTCCCTGCTTTGATATCTTTGAGCCTGCTGTTGATAGAATGCGGAACGAGCTTTTGCCACGTCGCTCCTCCTCCAATGCGTCCAACTGTCCTGCCGATCGAGCTCGGCTTCTCTTTCTTCATACATGCGCACGCGAGGTGAGTCATGAATTATGTCGCAGGCAGGACTGCCTCGCACCGTACACCATAAAAATGGTGTGAATCCGTAGTACGATTGGCGTGGTCCGCAGCCCCCAAAGTACGGATTCGAGCTCCTCAACCCAAAGGCGTGTTAGATTCCTTGAGGGACCGCACTAGTCCGGGTTTAATGCCGCTCATGATTAGACCGTTTGCTCGCTCGACTTGGCCGCTGGTTTGAGGGTGATAGATCGAGGCGTAATCAAGCTTGATGCCCATGTTTTTGCACCATAATTTGACATCATCGGCCGTGAAGTTGGCGCCGTTATCGATGATGATCTTTGTGGGGACACCGTAACGGTGAACTACCCCGATATGAAGTCTATCACCGTCCGGATTCGCCGCTTTAACAGGTTTGGCCTCTATCCATTTGGTGAATTTATCCACCATGACCAATAGGTATTTTTGCTTTTGGGTTCCCCCTTAAGGGGTCCAACCATGTCAAGCCCCTGCATCATGAACGGCTAGGTGATGGGTATAGTTTTGAGGGCGGTGGGTGGCATGTGGCTTTGGTTAGCAAAAAGCTGGCAAGCGACGATCGTTGGACTAAATCCAAGATCTGCCGGCCGTCGGCCAATAAAATCCTGTACGGAAGGCCTTGCCTACAAGGGCCGGGCTGCGGCGTGGTGCCCACCCAGTCCGACATGAATTTCAGCCGGAGGTTTCGCCCTTCCTCTTGAGATACACCTTTGAAGGACTCGGTAGTGCTTTTCTTATAAAGCTCTCCTCATGGACTTTATAGTCTTTCGATCGCCGTACTATGCAGCGAGCCTCATCTTGGTCTTCGGGGAGTTCCTGCCTAGTAAGGTAGGCTAGGAATGGTTCCGTCCACAGGGCGATAACCGCCATTATTTCATGGGCGGAGGGTGTTATCTCGGTGGCGAGCCGCCCGATTGTGTCAGAGTGTTGGGCGTCAGGCAGTGCGGTTGGGTCCGGATTGTTATTGCGGACTCCCTTCCCATAATACGGATGGCTTGAATAGCCGTTCGAGAAAGATGTTAGGCGGGGCGGCATCGCGTTTTGCACCGATGCGTGCCAATATGTCCGCCGCTGGTTGTTATCGGGCTATATGATGAAATTGAGCCCTTGAACCGTCTTGACATGTTTAGGACCGCATTGCGGTATGCTGCCATTTTGGATCTTTGGCATCAAAGTCTCCGTTTATTTGAGATAGCGCGAGGTTGAATCGCGCACCTCTAGGCGTTTAATGCCCATGGAGATCGCCATCCGGAGGCCGTGCGTAAGGGCCTCGATTCGCCTGCGTTGTTGGAGTCCGTATACATTATCTAAAGGATGTATTGGACTGTGTCCCGGTTGGGGACGTCAGACGACGCCAGCCCCAGTGCCGCCAACATTTTGGAGCCGTCAAAGTGCATGATCCAATTGGAGTATGCGCCGTACTCTTTAGGGAGTTCGGCTTCGGTCCATTCGGCCACGAAGTCGGCCAAAACCTGCGACTTGACAGCTCGCCGTGGCTTATGGGTTATGTCGAATGGAAGGAGCTCTATGGCCCATTTAGCAATCCGGCCCGTCGCGTCGCGGTTGTTTATAATGTCGTTAAGAGGTACTTCGGAGGCTACCATTATCGAACACTCTTGGAAGTAGTGTCGTAGCTTCCGGGATGCCATGAACACCGCGTATGCTATCTTTTGATAGTGTGGGTACCGGGACTTGCATGGAGTGAGGACAGTGGACACGTAATAAACCGGTCTTTGAAGAGGGAACCGGTGTCCGTCCGTTTCTCGTTCGACAACGAGCACCGCTCTGACAACTTGATGTGTTGCGGCGATATATAATAGCATTGGTTCGCCCATGTTGGGCGCGGCCAGGACCGGATTTGTTGCCAATATGGCTTTTATCTCTTCGAGTCCGGCCGTTGCGGCATCCGTTCACTCGAAGTGTTCGGTGCGGCGGAGGAGGCGGTAAAGGGGTAACGCCTTTTCTCCCAAACGGGAAATAAAGCGGCTTAGAGCCGCTACGCATCCAGTCAATTTTTGTATTTGTTTGAGGTCTTTTGGAATATCCAATTGTGACAGAGCTCGGATCTTGGCTGGGTTTGCTTCAATTCCTCTACGGACACAATGAAGCCCAGAGCTTTCCGCTGGAGCATGAAGCCGCATTTTCCGGATTGAGCTTGATGTCATATTTTCGAAGATTGTCAAATGTGAGCCTCAAATCGTCTACTAGAGTTTCGATATGCTTGGTTTTGACGACCACGTCATCTACATATGCTTCCACTGTTTTGCCGATCTGGTTTGCGGACATGGTAGAATCGCAGCGATAAGTTCTTGGCGTTTTTGAGCCCGAAGGGCATTGTGTTGAAGCAGAATGCGCCGTATGGAGTGATGAATGCTGTTGCAGCTTGATCTGGCTCCGCCATCTTGATTTGGTGGTAGCCGGAGTACGCGTCGAGGAAGCACAATGAGTCGTGTCCTGCTGTGGCGTCGATCATTTGATCAATTCGAGGGAGGGGGAAGGGATCCTTTGGGCAAGCCTTATTAAGGTATTTGAAATCAACACATAGGCGCCAGGATTTGTCCTTCTTTGGTACCATCACCAGGTTTGCTAGCCAGTCCAGATATTTTATATCTCTGATGAATCCAGATTCCAAAAGTTTGGCTAGCTCCTCTTCCATGGCATGTCTCTTGGGTTCGGAAAAGCGCCGAAGAGCCTGTTTGACTGGCCTGAATCCTTTTAGGATATTTAGGCTGTGCTCGCCAGCCAGTGGGATTCTGGCATGTCCGAAGGGTGCGAGCAAAGATGTCCCAGTTTTCTCGTAGAAATTCTCGTGGTCTTGGCGTCTACATCGGGGTTTAATTGTGTCCCCATGGAGGCCGTCTTTGCGGGTCCGTTGGGTGGACTTGGAATTTGACTATTTCATCCGCTGGTTTAAAAGAGGTGGACTTGGATCTTTTATCAAGTATCACATCGTCCCTGTTCACCGTGGGCGATCGCAGAGAGTTCCTCGGCCGCTAGGGCTTGGATAGTGCCTCAAGGGCTAGTGCAGTTGTCTTGTTTTGGCGCGAGTGCTATGTTGGATCACTAGCGAGTGATGATTCCGTTAGGTCCGGGCATTTTAAGCTTCATGTACCCATAATGGGGTATAGCTTGAAAAATTGTGAATGCCTCTCGCCCTAATAAAGCGTGATATCCGCTGCTGAGCAGGGCCACTAGAAATGTGACCTCCTCGGACTGTAGTTGTCCGGCGAAATAACACTACATCGATGTGATTTTTCCTGTGCAGCATGCTTCCGGCTAGGGATTATTCCTCTAAAGGTTGTGCTGCTTCGCTCAATGCGGTTCCATCTATTTCCATTTTTGGAGGGTTTCCTCATATATGAGGTTTAGTCGCTGCCGCCATCCATGAGTACCTTAGTAAAGCGAAAAATCCACTATCAGACGAGAGGACCAATGCGGTGGTGCTCGGGCTGTTCGAATTTAGGTTAAATCCGGCATTAAAGGTAATAGCCGTGTCACTCCATGGATTTATTGTTGCTACTTGGTAGACTTGCAAGGTTTGGAGTGTTCGTTTTGCATGTTATTTGATGTGAAAGTCTCAAGACTATTAACACCGTATTAGCGTTCTTTGGGCTGGAATTCGAAGCTAGAAGCTCTTCGCCACTTTTGGCCACCTGCCGTAGTATCCAACATGCTCGAAGGCTATGAGTTGGAGTGGCGCCCTCTGTGCTATGGATTTTGTAGGGTCCGTTTAGCCAACCCTCCAGTACGGTTCCGTACCCTTTAGGGGGTTTTGGTTTTTTGTTGTTTAACCCAGGTGCTTGGTAATGATGCACCCTTTTATTTCGGACTAGGGATGTATTCGGGGCCGGATTATCCCAAAATTTACTTTCGGTTTTCCAGGCGCTCTCAATCGCACAGTACTTTTGTACTATGGTCACCAAGTCAGCAAAGCGTGTAATTTCGCGGCGAATTATGGCGTTTAGGATTCCCTTGTCCGTGCAATTTTTGCAGAAAATTGGGATTCGTCCTCCTCTCGGCAGTCCTTTATCCTGTCCATAACCAGGGAGAATCGGCCCGATAATGATGTCTTGTTTCAGCGGGCTCTTGCGAATTTGGGATAGATTGCTAATGTTTGGGTGGGCGGGTGGAACTGGATCTGGAACCCGTCAATTTAAGACTCGGGGGCCGGAAGTTTCGAACTCGGAAGTTTGGATTTTGAATGCTATCAATGAATCCATCCGTCGCTGACTTTAAGTTCGTGGCTTGATCGACATCCGTCCCTCTGCGGGAATCCGGCATGGAGGATCGGGAATCCGGACGAAACTAGTCCTTAAGATAGAAGAAGAATTGCCGCATTGCTCCTCTACCACAGCAACATGATGGGTAGCACGGGAGAGTTGATCTCTCGGATCGGTTTTAGGCCCAATCCGTCGTAGTCATGGCGACTCCTAGGCGGCGATGCGATCCAAGAGCTCGTTTACGGAGGAGAGCTCGATCGGATCTAACTGTTCGGCAAGTTTCGAACTAACGTGAAGATTGGTTTTGATGACTCGAGAAGTCATCGTCGGCGCGGTGGTCGAACTGGCGGTCATGAGAAAACCACGCAGCCGAAGAGTCTGACCAGTAGCCAAGGCTCCTTTGGCGATAGTATCGTCCTTAAAGACGGGATGAGGCATCCTTCCTGACGACGACGGCATAGAGGAACTCTCAATGAAAGCACCAATGTCGGTGTCAAAACCGGCGGATCTCGGGTAGGGGGTCCCGAACTGTGCGTCTAGGCGGATGGTAACAGGAGACAAGGGACACGATGTTTTTACCCAGGTTCGGGCCCTCTCGATGGAGGTAATACCCTACTCCTGCTTGATTAATATTGATGATATGGGTAGTACAAGAGTAGATCTACCACGAGATCAAGGAGGCTAAACCCTAGAAGCTAGCCTATGGTATGATTGTTGTTCGTCCTACGGACTAAAACCCTCCGGTTTATATAGACACCGGATAGGTTAGGGTTACACAGAGTCGGTTACAATGGTAGGAGATCTACATATCCGTATCGCCAAGCTTGCCTTCCACGCCAAGGAAAGTCCATCCGGACACGGGACAAAGTCTTCAATCTTGTATCTTCATAGTCCAGGAGTCCGGCCAACGGTGATAGTTCGGCTATCCGGACACCCCCTAATCCGGTACTCCCTCAGCGCCGTGGGGGCTTCGGAGGGTGCAGGCGGCACCAGCCCGCGCCTGTCGAAGGTAGGCCTGGCGGCCATGATATGCTCCCAGTCCTTGCGGCGGAACAAGGGAACGAAGGCACTCGGCGGTACTCTTGGTTGTCCCCGACCAAGAGGCGCAAAACTGCAGACAGCTCATTGTCAGGCAAGGGCTCCGGGCACAGGCAAATCTTGTCCTCTTCATCCCCAACCCTCCACAAGGGGCGCACGCGCGCCTGAAGAGGAGCGACACGCAGCAGCATGAATTCCCTCAGGAGCATGGCCCCTGTCACCTTCGCCGCCTTTTCGTTGCCCGGCTTTAGGTCGGTCTGCATCTGCTCCAACACTGACGACGCCCGCTCATCAGTGAGCTTCGTGCAAGACCACCCCTTGTCGGAATAAGGCTTCTCCATCGACAGCGCCAAGCGCGGGTGGACACACTTGGCGCCCATCATGAACCATTTGGCCCTGAGGTTGTCGGCCTTCTTCCCGGTGTTCGAGATCAAGTTGGCCTTGCCGGCCATAATAAAATTGGCGCACCCGAAGATATGGCCCTCGCTGATGCGGAGGAAGAAGAAGTGGCGCAGTAGAGCCACGGACGGCATCACGCCCAGATACGCCTCGCAATAGTAGGCGAAGATGGACAGGAGAAGGACGAAGTTGGGATGAAGATGCAGCGCTTGCAGCCCGTAGTGGCCGAGGACCTCATAGAAGAAGTCAGAGAAGGGGGGAACCAACCCCGCGGCGATACTGCTCGTGAAGAAGGGGAAGAAGGTGCTCCCCTCGGGCTCCGGCACGTCGGAGGCCACCCGGAGCTCTGTCTTCCCCCTCTCCTTGCTCTCCCCTGCCGTTAGCAAGCGCGTGGCGGCGAGATTCTTCTCCGAGACATTGGGCGCGTCGAGAGCTGGTTCGTTCCAAGGTTTGACGGAAGCTCCAGTTGGTATGCCACTTTACCACGCCTTTCTAGAATAGTGAATGGATCAATATAGCGAGGAGCTAGCTTTCCCTTGATCCCGAAGCGGTGAGCACCCTTCATTAGTGTAACTCGAGGATAAGCCTTTTCGCCAGGTTGGTAGACCATGTCTTTATGATGACGGTCATACTGACTCTTCTGACGTGACTGCGCAGTCTTGAGATTCTCGCAAATAATGCGGACTTGTTCTTCAGCATGTTGGATAATATCCAGACCGAAGAGTGGACGTTCCCCAGTTTCTGATTAGTTCAGAGGGGTTCGACACTTTTGTCTATATAACACTTTGAAGGGGGGCCATCTTTAGACTAGCTTGATAGCTATTATTATAAGAGGACTCAGCATACGGGAGAGATTCCTACCATTTCTTGCCGAAGGAAATAACACAAGCTTGAAGCATGTCTTCGAGAACTTGGCTGACACGTTCAACTTGCCCTTGCAACTGAGGATGAAATGCAGTACTGAATGACAGATGAGTCCCATAGCTTCTTGGAAACTTGCCCAGAATCTTGAAGTGAACAAGCTTCCACGATCCGCACTGATAACCAGTGGAATACCATGAAGTGAAACAATTCTGGACATGTAGAGAGTTGCAAGCTGACTAGCAGTGATAGTTTCTTTGACCGCCAGAAAATGTGCAACTTTAGAAAGCCGGTCAATGACGACAATAATAGCATAATTACCTTTCTGCGAGTTAGGAAATCTAGTGATGAAGTCCATTTCAACATGGTCCCATTTCCATTCAGGAATAGAGATAGGTTGCAGAGTTCCAGCAGGCCTTTGATGTTCTGCTTTGATACGACGGCAAACTTCACACTCAACAACATAACAAGCAGTCTTGCTTCATATTAGACCACCAGAATCTTTGTCGGATGTCTTGGTACATCTTTGTACTACTAGGATGGATAGATAGAGGTGTATCATGAGCTTCTTTCATAACCTTTGGAGTCAGATCCAGGTTTTTCGACGCACAGGGCACCACTAGGCGGCCTTTGAAGTACAAGGCGCCATCAGCGGCAATAGTGAAGAATGAGGGCTTTCCTTCTGCGAGATAGCGTTTAATCTTCTCGACTTCAGAGTCATAATGTTGAATAGTCTTGATATCACAAGATCTGGTTCGACTGCTAGGGTACTTAGACAACCCTGAGGTACAACATGAAGATTCATCTTTTGGAACTCTGGGGGAGGGGGAGCGAGTGCACCAGGAAGGCCAATATGGAGGTTTAGCTTTCTAAATTCTTCAACAAACGAGGGTTGAACTTTTCGAACCTGGAGGTGGTTGCAGTAAGACTTGCGGCTCAAGGCATCAGCCATTACATTAGCCTTTCCTGGTGTATAGGAAATACCCAAGTCAAAATCTGCAACAGTTTCCATCCATCTCTGCTGACGGAGGTTCAGATCTGGCTGAGTAAACAGATACTTCAGACTTTGGTGGTCCGTGAAGATCTCACAACGATTACCGAGAAGGTAATGTCGCCACTTCTTTAGTGCATGAATAACAACAGCAACCTCGAGGTCGTGAACTGGGTAGTTCTCTTCATGAGGGCGCAATTGACGGGAGGCATAAGCAATCACTTTGAGCTCTTGCATTAGGACACAACCTAATCCTTGACGGGAAGCGTCGCAGTAAATGACGAAGTCCTTCTTAGTATCAGGTGGAGCTAGCACTGGGGCAGAAGTCAACTTGTCTTTGAGTGCCTGGAAACTTTCCTGACATTTGTCTGTCCATTGAACCTTGACGCCCTTATGCAACATTTTAGTCAGAGGCCTGGCAATCTTGGAGAAGTTCTCGACAAATCAACGGCAATAGCTGGCGAGTCTGAGAAAACTTCTGACTTGCTTGACATTCTTCGGAGGAGTCCATTCGAGAATAGCCTGGACTCATTCAGGGTTGACAGCAATACCATCCTTAGAGATGACATGCCCAAGATAGGTTACTTCGGGTAGCCCAAATTCATATTTGGAGAACTTGGCATATAGTTGATGCTCTCATAGCTTTTCCAGCACAAGACGAAAATGTTCAGCATGTTGCTCTTTGTTCTTGGAAAATACCAGGATATCATCCAGATAAACCACGATGAATTTGTCGAGCTATTCCATGAATATATAGTTCATCAGATGAGAGAAGGTGGCTGGAGCATTGGTTAAGCCGAATGACATGACGGTGTGCTCGTATGAACCATAACGAGTCACGAAGGTGGTCTTTGGGATATCCTCTTCACGAACACAGATCTGGTGGTAACCCAACCTCAAGTCGAGTTTAGAGAACACTGATGAACCGGCCAGTTGATCATACAGATCAATGATCCGAGGAAGAGGATATTTATTCTGAATGGTAGCTTGGTTTATAGGATGGTTGTCTTGGACTAATCGGTTTGTCCCATCATTATTCTTGACAAAGAGAGAATGTGCTCCCCAAGGAGAGCAACTTGGGCGAATGAAATCTTTGCGAAGAGATTTGTCGATTTCCTCCTTATGCTCAATGAGTTCATGCGCCGGCATCTTGTAGGGTCGTTTGGCTATAGGAGTGGTGCCTAGTTTCAAGTCGATCATGAATTCGACGGCTCTAGCAGGGGGAATCCCTAGAAGTTCTTCAGGGAAGACGTCGAGGAATTCGCGCACGACGAGAATGTTTTCAATGCCCTCGAGTGGTGCAGCGTTCAATGCATTCAATGCATAAAGCCTTGCCTCGGCATTCTGAACCAGACGAGCATTGTAGCTTATTATTTCATAGGAAGGGTATAGCAGATGGACGGTCTTAGTGGCACAAACTACATAAGCAGTATGCGCTTTCAACCAATCCATTCCCAGAATGAGACCAATGCTACAGGACTTCAGTACAATGGGAGAGACAAGGAATTCCAGTCCTTCAATTTCAACGGGAACATCGTGACTAACCATTGAGGTTTGACATTGGCCCGCAGGGGTGTGTACCACTAGTGGAGTGTTCATCTCTTCATATTTAATGCCATGCATGAATGCAAATTCTGCTGATATGTAACGCCCCGGATTCGATGCGCCAGGTGTCTGCCAGTTATTCGCCGTCGTTGCCATGGTCATGTGCTTGCATGTTGCACTTTGCCATGTCATCATCTGCATTTCATATCATGTCATCATGTGCATTTCATTTTGCATACGTGTTCGTCTCATGCATCCGAGCTTTTTCCCCATTGTCCGTTTTGCAATCCGGCACTCCTATGTCTCCCGGCGCCCCCTTTTTGCCTCTTCTTTTGTGCGGGTATTAAACGTTCTCGGAATGGACCGAGGTTTATCAAGCGGCCTTGGTATAGCACCGTGAACCGCTGTCAAATTCGTGCCATTTGGAGGTCGTTTGATACTCCAACGGTTAACAGGGTAGTAAAGCCCTTCTCTTTGCAGCCCAACACCCCTTTCAAAGTGGCCCAAAACCCAGCAAACTCCCCTATATGCTCTCGGTCGTTCGATCACGATCGCGTGGCCGAAAACCGCTCCTCATTTGGACTCTCCTAGCTCCCTCTACCTATATATATGCCTCCCCCCTTTCAAAATCGCAGTCTAAACTCTAGCAATTTCCCCTCTCCGCCGCCGGACGCATCTCTCCGCCGCGCCCGGACATGTCCGCCGCCCCAGCCACCTCACTCCGACCAATCGGAGGAGGCCACGTCACCCCCGCCGCCGCTTCGGGCCAGTGGCATCCGCCACCTGTCCCGCGCCGCCCAGCGTCCCGCCGCCGTCGGCCCGCTTCGACCGGCTGAGCCCTCACGGCCCATCCAGCCGCCGCCCAGCGCCTCGCGCCGCCGTGCCGCCTCCGCCGCCAGCTCCGTCCGGCCCGCCGCTTGCCGCATGTTCGCGCGTCAGGGCGCCAGCGCCCCGTGCCGCCCGCGCCGTGCTCCTCCGCCCTCGGCCGCCCGGCCTCCGGCCTCCCGCGCGCCATGAACGCCGTCGCCGCCCGGCCTCGTCCGCCGCCGCCCGCGCGGATCTGGCCAGATCGGCGGGCCCCCTCCGCGACTTCTCGACCTCCGGCCCGTCCCGACAACTCCGGCCGCGGCGCCGGATCGGCGAGATCCGCCGCCGCGCCGATTTCCGTGCGAATCGAGGTTGACCCCGAAATCCACTAAGTTCCTGGTTTTTTTAATATTATCATGCCATGTTCATCGCATCATAACTCCATGCATACTGCTCCGTTTCATGCGTGTAATATGTCGAATTGTTCGTCTCGACGAGTACTTCACTTCGTTCCATTGCATCACGTTCATTTGAGTCCATATTTGTGTCTGAATCATCGTTACAAGAGTGCTATGTGATGTTAATCTGCTGAAACTGGTATAACTTGGTGATTTGTCATTTTTGCCACGATTGATGTGTGCATCCTATGAGGTTGATGTCTACATGTGTTTTGAAGTATGCCATGCCATCTTTACAGGTGTGTATGCCATGTATTTTTGTGATCTATGTGGTGACTAGAACAAGCATGCCAACTAGGCTTCGTGATGTTGCTGATTTCAGCCCTTGTTCTGCTGTTATTGTGATGACATGTATTCATGTCCCTAGAGTGAGATCCATGCCTCTTTTGAGTATGGTTAGTAAGGATGTTTTGTAGATATGGTTATGCTCTATCCATCCATGCCTCTATTTGCATTTATGGATCAACCTAGCTTGACTCAATCGAGCTCTACTTTTGCTATAAAATGTTCCTGGCAGATTGTTTACATGTTATGCAATTTTGCCAAGGTTGTTGTAGTTGATCCAAGCATGCTATGTTATTGTTCTTGCCATGTCTAGCTTCTATGCCATGTCTAGTTGCTGGGTGTATGCTTAGTTTGTCATGCAATGCCTCGTAGTGAGTGCATCGAGCTCGTTAACATGCCTACTTGTTATCTGTTTATGCCATGCTCCAGTTTTTCACTAAGTCTGAATCTGTTTATGTTTTTGCTATGTTCACATGCTTGCAATTGTATTTTCTGATCCCTTTTGGCTCATGGTAAGTAAGGGACTTTTGTTTTATGCAATTAGTAGATTCATTCCATGCCTTTGTTTGCCATGATAAGTTCCTGTAGCATGTCGTTTGATAGCTCTAAACATTGCAACCTGATGTTATTTCCTGATAAGTCTGTAACTGTTATTATTTGCAATCTTGCCATGTCCTTTTGAGCATGTTCTAGTTGTTTCTGGAGATAGCTCACTGTTCATGTTTTGTAATGCTTTACCTGTACATCATGCCCATGCCTTTTGTTATCATGTTTAGGTCCTGTAGCATGTTGTTTTGATGTTTGCTGGATGCCTACTTGCTGTTTTGGTCAGATTGGTGCTATTTATTGTTTGGAGTGTGTGTTTCACCGTTGCTCCGTTTTGAGTGTGCTCTATATGAAACTTGCTTATTTTTGCATGTAGTTTCATATTACCTTGTTGGATCCATGTCTTGAATGTGTTTGTTTGATGTTTGTATGCATTTTGCATCGATGCCATGTTCAACTTGTTTTGCTCATATCTTCTAGGCCGTAGCTCCGAATTAAATGAACTTTATATGTAATTTGACTAGAATTTCGTGTATATCATCTTGGTGCATCTTAACTTGCTGTTTAACCACTTGAACTTAAGGTTTATTCAGATCTGGAACAATTTCGAAATTTGCATATGAGGACTTACCGGAATTGTTCTATGTTGTTTCCGGCCTCATTTAAACTTGCTTTGAGGTGTTGTTCCTGTTTGCATCATCTCTTGCCATGAGTAGCTTCATGTAGCCTTGTCATGCATCGTACTTGGTTGAGCATCATGTCTTGTTCATGTGTGGTGTGTTTACCATGTTGTGTGCTTCTTCTCGATAGTTCCCGTTTCGTTGCGATCGTGAGGATTCGTTCGTCTACGCTTGGTTCGTCTTCGCGGCTTCATCTTCTTCATGGACTCGTTCTTCTTCCTAGCGGGATTTCAGGCAAGATGACCGTCACCTTGGATCTTATTACTATAATTGCTATGCTAGTTGCTTCGTTCTTTCGCTATGCTGCGCTACCTATCACTTTATGCTCAAGCCTCCCAATTTGCCATGAACCTCTAACCTTTGTCACCCTTCCTAGCAAACCGTTGTTTGGCTATGTTACCGCTTTGCTCAGCCCCTCTTATAGTGTTGCTAGTCGCAGGTGAAGATGAAGATTGCTCCATGTTGGATTATGTTTATGTTGGGATATCACAATATCTCTTATATTATTAATGCATCTATATACTTGGTAAAGGGTGGAAGGCTCGGCCTTATGCCTGGTGTTTTGTTCCACTCTTGCCGCCCTAGTTTCCGTCATATCGGTATTATGTTCCCGGATTTTGCGTCCCTAACGCGGTTGGGTGATTTATGGGACCCCCTTGACAGTTCGCTTTGAATAAAACTTGTCCAGCAAGGCCCAACCTTGGTTTTACCATTTGCCTCACCACCACCTATACCCTTCCCTTGGGTCGGCCAACCCAAGGGTCATCTTTATTCAGCCCCCCCCCCGGGCCAATGCTTGTCTAAGTGTTGGTCCAAACTAGAGTCCTTTGCAGCGCCACCTTGGGGAAACTCGAGGGCTGGTTTTAGTTATGCAGTGTGCTCATCCGGTGTTGCCGAGAGCGAGATATGTGCAGCTCCTATCGGGATTGTCGGCGCATCAGGCGGCTTTGCTGGTCTTGTTTTATTGCTGTCGAAATGTCTTGTAGCCGGATTCGAGACTGATCGGGTCTTCCGGGAGAAGAATATCCTTCGTTGATCGCGAGAGCTTATCATGGGCTAAGTTGGGACACCCCTGCAGGGTATAAACTTTCGAGAGCCGTGCCCGTGGTTATGTGGCAGATGGGAATTTGTTAATATCCGGTTGTAGTAAACTTGAAGTGAACTCTTCTAAAATACACCAACCGTGTGCGTAACCGTGAGTGTCTCTTTTCGGGGTTGATCGAGAGGAGAACACGGTTTCTGGGTTATGTCTGACGAAAGTAGGAGCTCAGGATCACTTCTTGATCATTACTAGTTGACGACCGTTCCTTTGTTTCTCTTCTCGCTCTCATTTGCATATGTTAGCCACCATACATGCTTAGTCGCTGCTGCCACCTCACCACTTTGCCCCTTCCTCTCCCTTTAATCTTTGCTAGTCTTGATACCCATGGTAATGGGATTGCTGAGTCCTCGTGGCTCACAGATTACTACAACAATAGTTGCAGGTACAGGTTGTGCGATGATCATGGCGAGAGCGATGTTTACTTGTTTTGGAGTTAGTCTTACGCTTCTTGATCGGGGATAGGTTCGGTCGGCAGCCTGGGCTAGCGTGGTGGATATTGTTTGAGTTTCTGTTTATGTTTCATCCGTAGGCGGATGTTGATCTCTTGTATGATGATGTTGTATTCGTGTGGCATTGTATGCCTCTTCTATGTATCCCCATCTATTATGTAATGTTGATGTAATGATATCCACCTTGCAAAAGTGTTTCAATATGCGTGTCTATCCTTAGTGGGACCTTGAGTTCCTTTTGGATAGAATTAGCATATTAGGCGTGTTCAAGTTGGTATCAGAGCCTCGACCGACCCTAGGAGTCCCCTTGATTGATCGTGTAGTTTGGCCGTTGTTGAGTCTAGAAGAAACTGGTTTTCGGAGTCTAGTTATATCGGAGAGTAGGAATTCTTTTACTCCTCAGCCCCTTCGTCGCTCTGGTAAGGAATCTTGACGTAAGTGTTTTGAATTACTTCTCTTCCCCTTCAAAATTTTCTTTAGGTTCACGCAGTTGGTTTTCCGGTAGTTGTTCCTCATCTCTTTTTATCCGGTGCATTTCTCGTCAAGTCGACTCGAACCCCTTCATCTTTGCAAATTCAATCCTCAGTTGTCTTATTTTCCCACCCGCCCACCCCTTTTTTTTCTCGGAGCCAGAGTCCGTAATTGAGTATCCATCCTACTCGTGCGAAGTCGTTGCTTTCTTTCCTCAATGATTTCAACCGGTGTTTTCTGTTCAAGATATTCGTCGATTTCCCCTTCCAAGTTGCCTTTGTTTTTCCCGCCCTCCCACCCTCTTCTTCCTGGAGTTTGAGTCTCTTTCGACCAGCAATTTCATTCGTGCGGAGCCTCTTCAGACTTCCCTCAATTATTTCAACTGGTGAATTCTCGTCTTGTTCGTCATTCTTCATCCCTTTCTTCTCCGGTGGATTCAATTCCAACTTTTGGTAGTGATTATATTCTTTTCCCTTGGATCAAGTGCTCTCCCAGCTCGTTCGTCTCTCACCAGTTTATCCTTCCGGAGTGTGCAAGACGTCTCAAGAGATTCGTCTGTGTTCGAATTAATTCGAGGTTGTCACCTCATTCAAATATTTCAATTGTTCCGGTGCATCATCTATCTATTCATCATCCCTTTCCAACGGTGTTTTTGTCTTCAGTGGGCCCTAACCCACAGGTCTTTTCCCAGGATCTTACCTGACTCTTCTAATTATTCCGGAGCCATTCTTAATTCTTTTCGAAGTTTGACGTAAGAATGAATTTCATCAGTCACATGCCTTTTCCAAGATCGATTTCAAATTCTTTTCATTGTTGGCTCAACCTCTTCGCTTTTCATTCTACCGGAGTATCTCAACAATTTTGGTGTGGTTTATAAATGCGTCCTTTGAAGACGAAGTAGAGTTTCTCTTAAATCTTGTCCGTTCTCCGGAGGTTCATGGTGCTAGCTTGATGTTATCCTATCTAATTGTTTCCAGTCATGCAAATTCTGCTCATCCATCCGGAGTATTTCTGAAGTTGATTTCTATTTCGTTTCACCGGAGGCCATCGTTCCAGAAGAATTCTTCGTCCTCACATTTCAGCTACCGTTATCCAATTATTTCGGTGCATCGTCCAAATATCCTCTAATCAGTTCATGATCTCTTCATTCTCTTGTATCTAAATTCCCTCAAGTATCTTTGTGCTTTTCTAATTCTTCCCGGTGATTCATTCTCTTTCGTCAGTCATTTCCGAATTTCTTACGGTGGTTCTTTCAAGATTCTTTTTCCTTGATTATCATTTTAATTCATTCGTTCTTTCCAATCCTACCGGTGGTTCATGAAAACTTCCTCAAGTTTTGTGCTATCCCTTCTCAATCCTTTTTCAAGAAGAATAAGTAGTATGCCAGATCCATTGTTGGTCATCAATTTAATTTGATGAAGGATAAGCATACAATAAATCTTATTCTTATTCCATCCAAGTGTTTAATCCCTTTCTTCGGAGTTTGTTCTTGTTGAATAAATTCTAGTTCCAAGTGTTTTCATCATTTCTTTTCCGGAGTTCAAAAATTTCCTCGGTCATTTCGTCAGAACCTCCATCTAAATCATCGCAAGCTTTAATCTTATTCTTTTCATCCTTCATTCAATCTCATAATCCTTTTGTTACCGGAGTTCTTCACGGTGGTTCTTCAAGATTTAATTCATTCTTCAAGAATTCATCAAGTTTCATTCCATCTTCTTAAATTCATGTTCAATTCTTTCCATGTTCATCCGGAGTGCCGTCTAAATTCTTTTGTTCATTCATTTTCTATATTGTTCTAATAGGAGTTGTTTCATAGTCTATCTGCTTCCGTGAGCTTTTGATTCTCGTCATTCTTGTCGTCCCTCTCTTCTTCGCGAATGCTCTCGATTCTTTGCTTCTTCTCTTGAGTTCTTGTTTAACCTATTCCCTTTTGCCCTTCCGTCTCGGTCCTAAGATCTCGGGACGAGATCTCTTGTTAGTGGAGGAGTGTTGTAACGCCCCGGATTTGATGCGCCAGGTGTCTGCCAGTTATTCGCCGTCGTTGCCATGTCATGTGCTTGCATGTTTCACTTTGCCATGTCATCATCTGCATTTCATATTATGTCATCATGTGCATTTCATTTTGCATACGTGTTCGTCTCATGCATCCGAGCTTTTTCCCCGTTGTCCGTTTTGCAATCCGGCACTCCTATGTCTCCCGGCGCCCCTTTTTGCCTCTTCTTTTGTGCGGGTATTAAATGTTCTCGGAATGGACCGAGGTTTGTCAAGCGGCCTTGGTATAGCACCGGTAGACCGCCTGTCAAATTTCGTGCCATTTGGAGGTCGTTTGATACTCCAACGGTTAACGGGTAGCAGTAAAGCCCCTTCTCTTTGCAGCCCAACACCCCTTTCAAAGTGGCCCAAAACCCAGCAAACTCCCCTCTATGCTCTCGGTCGTTCGATCACGATCGCGTGGCCGAAAATCGCTCCTCATTTGGACTCTCCTAGCTCCCTCTACCTATATATATATGCCTCCCCCCTTTCAAAATCGCAGTCTAAACCCTAGCAATTTCCCCTCTCCGCCGCGCCCGGACATGTCCGCCGCCCCAGCCACCTCACTCCGACCAATCGGAGGAGGCCACGTCACCCCTGCCGCCGCTTCGGGCCAGTGGCATCGCGCCACCTGTCCCGCGCCACCCAGCGTCCCGCCGCCGTCGGCCCGCTTCGGCCAGCGCTGAGCCCTCGGCCCATCGGCCGTAGCTGCCGCCCGCGCCTCGCCGCCGTGCCGCCTCCGCCGCCAGCTCCGTCCGGCCCGCCGCCCGCGCCGTGCGCGTCTCAGCGCCAGCGCCCCGTGCCGCCCGCTGCCGTGCTCCTCCGCCCTCGGCCGCCCGCCTCCGGCCTCGCGCGCCATGAACGCCGCCGCCGCCCCCGCCGCCGTCCGCCGCCGCCCGCGCCGGATCTGGCCAGATCCGGCCGGGCCCCTCCTCCAGCGAGCTTCTCCGACCTCCCCGGCCCCGTCCCCGACAACTCCGGCCGCCGCGCCTCGGATCCGGCGAGATCCGCCGCCGCTTCGATTTCCGTGCGAATCGAGGTTGACCCCGAAATCCACTAAGTTCCTGGTTTTTTTAATATTATCATGCCATGTTCATTGCATCATAACTCCATGCATACTGCTCCGTTTCATGCGTGTAATATGTCGAATTGTTCGTCTCGACGAGTAATTAATTTAATTCCATTGCATCATGTTCATTTGAGTCCATCTTGGTGCCTGAATCATCGTTGCAAGAGTGCTATGTGATGTTAATCTGCTGAAACTGGTATAACTTGGTGATTTGTCATTTTTGCCATGATTGATGTGTGCATCCTATGAGGTTGATGTATACATGTGTTTTGAAGTATGCCATGCCATCTTTACAGGGGTGTATGCCATGTATTTTTGTGATCTATGTGGTGACTAGAACAAGCATGCCAACTAGGCTTCGTGATGTTGCTGATTTCAGCCCTTGTTTTGCTGTTATTGTGATGCCATGTATTCATGTTGCTAAAGTGAGATCCATACCTTTTTTTAGTATGGTCAGTAAGGATGTTTTGTAGATATGGTTATGCTCTATCCATCCGTGCCTCTATTTGCATTTATGGATCAACCTAGCTTGACTCAATCGAGCTCTACTTTTGCTATAAAATGTTCCTGGCAGATTGTTTACATGTTATGCAATTTTGCCAAGGTTGTTGTAGTTGATCCAAGCATCCTATGTTGTTGTTCTTGCCATGTCTAGCTTCTATGCCATGTCTAGTTGCTGGGTGTATGCTTAGTTTGTCATGCAATGCCTCGTAGTGAGTGCATCGAGCTCGTTAACATGCCTACTTGTTATCTGTTTATGCCATGCTCCAGTTTTTCACTAAGTCTGAATCTGTTTATGTTTTTGCTATGTTCACATGCTTGCAATTGTATTTTCTGTTCCCTTTTGGCTCATGGTCAGTAAGGGACTTTTGTTTTATGCAATTTTTAGATTCATGCCATGCCTTTGTTTGCCATGATTAGTTCCTGTAGCATGTCGTTTGATAGCTCTAAACATTGCAACCTGATGTTATTTCCTGATATGTCTGTAACTGTTATTATTTGCAATCTTGCCATGTCCTTTTGAGCATGTTCTAGTTGTTTCTGGAGATAGCTCAGTGTTCATGTTTTGTAATGCTTTACCTGTACATCATGTCCATGCCTTTTGTTATCATGTTTAGGTCCTGTAGCATGTTGTTTTGATGTTTGCTGGATGCCTACTTGCTGTTTTGGTCAGATTGGTGCTATTTATTGTTTGGAGTGTGTGTTTCACCGTTGCTCCGTTTTGAGTGTGCTCTATATGAAACTTGCTTAGTTTTGCATGTAGTTTCATATTACCTTGTTGGATCCATGTCTTGAATGTGTTTGTTTGATGTTTGTATGCATTTTGCATCGATGCCATGTTCAACTTGTTTTGCTCATATCTTCTAGACCGTAGCTCCGAATTAAATGAACTTTATATGTACTTGACTAGAATTTCGTGTAGATCATCTTGGTGCATCTTAACTTTCTGTTTAACCACTTGAACTTAAGGTTTATTCAGATCTGGAACAATTTCGAAATTTGCATATGAGGATTTACCGGAATTGTTCTATGTTGTTTCCGGCCTCATTTAAACTTGCTTTGAGGTGTTGTTCCTGTTTGCATCATCTCTTGCCATGAGTAGCTTCATGTAGCCTTGTCATGCATCGTACTTGGTTGAGCATCATGTCTTGTTCATGTGTGGTGTGTTTACCATGTTGTGTGCTTATTCTCGATAGTTCCCGTTGTGTTGCGATCGTGAGGATTCGTTCGTCTACGCTTGGTTCGTCTTCGTGGCTTCATCTTCTTCATGGACTCGTTCTTCTTCCTAGCGGGATTTCAGGCAAGATGACCGTCACCTTGGATCTCATTACTATCATTGCTATGCTAGTTGCTTCGTTCTTTCGCTATGCTGCGCTACCTATCACTTTATGCTCAAGCCTCCCAATTTGCCATGAACCTCTAACCTTTGTCACCCTTCCTAGCAAACCGTTGTTTGGCTATGTTACCGCTTTGCTTAGCCCCTCTTATAGCGTTGCTAGTTACAGGTGAAGATGAAGATTGCTCCATGTTGGATTATGTTTATGTTGGGATATCACAATATCTCTTGTATTATTAATGCATCTATATACTTGGTAAAGGGTGGAAGGCTCGGCCTTATGCCTGGTGTTTTGTTCCACTCTTGCCGCCCTAGTTTCCGTCATATCGGTATTATGTTCCCGGATTTTGCGTCCCTAAGCGGTTGGGTGATTTATGGGACCCCTTGACAGTTCGCTTTGAATAAAACTTGTCGGCAAAGGCCCAACCTTGGTTTTACCATTTGCCTCACCACCACCTATACCCTTCCTTGGGTCGGCCAACCCAAGGGTCATCTTTATTCAGCCCCTCCCCGGGCCAATGCTTGTCTAAGTGTTGGTCCAAACTAGAAGTCCTTTGCAGCGCCACCTTGGGAAACTCGAGGGCTGGTTTTAGTTGTCTGGTGTGCTCATCCGGTGTTACCACGAGAGCGAGATATGTGCAGCTCCTATCGGGATTGTCGGCGCATCGGGCGGCTTTCTGGTCTTGTTTTATTCTGTCAAAATGTCTTGTAGCTGGGATTCGAGACTGATTGGGTCTTCGGGAGAAGGAATATCCTTCGTTGATCGTGAGAGCTTATCATGGGCTAAGTTGGGACACCCTGCGAGGTATAAACTTTTGAGAGCCGTGCCCAGCGGTTATGTGGCAGATGGGAATTTGTTAATATCCGGTTGTAGTAAACTTGAAGTAAACTCTTCTAAAATACACCAACCGTAATGCGTAACATGAGTGTCTCTTTTGGGGTTGATCGAGAGGAGAACACGGTTTACGGGTTATGTCGGCGTAAGTAGGAGCTCGGGATCACTTCTTGATCATTACTAGTTGGCGACCATTCCTTTGTTTCTCTTCTCGCTCTCATTTGCGTATGTTAGCCACCATACATGCTTAGTCGCTGCTGCCACCACACCACTTTACCCCTTCCTCTCCCTTTAAGCTTTGCTAGTCTTGATACCCATGGTAATGGGATTGCTGAGTCCTCGTGGCTCACAGATTACTACAACAACAGTTGCAGGTACAGGTTGTGCGATGATCATGACGCGAGAGCGATGTTTACTTGTTTTGGAGTTCGTCTTCTATTTTTTCGATCAGGGGATAGGTTCCAGGTCGGCAGCCTGGGCTAGCAGGGTGGATATTGTTTGAGTTTCTGTTTATGTTTCATCCGTAGGCGGATGTTGATCTCTTGTATGATGATGTTGTATTCGTGTGGCATTGTATGCCTCTTCTATGTATCCCCATCTATTATGTAATGTTGATGTAATGATATCCACCTTGCAAGCGTTTCAATATCGGGTCTATCCTTGGTGGGACCTTGAGTTCCTTTTGGATGGGGCGCATATTAGGCGTGTTTCAAGTTGATATCGAGCCTCGACCGACCCTAGAGCCCCTTGATTGATCGTGTAGTTTGGCCGTTGTTGAGTCTAGAAGAAACTGGTTTTGGTCTAGTTATATCGAGAGTAGGAATTCTTTTACTCCTCAGCCCTTCGTCGCTCGGTAAGGAATCTCTCGTAAGTGTTTTGAATTACTTCTCTTCCCTTCAAATTTTTCTTTAGGTTCACGCAGATTGGTTTCGGTAGTTGTTCCTCAGCTCTTTTTATCCGGTGCATTTCTCGTCAAGTCGACTCGAACCCCTTCATCTTTGCAAATTCAATCCTCGGTTGTCTTATTTTCCCACCGCCCACCTTTTTCTTCTCGGCGGGTCCGTGTCAGTATCCATCCTACTAAATGAAGTCGTTGCTTTCTTTCCTCAATGATTTCAACGGTGTTTTCTCTTCAAGATATTAAATCGATTTCCCCTTCAAGTTGCCTTTGTTTTCCGCCCTCCACCCTCTTCTTCCGGAGTTTGAGTCTCTTTCGACCAGCAATTTCATTAGTATGAGCCTCTTGATCTTCCTCAATTATCTCAAGCTGGTGAATTCTCGTCTCGTTCGTCATTCTTCATCCCTTTCTTCTCCGGTGGATTCAGTTCCAACTTTTGGTAGTGATTATATTCTTTTCCCTTGGATCAAGTGCTCTCCCAGCTCGTTCGTCTCTCGCCAGTTTATCCTTCCGGAGTGTGCAAGACGTCTCAAGAGATTCATCTGTGTTCGAATTAATTCGAGGTTGTCACCTCATTCAAATATTTCAATTGTTCCGGTGCATCATCTATCTATTCATCATCCCTTTCCAACGGTGTTTTTGTCTTCAGTGGGCCCTAACCCACAGGTCTTTTCCCAGGATCTTACCTGACTCTTCTAATTATTCCGGAGCCATTCTTAATTCTTTTGAAGTTTGGCGTAAGAATGAATTTCATCGTCACATGCCTTTTCCAAGATCGATTTCAAATTCTTTTCATTGTTGGCTCAACCTCTTCGCTTTTCATTCTACCGGAGTATCTCAACAATTTTGGTGGTGTTTATCGTCGTCCTTTGAAGACCGAAGTAGAGTTTCTCTTAAATCTTGTCCGTTCTCCCGGAGGTTCATGGTGCTAGCTTGATGTTATCCTATCTAATTGTTTCCAGTCATGCAAATTCTGCTCATCCATCCGGAGTATTTCACAAGTTGATTTCTATTTCGTTTCACCGGAGGCCATCGTTCCAGAAGAATTCTTCGTCCTCACATTTCAGCTACCGTTATCCAATTATTCCGGTGCATCGTCCAAATATCCTCTAATCAGTTCATGATCTCTTCATTCTCTTGTATCTAAATTCCCTCAAATATCTTTGTGCTTTTCTAATTCTTCCCGGTGATTCATTCTCTTTCATCAGTCATTTCCGAATTTCTTACGGTGGTTCTTTCAAGAGTCTTTTTCCTTGATTATCATTTTAATTCATTCGTTCTTTCCAATCCTACTGGTGGTTCATGAAAACTTCCTCAAGTTCTGTGCTATCCCTTCTCAATCCTTCTTCAAGAAGAATAAGTAGTATGCCAGATCCATTGTTGGTCATCAATTTAATTTGATGAAGGATAAGCATACAATAAATCTTATTCTTATTCCATCCAAGTGTTTAATCCCTTTCTTCGGAGTTTGTTCTTGTTGAATAAATTCTAGTTCCAAGTGTTTTCATCATTTCTTTTCGGAGTTCAAAAATTTCCTTGGTCATTTAAATCAGAACCTCCATCTAAATCATCGCAAGCTTTAATCTTATTCTTTTCATCCTTCATTCAATCTCATAATCCTTTTGTTACCGGAGTTCTTCACGGTGGTTCTTCAAGATTTAATTCATTCTTCAAGAATTCATCAAGTTTCATTCCATCTTCTTAAATTCATGTTCTATTCTTTCCATGTTCATCCGGAGTGCCGTCTAAATTCTTTTTTTCATTCATTTTCTATATTGTTCTAATAGGAGTTGTTTCATAGCCTATCTGCTTCCGTGAGCTTTCGATTCTCGTCATTCTTGTTGTTCCTCTCTTCTTCGCGAATGCTCTCGATTCTTTGCTTCTTCTCTTGAGTTCTTGTTTAACCTATTCCTTTTGCCCTTCCATCTCGGTCCTAAGATCTGGGGCGAGATCTCTTGTTAGTGGAGGAGTGTTATAGCGCCCGGATTCGATCGCCAGTGTCGCGGTTATTCGCCGTCGTTGCCATGTCATGTGCTTGCGTGTTGCACTTTGCCATGTCATCATCTGCATTTCATATCATGTCATCATGTGCATTTCATTTTGCATACGTGTTACGTCTCATGCATCGAGCTTTTTCCCGTTGTCCGTTTTGCAATCGGCACTCCTATGTCTCCGGCGCCCCCTTTTGCCTCTTCTTTTGTGCGGGTATTAAGCGTTCTCGAAATGGACGAGGTTTGTCAAGCGGCCTTGGTATAGCACCGTGAACCGCTGTCAAATTCGTGCCATTTGGAGGTCGTTTGATACTCAACGATTAACAAGATGTAACCGTAAAGCCCTTCTCTTTGCAGCCCAACACCCCTTTCAAAGTGGCCCAAAACCCAGCAAACTCCCCTCTATGCTCTCGGTCGTTCGATCACGATCGCGTGGCCGAAAACCGCTCCTCATTTGGACTCTCCTAGCTCCCTCTACCTATATATATGCCTCCCCCCTTTCAAAATTGCAGTCTAAACCCTAGCAATTTCCCCTCTCCGCCGACGGACGCATCTCTCCCCTTGGCGCTCGGACATGTCCGCCGCCCCAGCCACCTCACTCCGACCAATCGGAGGAGGCCACGTCACCCCACCGCGCCGGGCGGTAGCATCGCGCCACCTGTCCCGCCGCCGCCCAGTGTCCCGCCGCCGTCAGCCCGCTCGGCCCGGCTCGAGCCCTCCGGCCCATCGGCGCGCCGCCGCCCGCGCCTCGCGCCGCCGTGCCCGCCTCCGCCGCCAGCTCCGTCCGGCCCGCCGCCCGCGCGTTGCAGCGTCTCCAGCCGGCGCCCCGTACCGCCCGCCGCCGTGCTCCTCCGCCCTCGGCCGCCCGGCCTCCGGCCTCCAGCGGCGCGCGAACGCCGCCGCCGCCCGGCCGCCGTCCGCCGCCGCCCGCACGGATCTGGCCAGATCCGGCGGGCCCTCCGCGAGCTTCTCCGACCTCCCGGCCCGTCCCCGACAACTCCGGCGCGCGGCGCCGGATCGGCGAGATCGCCGCCGCTTCGATTCCGTGCGAATCGAGTTGACCCGAAATCCACTAAGTTCTGGTACAACAACGATTGCGAGTACAGGTTGTCGCGATGATCATGATGCGAGGCGATGTTTACTTGTTTTGGAGTTAGTCTTACGCTTCTTGATCGGGGATAGGTTCTAGGTCGGCAGCACTGGGCTAGCGAGGTGGATATTGTTTGAGTTTACATTTATGTTTCATCCGTAGGCGGATGTTGATCTCTTAATATGATGATGTTGTATTAGTGTGGCATTGTATGCCTCTTCTATGTATCCCCATCTATTATGTAATGTAGATGTAATGATATCCACCTTGCAAAAGCGTTTCAATATGCGGGTCTATCCTTGGTGGGACCTTCGAGTTCCTTTTGGATAGGGTCGCATATTGGGCGTGACATGATATGAACGAATGCGATGCTCCTGTATCAAATAAAATGGATGCTGGTACTGAATTTACGAGGAGTGTACCCATCACAGTAGTAGGGTGGTCTTGAGCTTCATTGAGATCAATGTGGTTGGCATGAACACGACCATAAGACTTGGCATTGTTGTTGCGGGGTTGGTTGCTTCCACGGCCAGCTACTGGAAGGGCCAGTTGATTTTGGTTCTGGTAGCAGTCCCGGGCACGGTGACCTGGTTGACCACACTTGTGGCACATACCATTATTGGGAGTGGGAACAGGAGCTCGGGGGTGGGCTGAAGTCTTGGCTGCCTAGATGATGGGGGAGGCAGACGCGATGCAGCATAAGACTACTTTGGAGCAGGTGCATTTGGACGGTACATGCTCTTCGGGATCCAGATTTTACGCTTCTGCATGGGCGGGCCCGAAGATGAGCGTGTATCACGGTTGCGCCTGAGAGAGCCCTGTTGTTCCTGTAGACCAATTTCGACATTGATGGCCTTGTTCACCAAGGTGGCGAAATCGGCAAAGTCATGCACTAGTAGTGCGAGCTTGATGTCAACTTGTAATCCATCAAGGAACTTCTCTTATCTGCGAGCATCAGTTGCAATGTCTTCTTCAGCATAGCGGGACAAGTCTAGAAACTCCCGCTGATAAGCTTCCATAGTTTTGTTGCCTTGGGTGAGGTCGCGGAACTCGCACTTCTTCCGGTCCATGACTCCCTGACGAATGAAGCGGGCACGAAAAGCATCTTGAAAGTCTGGACAGGTGATGATTGTTCCAACCGGCAGGGTACGCTTGTGGCTGTCCCACCATTGAGCTGCGGGTCCTTTCAGGAAGAAGGAAGCAAAGGTCACATAGCAGGCTGGGGCTACATCAGCACACTCCATCTCATAGGTGATGTCACAGAGCCAGTCATCAGCATCTAGAGGCTGAGTTGAGCTGCGGTACACAATTGGGTTGAGGCGCATGAAATCCTGCAGAGTCACTTGGGCTGGCTGCTAGTTCATATTGGGGCGAGGAAACTGAGCCATAATATTCTCCATGAACTGGTGATTTAGCTTGAACCGTTGCATCATACCAGCCATGTACTTAGGCGGTGGTGGGGGATCGCCACCACGACCACCTAGTCTAACCATCCTGCTAATACATAACAGGGGTAGTTCAGCATTGGAAAATTTTCAAAGACAAGAATCATTCATGATGAAACATGCATAATGAAAGGAGCATGAAAGATACTACATAGTAGTCGGCATATCTTACAAAACGGATCATGCATAGAGTTCAGTACATAGAGTTCAATACACAGACTAAAGACATCATAGGCGGCACGCAGGCTCGTGGCGAAGGCACCTAATAATAATAAGAAAGCCTACATCAGTCCCATGAGGAATTGAGGAGGTAGGTGTAGCCTGACAGCTGGTAATGATGTGATGGGAAGTCCTCCACGTTAGTAGCATGGGGTCCGCGGATACTCTGGTGCAGAACCCGACGCCATGTGGTAGAAGAGGACCAAGTGCGGGAGAGTAGCCTCCCACATCTGGCCAGCCGACACCCTGGGGCATCACGGTCCTTGCTGGGTAGATCGCAGATCACGACAGCTCACCAGGTCGGACCAAGGGGTGCAACAGCATTAGAGCACGGTAAAGGTGCTGACGGGTGGTGTAGAACTCATGGCGAAGAGCTTGGTTAGCTCGATCCAGCCCATCAACATGCAGAACCAGGTTCTGATGGTGAAAGGGCTCTCGGTTGATGGTGGAGTAGGCAGCAGTGTAGTATCCCTCCGCACCATCATCGGATGCGATAGCAATGTGCCTAAAAGGGGAGGTGTCCAACGCCTGATACTCTCCATGAAGACGTGTTAGAGCAGCATAAGCAGCATTGTGCACTGCCGTATCGATGGTCACTCCAACACCATGAGCGATGTATAGCACAACAGTGGAGTCATACTCCCGAGAGTAGAGGTGAACGATGGCACAATACTGCTCCTGGTTAAAGTCTTGGTACTGCTCGTACACGGTGTACTCAGGGTGCCAGCGATAACCCAAATAGGTCATCATCTCAGCTAACACAGCAGGTGACCCTGGGACACCAATGGCTATCGTGTGGCGCACGACCTGCCTCGTGGGTTCCATCTGAAAGCAAAGATGTTTCAAAGGAGTGAAATGACAGTGTGGGTACTATTCAAAATACTATTCTAAGGAATAACTATGGCTTATCCAGCTTTGGGGTTAATGTGGTCATGGGATCCTAATGTTGGAGTTAGTAAATTCGTTTAACCTGAGTGGAAGAGAGTTCAGAGTCCCAGATTAAAGATCGAGGAGTAAAAGATCCTAATACCAACCAATGGCGACATGGGCCCATAAGACACACATCCATGTTAGTAAAAGTTTTGCAATGTCTAGACTCGACTTCGGCCAAGGAGTGTGGACGGGGCATTCCTACAGGCAGTCGACTCTGATACCAACTTATGATGCCCCCAATTCAATCGTACACTAATCATACATGCAAACGTGTACGATCAAGATCAGGGACTCACGGGAAGATATCACAACACAACTCTAAAATAAAATAAGTCATACAAGCATCATAATACAAGCCAGGGGACTCAAGGGCTCTGCTCGATCATAGACGAGTTAGCGGAAGCAACAATATCTGAGTACAAACATAAAGTTAAACACGGTGCAATAAGATGGCTGGCACAAACTGGGATACAGATCGAAAGAGGCGTAGGCCTCCTGCCTGTGATCCTCCTAAACTACTCCTGGTCGTCGTCAGCGGCCTGCATGTATTAGTAGGCACCTCCGGTGTAGTAGGAGTCGTCGTCGACGGTGGCATCTATCTCCTGGGCTCCAGCATCTGGCTGCGACAACCGAGAAGAAAGGAAAGGGGAAAAGGGGGAGAACAGCCACCGTGAGTACTCATCCAAAGTACTCGCAAGCAAGGTTCTACACTACATATGCATGGGTATATGTGTAAAGGGGAAATATCGGTGGACTGAACTGCAGAATGCCAGAATAAAGGGGATAGCTAGTCACGTCGAAGACTACGCACAGCAGCCTCCATCTTGCAGCATGTAGAAGAGAGTAGATGGTAAGATCACCAAGTAGCATCGCATAGCATAATCCTCCCCGGCGATCTTCTCCTCGCCGACCTGTGAGAGAGCGATCACCGGGTTGTATCTAGCACTTGGAAGGGTGTGATTTATTAAGTATCCGGATCTAGTTGTCATAAGGACAAGGTACAACTCCGGGTCGTCCTGTTACCAAGGATCACGTCTATTCGAATAGATAAACTTCCATGCAGGGGTGCACCACATTACCCAACACGCTCGATCCCCTTTGACCGGACACACATTCCTGGGTCATGCCCGGGCTCAGAAGATCAACACATTGCAGCCCTACCTAGGCACAACAGAGAGGTCAGCACGCTGGTCTAAATCCTATGCGCACAGGGGTCTAGGCCCATCGCCCATTGCACACCTGCATGTTGCGAACGCGGCCGGAAGCAGAGCTAGCCCCCCTTAATACAAGTGCAGGCTTACGGTCCAATCCGTCGCATGCCGCTCAGTCGCTGATGTCAAGAAGGCTTCGGCTGATACCACGACGTCGAGTGCCCATAACTGTTCCCGCGTAGTTGGTTAGTGCATATAGGCCAGTGGCCAGACACAGATCAAATACCAAGATCTCATTAAGCGTGTTATTTTGAAGTAACCGCGAACGCCGACCAAGGCCAGGCCCACCTCTCACCTAGGTGGTCTCAACCTGCCCTATCGCTCCGCCACAAAGTAACAGCCGGGAGCGTTCGGGAACCCAGGCCCACCTCTACCGGGATGGAGCCACCAGTCCTTTCAGCCCCCACATCGAAATCACTTGCGGGTACTCTACGAGCCGACCCGTCTTTAGTCACCACATGTATCATATATTATGTATATAAGTATATACCCGTGATCACCTCCCGAGTGATCACGGCCCGATAGTATAGCATGTCAAACGGACAAGAATGTAGGGCCACTGATGGAATACTAGCATCCTATACTAAGCATTTAGGATTGCAGGTAAGGGTAACAACTGTAGCAATAATGACAGGCTATGCAGCAGTATAGGATTAACCGAAAGCAGTAACATGCTACACTACTCTAATGCAAGCAGTAGAGAGAAGGAATAGGCGATATCTAGTGACCAGGGGGGCTTGCCTGGAAGCTCAGCCGACAAGGAGGGGTCGTCACCACCGTAGTCGTACTGGGTAGAAGTGGCGTCGGTCTCAGTGTCTAACGAGAGAAGAGGGGGAAGAAACAATAATTATAATGCAAACATATGCATGACGATGCATGACATGACAATGAGCGGTGCTAGGTGTGCTCTAACGCGGTAGTGGGTGATACCGGCGAAGGGGGGAAACATCCGGGAAAGTATTCCCGGTGTTACGCGTTTTAGGACAGACGGACCAGAGGGGGAAATTTGCGTGTTCGCTATGCTAGGGATGTGTGGCGGACGAACGGGCTACGTGTTCAGATTCGTCTCGTCGTTCGGAGCAACTTTCATGTACAAAGTGTTTTCATCCGAGTTACGGTTTATTTTCTATGATTTATCAAAGTTTTACGCATTTTTAAATTTATTTAATTATTTAAATCAAACATTATCTAAAACAGTGAAAGGTGATGTCAGCACGACATCACCATGATGTCAAGAGTCAAACCCGGTGACGAGTCAAACTTGGCTTTGTGGGTCGATGGGACCCACACATTATTGAGAGAGAGGTGAAATAGGATTTGTTTTACACTAATTAGGATTAATTAAGTGTGGGCCCCATTAGTCAATGATAGATTAGCATTTTAAATAACTAATTAGGTTAATTAATCAGGGTTAATTAATTAATTAATTTAAAAAATATTAATATTTTTTTAAAACGTTCCAGGGGGTGGGGCCCGAATAGTAGTGGCGGAGGGTCATAGAGGCACAAGCGGTCGTTAGCAGGCGGGCGCCTGAATGAGGCGAGGCCGGCGCGGGAGGGGCAGGCGCGCCAGGCACCCAGTGGCGAGGCTCTTGGCCCGGCCATTTCAGTGAAGGAAGCCGTGAGGAGGGGTCAGCCGGGAGGTAGTCATTTGGGCGCAGCCACATCGAGCAAGGTGGCCAGGAGGCGAGAGCACGTCTGAGGTCATGATGGGAAGGTGGCGTCTGTGATCAGGTTCTGAGGAGGCGAGAAGCGGAGGGCAGGCGGCTGGCCTCGGCCAAGGCAGCCACAGGCAGGGACGAGGGGAGTCTGGCGCTAGCCATGGTGGCCGGTGGGTGAGGTCGAGGCGGTTAAGCTTGGCGGCGTCAAGGCAGCAGCGAGGAAGCGAGGCGGGGAAGCGAAGGGAGGCCTGAGGTGAGCAGCGGTGCATCTTGAGAAGCGTGACCATAGCCTAAGCGGCGTGAGCAGCCACTACAAAAAAATACACTTCCATGATGATACATGTTTGTCACAGTAGGTCGCGTTTTTTGTCATGCATGTACATCCATGACAAATTTATAGCAGAATCAAGATAGTCATACATCTTGTCATAGAAGTGTTCCATGACATTACCAAAATTATCATCGCGGAGTGTCCACTTCCATGACGATAAATCCGCGTCCGCGAAGTGCTTTCGTCAAGGGTGACCGACCGTGGCATCCTTTAGCGGAGCGCCGTTAAGCTATCGGGTGGATTTTGGATCAATAACCCGTTAACGACCACGACCAATGCGATTTTTCCCGTGTAAAATTCGCATTGGGCGCGAATCCAGCGTCGGCTCGCGTTAACACAGTGTCACTCATCAGCAGTCGAGATGGGCCTATGATATGTTGACCGTGGACCAGTCAGCGATGGCCCACAAAGTTTAAATGGGCGTGGCCCGAAGGCCCATAAGATTTAGCGGACCATAATGGGCCGGCCCAGATAAAGGCCCACAAAATTTAGCGGACCACAATGGGTCGGCCCAGATAAAGGCCCACAAGATTTTGCAGACCATAATGGGCAGGCCCAGCTAAAGGACCTCAAGATTTTGCGGACCATAATGGACCGGCCCAGCTAAAGGCCCACAAGATTCTGCAGACCATAATGGGCCGGCCCAGCTAAAGGCCCAACATTCTTTGTCAAATTGGCCCGTCAACAGCCTGTCCTAAACTTGCCATCAACGTGGCCCATGGTCACTTCTGGCCCGTGTCGGGGAAACTGATCGTGACCCACGAACACCTATGGGACCTGGCGGACCGAGTCCCTTGTGGTTCGGTGAGGGGCGGAGATTGCGAAGAAGCGGTCGGCGATGCACACGGCGGTTTACCCGGCCGGAGCTCTCCGGAGATAATACTCCTCTGCTGCTTGGTTGATTGTATTGTATTCTTGCTAGGGAGCGATGAGAGCTACAAAACCTAGCTTTGAGTGAGTGTGATCTCGAATGAGTCGAATGAACGAACCCCCTCTCGTTGCATATGGGCCTCCTTTTATAGGCTCAAGGGGTCACCAGGTGCTTAGCGTAGATGAGGTACAAATGGAAAAACGATGGTTGGTACACCGACATGCGATTGTGCGATGCATTATACCTAACTCTGACGTGACAAGGGACAAGATCAATAAATGCCCGTCACATCGCCTAAGCGATCTGTGAGGACCGTCAAGTGCACCACCGTTTGCCACGATGGTAAGCTTTGTCGTGCCGCTTATCGCTGCTCTCCGCTGGCTGCACAGACCTCTTGACCGCACACTGGAGTAGCCCCACGGCGACACGTTGGCGGATGAGCTGGGCGGAGATGAAGAGAGGTTACTGCGCGGCAAGCACCTTGCAGCGGTTGAACCCTTATGCACTTTCGGAAGCTTATCGCTCACCGAGCCTTCCGACAAGCTCCTCTTGCGGGGTCTTCTTTCGCCGTGCCTTGAGTGGTCTTCTCGGCAAGCTCCTCTTGCGAGGGCCTTGAATACTTTGTTCTTGAATGGCTCCAAAGGAGCCACGGAGGATATGGCGGTCACTAGGCAAGCCCTGCGTGAGAGTGCTGCAACTGCCGTGCGAGTTCGGGATACTAGGGTACCCTACTCTAGTACACCAGCAGAGCCCCGGGCTGGGCCACCTGCGGGCCGAGCTCTGTTGGGCCAGGCCCAAAAGCAGTCTGCAGACACCTTGGCCTAGATCAGCGCGATTACTGCTCTCGGACCCACCGCCCCCACAGGCAGCACGCTCGGGGCGTGGCGTCGTGGGAGAGATCGTGGGGGCTTTCTTTAATTGGAAGCGCGCGTCCGCCCCCTCGCCCCTTATAAGCGAGGGGAAGCAGGGCCTGACGCCCACCTTGCCATTCTTTGTCACATCAAAAACCACCGCCGCTCCCCTTCTCCTCAAGTCCAAAGAGGCGGCGCCCCCCCCATTGCCACAGGCGCCACCGCGCCATCGGACTCCTCCACCACCTCCGCCATGGCTCCAGCCGACAAGGGAAAGGCGTGAAGTCGGCCGGCGCAGCGGCTCATGGCCTTCTGGAAGGCGAGCCACCTTCGACTCGCTGCTCGGCCTTACAGGGAGCTGCGGAGGGTACTACCTCTTACAGTCGGCAGGAGGCAGGCGCACCCAGCTGCGAGGTGATTTCGCCGCCGCATCGAGAAGGTTTCGTCGGGTACCCCTTCTTGGCGCTTTTCTTCTCTGCGGGCTCTGCCGCCTTTTCAATTCTTTTGCGACATCTTGAACACCTCGGCCTCCGCCTCCTTGATTTCACCCCCAGCGCCGTCGACCATGGCGGTTTCGCACCTTCTGAAAACTTTGTCGGAATCCACCCAAATGTAGCCCTCTTCGCCACTACTTCATGCCCAGCGTTGAGAGAGGAGAGCCGCTTTCGGAGGATTGCTTGGATCTCGGGATTGGCAAGAAAGAAGCATATCTGGAAGGAGAGCTCCGTAGCAAGTGGGAGGAGTGGAGAGCCGATTGGTGTTGGATCATAGAGGAGAACCGCAGCCATTCACTTGCGCCAAACTCCCATAGTCTTGGCGGCAGCGATTGGAGCAACTTGGCTGGAGGATGCGAGGTTGAAGATTGCCGTGACCCGGATCTTGCGCCTCAGGCATGCCGGACTCACTATTGGTGCTGTTGGCGCGGATTTCCTTCGTCGCCGCATTGCGCCCTTGCAGGAGAGGAGGAGGAGGCCTGCTTGGGAGTTCCAAAACGCGGCGGACATTATGAGGCTGCGCCCGGGCCTCAACTGGAACTTCACTTGTTTTGGAGCTGGATGCGATCTCTTTGGAGCTGTTCAAGCCCGACCAGATCGCCCGAGTGGTTCATGTTGCCGAGGGGTCGTTCCTTTGTGCAACAACTCTTGGCTTGACCGCATCCAGCGATGATGCCGTTGTGCGATTCCCATGGGATCGTTCCAACAGCAGAAACCCCCAAGCGACATCGTGCAACAGTTCTTGACAGCTTGGAAGAAGTGCGGTCCGCGCCCGGCGGCGAAGTGGCTCACCGCGACACCACCGGCGCCGAGCTGCAGCGCGCCGCCACCAGCTAGAGGAGGCGGCGGAGCTGCTGCCGCCCGGTGAGTTTGGGTTCCTGGTGGAGGCCGAGGCAGCCGGCGGCAAGCCTTGCCGACCGAGAGGAGCTTGCCGTGGCGGAGGAGGCAGGCGAGCTGAAGCGAACAGAATGAGCCTGCGGGCTCTCCCCTCCGCCTTGGGTAGCTTGCAGCGGGAGGAGCCAGCGGCCCGCCAGAAAGCGCCTCCATAAGACCAGGGAAGTGGCGGGCGGGGGGGGCCAACAGCCGTCTCGCCGCCAGCAGCGCTTCACCGCGACAAGCTCTGTTCTTGGGGCGCCTCACGCCACCATAGCAAGCTGGGGCGGGGCCTTGGGGACCACGGATCCCTTGCGCACCAAGCGTCGAGGAGCCTACTCTTCCAGCTCGTCGCCCAGGAGGTGGGCGGGTCGACTTCTCGCTCTCAGCTCGAGGAAGAAGAAGAAGAGTAAGATCTTGTCGTTGTACTTGTAATTCTTCAAATTGCTGCTTTGTCTTGTATCTGATTTGCTTCATTCTGAACTCTGTCCTTTTCAGGACGCTGGCCCAAAGAGCGTCGAAGAGAGCCAAGACTCCGGTGGTGGTCATCGAAGACGATCCCCCCGTGGCGACAGGAGGCGCGTCTGAGACCTCGTTGCCGGACCCGGCGACCCTTCCTCAGAGCAGCCCCCAGCACAGCCCCCAGCGTAAGTATTTGGTTTATTCCTTACGGTTAGGTGTGCATGGGTGCTCCTCCTTTGCTGATATTTGACTTGTTGATTTGTGTAGGAAGCGAGCAGCCTCATCGGGAGGGCGGAAGTCGCTCAGGAGATTACATGCTGCTTCAACTCGCCGCCAAGGAGGAATTCTCCGGCAAGGGGCGCTCTCCGGCAAGGAGACCTCTCCGACAAGGATGCTTCTCCGACAAGGGGCAGCGCCGACGATCCTCGGTGGTGGAAACATGACCCACAGATCCCATCGCGGGTAATCTCCTTGCTTGAAAATTTCCCTTGGGTTCCTTTTTTCTGTTCTTCTTTTGAACATTTGTTTGATTGTTCTTTCTTTCTCGATCATCAGATCCATCTGCGGAGAGCCGATGGAGACCGAGGTTGCCCAGCGAGGAGGGCAGCGCGACAACAATGATAGCGCCACCAACATGGAGGAGGAGGCCGGCGCCGATGGGTCGCCCGGCGAGAGGCCGCCAAGGCTCTTGGCGCAAAAGGTGGGGAGAAGTGCGGTGGTCGTCTTGACAACCACGAGGCGCGAGGGCGCCAGGCGCTCGCCGACCGCCGATCCCTCCGCCACCGATGCAGCACCGGGCTCGAAGAGCCCGACTGGCGCCTATCGAAGGCAGTGAGCGTCTTCATCAAGCTTCCATGGGCGTCGAGCTCCAGGCGCGGTCGAGGAGAGACCTTGACGAGCTGCTCGCCTCCGCTGGGCTGTCGCTGGTTGTGCGTAAGCAGCATGATGGCGAGTCTGAGGAGGAGCATCTGTCGCTCTACGCGCCCGACAAGCTAAGCTGGAGTCGCGGGAAGCACTTGTCGCGAGGGGGGCTGACATGGAGAAGCCGAGAAGAGCTCCGTGGCGCCAACAAGGAAACTCTCGGGACATAAGCGAGCGCGGGAGCAACTTCGCTGAGGCGCACGGCCTTCATCTGGAGAAGGCCGAGGTCGAGGAGCAGCAAAGGCTTGCGGCGAGAAGCTATCTGCGCAGAAGGCGGCTGGCGCGCGGAAGATCAACCTCGACAGCTATGAGGAAGATCTTGCATTGTGAGCAATCAATTGGCGGAGCTCTCAAGGAAGCGAAAGATCTTGCGCAGCTGCGAGAGCCGCCAAGAAGGAGTTAGAGGCGAGGTGGCGCAGGCTGGAGGCCACCCTCGGAAAAAGCGGCGAGGAGGTTGCTGCGGCTGAAGCATGGCCGAGAAGGGCGCCTATACTCTTGGTGAGTTGCGGGGCCGTCTGCTGAGAGGATCAAGGGCTCGGCGCGCCAAGGACTCAAAGCGGATCTTGAGCTGAAGCTGTCCACCTTAGCGGAGGGCTGGGCCGGCGCCAGGAGGCGGGAAGTGGGTTTGTTGAGAAGATCAAGGCCAGCGAGGCTGCTTTGGCGAATGCCACGACCGCCCACAACACCTTCAAAGAGAATGTGATGATCTGGACCGAGGTCTTGTGGATACCGCCGCCGCCATCGACAAGGAGCTGATGGAGCTGGGGATGGTGGATCTCGGGTACCCCCAGACGAGCATCTCAACCCAGCGCCAAGCTTAGCCTGTTCTTCAAGGCGTGGTGGCGGCTCTCCGGCGGCTCGGGAAAGCAAATGGCGCGCCAAATTTGTGCGGGGGCTCTTGAAGGTGTTGATGAAGGTGGCTTTCCGCAATCAGGCGTCAACCATAGCGTCCTCAAGTCCCTGCCGCCATTGCTGATGTTGAAGCGCTCAAGGCCCTTATCGCACCATAGTGGACAGGGTGGCGGAGTCAAGAGGTTGATGGCGACCCGCGTGGACTAGGCCGCCAAGTTTATCTTTCCTTTGTCGCTGCTGATCATGTTTAGGAGAACAATTTATTAGATCTGCGACAAGTCATTTTGTAACATACTCTATCTTAGGCAACGATTGCAATGTTATTTCCTTTACTTGATTCCTTCCTTTGTATGTTTGTGCCCTCGCTTTTAGGGAACTTGTCGGGCGGGCACCTTTGCATGAATATTTGAGTGCGAACGTCGGCACCTCTTTGGCGTGTGCCTCCGACAAGCAACCTTATGCAACTAGTTGCAGCACACTTAAGTTGTTGAGCGGACTCGAAACAAAGTAAAGGCGCGACTAGCTACTGAGTTGGTTCCTTCGCGCAGGTTTTCCATACAAAGTACTATCGTTCGAGGAAGATAACTTAAAAATTTAAAACTGATTGCTTAAACTTAGCAACTTAGCTTTTCTGTCATTTGCTTTCCGGCAAGCGATACTTCCTCGGCGACACTTGGCGGCCCCACCATTATCTTCTCCTCCCCCGGCTAACTTGTGGCGAAGGAACCTTCCTTTCTTTTGAGAAGAAAGAAGAAAATAAAGTTATGGAGCCTCGTGGCTCGTTATTGCTTACGGGTGTGGATGCTGCACAAAATGTTAGATAACACATGCATAAAGGATTATGAAAGCATGCAGTTGACAAGTTATGCGCAACACATGAGCTTCTTGATGCGCAGGGTGCGCCGCGGCTTTGTACAAAGGATTACATGCAACATCGGCAAGACTTGTACAAAAGGGTGGTTGCGGAGCAGGTTCGGCAACCGTCTATATAGGTAAAACTTACGAAGATGCTCTATATTCGGAGTTGCTCACGGGCGCCATCTTGGTCTCAAAGCGGACAGCGCCTAGGCCTAGTGACTTCGTTTCACCCGATAAGGGCCTTCCCCCTTGGCGTCAACTTGTTGGAATTCTTGGCGGACTGAGCGCGCGAAGAACAAGGTCGCCTTCCTCGAAGCTTCGGCATTAACTGCGGCTATGGTAGCGGCGCAAAGCTTGCTGATAACGAGCAGCTCGTCTGTGACTGAAAGCGGTCTTCCTCAAGGAGCAGTAGCGTCATCTTGTCGCAGCTGCTCTTGCTCAAACTCATCATAGCGAGTACTCGAGGTGACCCGTATCTGAGTTCCGTGGGGAGAACTGCCTCTGCTCCATAGACTAGAGCAAAAGGTGTGCGGCGGTGGCTCGATTTGGCGTCGTCTGATCGACCAAAGAACCACCGGCAGCTCCTCAATCCAGTTTCTTCGCACTTGTGCAGCACTGTCGAAAGTTACGGTCTTGAGTCCTCGCAGCACTTCAGCGTTTGCCCTCTACCTTGACCGTTGCTCCTCGGATGAGCAACGAAGCAAAGCAGACCTTGGCCAAGATCTTGGGCGTCTTGCATGAAGGTGCGACTTCGTGAATTGTGTGCCGTTGTCGGTGATGATCGGTTAGGAATCCCAAAGCGGCAAACAATTGACTGAAGAACTTGGCTTGTTGTCTTGTCACCTTCCTCACTGCTTCCACTTCCGGCCACTTTGTGAACTTGTCGATTACAGCGTACAAGTACTCAAAGCCCCGACAACTTCGGGGAAAGGGGCGAGATGTCAGCCCCGGACGAAAATGGCAGGATAAAGGGATCGTCTGGAGAGCTTGAGCTGGCTGGTGTATCTGCTTGGAATGGGCCTTGCACGCTTCACACTTGGTTACTTGTGCGGTTGCATCACGGAGGCTGTCGGCGGAAGAAACCTTCGGAAAGCTTTGCGGCAAGTGCTCTTGCGCCAATGTGGTGACCACATATGCCTCCGTGTATCTCTGCCAACAGCTTACATCCATCTTCCCGATGAATACACTTCAATTTCACTCCGTTGAGTCTTCTTACATGCAGGGATGTTGTCAACAAACTGGTACATACTTGACTGCCGGGCTACTCTTTCCGCTTCTTCTTGCTCTTGGGAAGTTCTCACATCGAAGAAAATGGGCGATCTGCTGCGCCCATGTTGGAGCTTGCGGCTCGACAACAAGGACTAAAGGCACATCTGCGCTGCGGGAACATCAGCTTCCACGGCAAGAACCTGCGGTTCGGCGGAGCTTGATGATCCCGGCAAGCTCTTGGAGCAAAACTTGTCGGGGCGTGCGCTTCAGCGGAACAAACCCTAGGGCTTGTCGGGCAGACTGCTCCTCGGCGATATCTGCGTTGATTTTGGGGACCTTCTTGGCGGCGGCTTCGGGGAGCTCTGCCGGAAAGTAGTCACCGGAAATCAACTTCCTCTTCTTGCTCTGTCCGGTTGATGGTGTTACGGTTGGTTGAGTCAGCTTGAGCACAAAAATTCCTGGTTCCACAGGTAACTTGAGTGCAGCACACTTTGACAAGCCATCAGCAATATCATTCTGAGCTCTTGGAACATGTTCCATTTGCAGGCCTTCAAAGTGTTCTTCTAGCTTTCTCACTTCATCAGCGTAGGCTTCCATCAATGGACTCGATAATCTTTGTTCACTTGGCGGACGACAAGCTGCGAGTCACCCGACAATAAGCTTCTTGATCCCAAGGTCACTGCAATCTGAGACCGGCAAGCAAACCTTCATACTCTGCGGTATTATTTGTTGCTTGTTCCTTGGGAAAGTGCATTTGGACTATGTACTTGAGGTGCTCTCCGGTGGGTGCGATAAGCAACCGCCCGGCACGGCGCCTTGCAGCGAAGGCACCATCAAAGTACATCAGCCACTCTTTATTTGCCTCCTTGGCGGGGATGCTCGTCTCTGGAATTTCTTCATCTTGCGTTGGCGTCCATTCTGCTATAAACTCTGCCAATGCTCTGCTTTGGATAGTTGAAGTGCTTTCAAACTTGAGGCCAAAGCTTGACAGTTCCAGTGCCCACTCGACAATCCTGCTGTTGCTTACGGATTTTGCAATATCCTCTTCAGCGGAAGCGGTGACAACTGTTATCTCATGTGCTTGGAAGTAATGGCGCAGCTTTCTCGAGGCCATGAGGAGGCGAAAAGCAATTTACGCACACGAATACCTTGACCTAGCCCCTGCGAAGGGGCCGACAAAGTGGTAGGCGCTGCACCATCCTTTTTGCATCTTCTGCAATCCTGCAGATCCGTCCTTATCGGGACGAGCTTGTCGGTGAAGCCCCCTTGTCATTTGGATGCATCTGCCTCGGTTGCGGCTCATCATCGCCTCCCTCTCCGCTACTAACGCAGCACTAACCACTTGATTGGTTGCCGCTATGTATAGCAACTTCTCTTGTGGCCTAGGTGCGACAAGTATTGGAGTGGAGGGCAGGTACCTCTTTAAGTCTGCAGCGCAGCCTCCGCCGGAGTCCATTTCATTGGACCTGCCTTTTCAAAATCTTGAAAAATGGCAGGGCGCTCAGCAGAACCTAGAGATAAACCTCTTTGAGCAGCCCGCAACCGGCAAGTCTTCTTACATCCTTGGCGCTTTGGTGCTTCAATCTGCTCAATGGCCTTGATCTTGTCGGGGTTGGCTTCAATTCCCTCACGAGACACGAAGAACCGAGAAGCTTGCGGAAGGGACTCAAACACGCACTTCTCGGGGTTGAGCTTGAGGTTGATCTTGCGCAGATTTGCAAAGGTCTCATCTAAATCTTGAACGAGTTGCTTTGTCCTTGCTCTTGACCACTATGTCATCCATGTAGGCTTCTACATTTACGTGCATTTGGGGCTCAAAAGCGTCATGGACTACTCTTGCAAGCGTTGAACCAGCATTCTTCAAACCGAAAGGCATCCGTATGAAGCGGTATGTGCCACATGGTGTAATGAATGCGGTTTCTCTTCATCCTCTTACGCCATGAAGATCTGATGATATCCGGAGTATGCATCAAGAAATGAAAGCAAGTCACATCCGGCCGTGGAGTCAACAATCTGGTCGATCGTGGCAAAGGAAATGGGTCTTTGGGACAAGCTTTATTAACATCCGTGAAGTCAATACAAAGTCTCCATTTCCCATTTGCCTTTCGTACAACTACTGGATTGGCCAACCACGTGGGATGGAGCACTCCTCTAACAAGGCCTGCTGCTTCCAACTTCTTGATCTCTTACGCTATGAATTCTTGGCGCTCCTTTGCTGCTTCGACTTTTTGCTTGCGGGCGCGCGAGGACAGACAGCTAAGTGGTGCTCAATTACTTTCCAGGAGCACCGGGGATGTCGGACGGTTGCCATGCAAACACATCGACATTCGCCGCGGGAAAGCAACAGGCCTTTCCTATTTAGGGTCAAGCGTGGCGATGGTGAAGGTACCACCGGTGCCGTCCTCCTTGGCGGGCACCTTCTTGGTCTTGGTGGAGCTGCCATCATCTTCTTGCACTTGCGGTGGAGCTCGATGGTGCGTCCTCGGCGGTGGCGCAGCACTCCGAAGAGGTGCGCTTGCGGAGTGGGCATCGAGCTCTTGCGGACAAAGTGGTCTTCTTCTTCCCGGGAGCTTGGTGACAAGTGATTTGCTATCTGTCGCAGCTGCTGCATCCCGGTAAATCTTGTCGGCGCAGATAAGCGCATCCTTCTTGTCGCCATGGACAGAAATAGCGCTTATCGGGCGGGCATCTTGAGCAAGTTGTATGCATAATGAGAGGCTGCCATGAACTTGGCGAGTCTTTGGGCGGCCAAGTATTCCATTGTAGGGCAATGGGAAATCGGCAACGTCGAGCGTGACCCTCTCGATCCTGAAATTTAACTTCGCTGCCAAATATTCTTGGCAGTGTGATCTTCCTTTCGACTTGCTCCTTCCTGGGTTGATTCCTTGAAAGTGCCGGTCTCTTGAGCTCGTTGTCGAGGATTTGAAGCTTACGGAGCGCTGCGGAGGAGATCAGGTTTAAGCCGGCCCGCCGTCAACTAACATCTTGGTGACCTTGAGGTTGCGGATAGTTGGTGAGACCAACATCGGCAAACACCCGACCGCGATTATGCGATCGGGGTGGTCCTCAATATCAAAGATGATAGGCGTCTTGGACCACTTGAGAGGCTGCGTGACTCTACGGATGGTTCTGCTGCATTAACCTCCGCATCCATTGCTTGAGTTGGCGGTGTGAGGTATGCGAGAGAAGCACCGCCGTCAACTGAGAGGACCTCTGTTGCTTTACGAAACTCCTGCTCATCAGCCTCATCATCTTCCATATCTTCATCGTCATCGTCGTCTTCATCCTTGTCGCGGCCCACGGGAGTCTGTCTCCTTGCCTTGCTTGGCCTTGCCTTGGCGTCCTCCCGGCGGGTCTCTTCTTGCTAGCTGCCCGGCACCTTCTGGGCCTTCTCCTTGTCTACGCCGCTCGTACTCAGCCTTACGCAGTTCTACAAGCTGCTCGACCTTCTTGCAGCTCACGGAGGTCGTGGCCCTTAGTGCGGTGAATCTTGCGATCTTGTTTGTTGGAGCTGTCACCTTGTCGGCGGCCGCCACAGCTTGGCGGTCGGTGTCGTGACAACCTCCTTGCGGAGCCACCAACCTTGGCCTTCTTGGCGCCACCTCCGTTACGGACTGCTCGACAACTAGTACCTCTTTGCTCTTCTTCTTTTCATTGTTCCGCCACGGCTCTTCTTTGCAGGCGGTCTCCTCCTTGTCGAGATCCTGCTCCAACATTCTCTCACAGGAGTCTTCTTCCTTCCTCGGCACGTGCACACTTGTCGGCCAAGGCATACATTTCAGCGGCGTCCTTGACTTTGCACATCGCCATCTCCTCCGTCATCCAGCGGTTCCTTGCGTTACGATGAAAGCTGCTGATCACGCGGCGGGGTGGACATCTGGGATGTTGTAGTGCACACGGTTGAATCTCTGGATGAACTTGCGCAGGGACTCTCCTTCCTTCTGGGCGAGCAGGTGAAGGTCACTTTCTTGGCCATGAGGCTTGTGGCCGCCCGTGAAGGCGCTGACAAACTGATGGCATAGATCTGCCCAAGAAGATATAGAACTGTCCGGCAAGTGCATGAGCCAAGATCTGACATTTGGCTTGAGTACCAGTGGGAAGTAGTTGGCGAGGATCTTGTCGTCTCGTCCCCCTGTAGCTTGCACCGCGATGGTGTAGATGCTGAGGAACTCCGACGGATATGTCCTGCCATCATACTTCTCAGCACGTCGGCTTGAAATTTTTCTTGTCGGGCCCTTTGGACTTGCCGCAGCTCACGAGTGAGCAGGGGCAACCTACCGCGTCTGGCAAGTCTCCTGGTTCCCCATGGCGCTTGCATGTTAACAGCGGGCCCAGTAGCGCTTGTCGGATTGGCCGGCGCTTCTCTTGGCGCTTCGATCACGAGTTCGGCGTCTTCTTGTTGTCGTTCTTGAAGAACTTGGCGCTGATCACGGCGAGCTCGTGGATCCGATGGCGCGGTGGAGTCGCTGTCGAGGTGGATCCGAGGGCTGGTGATCTTAGCCTTCGGGATGGGGAGTGCATGGTGGTTGCAACCCCACAGGTCTCGTCGCCACCGGCTCGTGCCTTGTCGTCCCGCCCCGCGGCAAGGGCGCGATTTAGTTGCCGTGGCGAATATCGCCGTTAGCAAAGCCAATGAGACTACGGATGGTGGCCCTCCATTAAATCGACCTTGTCGGCCGTTGGAGGTAGTCTAAGCGATTGAGCTCGCCAAGGCTTACTGCTGGAGTGGTGGGTGGCAATGGCGTGCGGTGCGAGGCGGGATATGCTCGGACTTCTAACCAAGTTAGAAGGAGCAGCATCCCGTCGAGCGATCGTACACCTTTCGTACCGGCATGTTGGCGTGCATCTTTGGCCTCGAGGCCGGGATCCTCCGGCTTGGCCTTGATCCAGCGGCGTATGGCGCTGCGAGCACCATGGCGCTGTCGGTCTCGCGCCTCTTGAGATGGGCGCGATGCGTATCCGGATGCGAGTCTGCGCCGCCTTGTCCTTGGACTTGGCAGCATCGTGGGCTCCCTCGGCGGCCCGTTCCTCCGCCGGCGTCTTCCCCACCACTCGTCGGCTCGGTGGTGGTGGGTTTTAGCGAGACGGCTCGGCTGCTGCGAAGTCTTCTTCTTGGTGGCATGTTGATGAAGATGGCGAAGATTGTTGCTCGTGTGAGCGCGGATCAGAGTTCACACAGCCTCGGCCTACTGGCGCACCAAAGATGTCGGGAAGCTGATCGTGACCCACGAACACCTATGGGACCTGGCGAACCGAGTCCCTTGTGGTTCGGTGAGGCGGAGATTGCGAAAAGCAGATCGGCGATGCACTGAGCAGTTTACCCAAGCGGAGCTCTCCGGAGATAATACTCCTCTGCTGCTTGGTTGATTGTATTGTATTCTTGCTAGGGAGCAGTGAGAGCTACAAAACCTAGCTGAGTGAGTGTGATCTCGAATGAGTCGAATGAACGAACCCTTTCTCGTTGCATATGGGCCTCCTTTTATAGGCTCAAGGGGTCACCACAGTGGTAGCGTAGATGAGGTACAAATGGAAAAACAGTGGTTGGTACACCGACTTGCACGAGTGTATGCGTGCATTATACCTAACTCGGCGGCAAGGGACAAGATCAATAAATGCCCGTCCATGTCGCCTAAACGATTACTGTGAGGACCGTCAAGTGCACCACCGTTTGCCACGATGGTAAGCTGTCAGCGCCGCTTATCGCTGCTCTCCGCTGGCTGCACAGCCTATTGACACGCTGCGCTGGAGTAGCCCCACGGCGACACGTTGGCGGATGAGTGGAAGCGGAGATGAAGAGGTTACTGCCGCGGCAAGCACCTTGCAGCGGTTGAACCCTTATCGCTTTTCGGAAGCTTGTCGCTCACGAGCCTTCCGGCAAGCTCCTCTTGCGGGGTCTTCTTTCGCCGTGCCTTGAGTGGTCTTCCGGCAAGCTCCTCTTGCAGGGGCCTTGAATACTTTGTTCTTGAATGGCTCCAAAGGGGCAGCGGAGGACCTTAGCGGTCACTAGGCAAGCCAGCCGCGAGGTGCTGCAACTGCCCGTGCACGAGTTCGGGATACTAGGGTACCCCTACTCTAGTACATTGACAACCCGTTAATAGTCCGCTAAGTAATTGGGCCGAATCACGGCCCGGTGTATTTCCGGCCTGTTAAAGGTCCGGCTTCATTCGGGCCCATTTACAGGCCATCAAAACTTTCGGCCCATTAACGGCCGTGAAGGATTTGGGTCATATTCGGCCATGTCTGACATTCGGCCTGTTAGAGGCCCAGTATAAATTTGAGCCACTTTCTTCTGTTGTCATTTTCGGCTGTTAGCGGGACGTAAACCATGGGCCATATGTATTAACGTCATATCGGGCCCATTAACGACCCATATAAAAATGACGATAATCTAGCCCGACCGAAGTTCCGGCCTGTTAAAGGCCCATGTATTAGGTCGGCGCATTTACGGCCCGTCCAAATTTCGGCCTGTCAAAGATCCGCGTCGTAAATGGGCCACCATTTCGGCCTGCTAAGTGCGATGGGTTATTTGGCACAATCGGGGCCCAATCTCACTTCGGTCTATTAAAGGCCCATGTTTTTATGGGCTTGAGATATTTACACTGTAAACAGCCTATTTTTCTTGAGGGCCCAAATTATGTTTAGGCTGTTAAAGGCCCACTATGGGAGAGGCCTACGAGAAAAATATGAAAGCTTATGCTGATTTAGGCGAGATATTTTAGTGGGCTACATGTCAATTTCGACCCGTAATCGTTTTAGTCCAATTGGAATGGGCGCGGCGAATGTTGGCATGTTGGGCTCCTATGAAGCTTTCGGCGAATACATTACTAAGATAAACCTACACTATACAAAAATAGCGTCGTAATTACTGCAGCACAGGGCAGCATCATAAATGTTGTATCACAACAAAATAAATTCAACCATACAACAAAAGGCCTGTTGGCATAAAGTTTACAGTCCTTCGGATAAAGAACCATCGGATGTATAGAAGCACAGATCATTTGACCTAAGTGCTAATGTTTGGCTGTAGAATCGATGGGCAGCACAATCTCCACCTTTTTCCGCCATTGCTCTTGAACAACAAGCGAATGTCGATAGTCGGTTTCAAAACCATTCATATCTTGGCGACATTTCTCAACCACTATTCTTGTTTCGAAACAACGTCCATTAGGGATTGGACTTGTGTGCGGAGCACAGATATATCACTCATCTAGCAGGAAGATTTTGTTCGATGGCGATTTGGGCGAGGTTACCTTGACAACCAACGAAATTACGCGAGGAAGGTGCTTTTGCCTTTGTTAGTGGAGAGATCTTGGCCTTGCTGCAGCAAGAGGTGACATTGTGCTGTAGTAGCCTCGTCACCTTGGTGGTTGTGGCTGTTCAATCATTTGTTCCATAGCTTCACGAAAGTTTGAACTTGTAGATTAGTGTACGGATAAGTTACTAATGAGACAAAAACAAACAAAGTAGGTTAAGCGTTTATACATAACTTATTTTGGTGAACTCTTTGTAATACATTAGCATGTATTGTAGTGCCAACTACATAATAAAATCACTTTGGAACATATGTCCATGTAGCATGCCTCTTGTATTGTCTATTTCCTCACATTCGTTGACATCTAAGGATAAAGAGACATGGTTTAAAGTAGGATGAACATAGTATGACATCATTCATATCATGGGCAAACATATATAAAACAAACAGCCTATTTTATCATTGTGTGCATGCGTGAACATAACAACTAGATTACAGATCAAGACCAAAGAATATCCTTCATCTCTTTTAAACCATGTAAGGTGAAATGATACGTTAAGACAAGCTGTGTATAAAAGTGAACGAGTAACTAACATTGGCTGCAAACCAAGTAGTTAAATGAACACATCATAGTACCAATCAGTTCAAGGCAGGAGGAGTAAGGACTTACAACATCGGCTTGGCTGGTGTTCTCATGCCCTTCATCTTGCTGGTGTGGCAATCCTTGAAGATTTACTGCATTGGTTCAGATTCTTTTTGGTCCGCGGGCTTTCCTCGTATTTTGGAACAAGTCAATATAGATACGATAATATGGCACAAAAAAAGGAAGTAGCAGCTATTTACAAAAGCCTCACGATTGTGCAATATAGCTACGAGATCCTGTTGTGCATTGGAATTTCACTTTAGAATGGTTGGTTTTGTTCTTCAAGCAGTTAGCCTAGAAGAAGATACACTTGTAAGGCACATACATAAATACAAGTTCAATATGTGGTGCGATCAAATACATATAGCCTACGATACTTTGGATCAGACCGGTGTTTAACGAGGGCTGTCCGATCTTCATCGTAATATATTCCCTTTGGAGATGTTTGGGCGATTTCATTGTTAGCCTTGCCTTCAAAGTGAGATTTTCTAAGGTGGTACCGGCATTGTCATGAGCGGTGAAAAACATGAGTGCATGCTTGTTTAGTTGCATCATCTTTGGATCAACTTGAACCTCATATGTTGAAAAAGAATGTGAGTCTTATTAGGAGGAAGCTAGAAAGTATGGGACGAGAGAAGACAATATTACTAATTGCGATGAATAACATTACTTACGGATAAATGGTCAAGGAAGGTGTTAAAGCTGGGTATTGTCTTTCTCATTCTGTCTTTGGATCCACGTTGGGAGGATCGTGCATGACACCTATGACAGCGGCTGCCTCGATACTAACTTGGCTGACTCAGCAGCATCACGTGGCCTTTTAAACCTGCCTCAAAATGGATCTCCATTCTTCCTCCTTTAGATTTTGTTAATCATCAAGCATTATCCACGATGTCTGTTTCGCTTGCGCCGTGGTGCTAGTTCAACAACGAATATGGAAAGTGTTAGTGTACATCAAAGCGTGAGAGTACATATAAAGGGCATGCAAGCGCAACTTGACTCGGTCGGTACCGTCTTGGTGTTGATGCTCATGAGGTTCATCTGATCTTGCCAAGTCTGTTGTGTCGTGATGATTAACCGAAAGTAGTGTTAGGTGTGAAGGCAGCTTAGGAACTGGCGGTTCGAACAAGCGAGCGAGTAACTGGTTGAGATCTTTGAAGTACAGTTGAAGCGGATCTGCAGCTGGTGGAAGCGGTGATCTTGTGTTTGTAGATTTAGCGGTGGACTTGGACCTTCTCTTTGCACTATAAGTACCAGAGAATCTCGACGGCAGAACCTTTTCCGTTTCACCGACGAGTAACCACTCCCTACTATATTATTTTCCTTGCTCTTTTTGACTTTGCCATGTCAAGCTGTACCCACAACACAAAAGAATAAAATCACTCTTGAGAACTCATTGATGCATGATCTGGACAAGCAATACTTTGATGTAAGACAACCGTATGAGGATGGAATATGTAAGAAAAACAGGATGACATGACATATTCACAGCTACGATGTGCAAACTAAGCAGAAGGATTTTCAAGAAAATAGAAGTAATGCAAGCTAGACACCATATGAAAGATGCAACCAATATTACTCTGCCAAGTTAAAGTGTCTTGTCATAAGTGGCAATTGAAAAAATAGAAGCGATTACAACGTAGAAATCAATGCAAGATGCAACCACTATCAAACTGCCATGTTAAAAGCGTCCAATCATGAGTGGTGATGCGGGATACACAACAACAGTACTTTGATGTAAGAACATGGTATGATAGATAGATGTAGTGTATTCTAGACACCTGAAAGCCATGTCATATGCACATGTATAACATATAAACTCAGCAGGTGCAATTTAATCAAAATAGAAGAAATACAGGCTAGACAACATATGCAACATGAAACCAATTATCACCTTTGTCAACTTAGAGCAAGCACTGCGATGGTGGAGTCTGGAGATGAACTCATCATGTAGACTTGGGACTTCAACTTCATTAGCGATGGCAGGGGCAAATCTAGAGTCTCTGTTTGCGTCGGTCGGAGGACCACCAACATCCCTAACTTTCTCTTTTCCTTCCTATTTTCGATATTGCCTTATGAAGTCAAAACCACAAGAAGATGAATAAAATTAGCTCTGCATAACTGGTTGATGCATGATCTGAGACGAACACTACTTTGATGTAAGGCAAGCGCGAGGATAGGAGGATGGAATATATACAAAAAAGACAATGTTTCATATTCACACGTACGATAGGAGGATGGAATATGTATGAAAAAACGATGGCGGAAGGCATTTCAACAAAATTAGAAGAAATGAAAGCTAGGCACCATATGAACATGCAACCAATATCACTCTATCGGGTAAAAAGTGTCTCATCGTAAGTGCCATTTCAAGAAATTAGAAGCGGTACAAGCTAGAAGACAATGCAAGATGCAACCTACATCACAGTCCCAAGTTAAATGTGTCTTATGGGTAAGTGATCGTTGCGGTATAAGTTGTAAGCTACTGAGATGCAATTCAACATAATCGGAAGCAATACAAACTAGACATCATACGGAAAAGCAACCACGTATAACAGTTCCAAGTAAGAGCAAGCACTGTGATGGTGGAGTAGGGAGATGTGCTCATCATGTACGTATGTTCTAGAAAGCAGGAACACGTGTCATATTCACGGGCATTATGTGTAAAATGGCAGATGCAATTCAAGTTAGAAGCAATACAAGCTAGACATCATAGGCAACATGCAACCACATATAATAGTGTCAAGTTAGAGCAAGCACATGATGATGGTGGAGTAGGGAGATGTGCTCATCATCTACACAGCTCGTTGACATCCAGCCTTGTGTTGTCTTGCGAATCTTGTTGGGAGGATGGCGGAGTAGAATCTGTATAAACCCCCTATTTGAGTTGCTCCGAAGGACCACCATCATCCACTACCGGACTAACTTCCTCTAGTTGTAATGATTTTGCATTGTGAAGTCAAATCGATAAGAAAAAGGAATAAAATTCGCTCTTCAGAACTCATTCATGCATAATACTGACGAACACTACTCGGATGAAAGGCAAACATATGATGCGAGGATGGAATATGTATGAAAAACAGGATGGTGTGACATATTCACACCTATGATGTGGTAACTAAGCGAAGGCATTTCAACAAATTAGAAACCTTTGCAAGCTAGACACCATATGAAAGATGCAACCAATATCACTCTGCCAAGTTCAAACTGTATGGCGTTTCAACAAATTAGAAGCGATACATGCTAGAAATCATATGCAAGACACAACCAATATCACGTGGCGACTTAAAGGTGCCTTATCATAAGTGGTGATGCGGGATATGCAAGAATAGTAGTCGATGTAGAAACAGGAACACATGTCATATTCACGGGCATTATGTGTAAAATGGCAGATGCAATTCAACAAAGTTAGAAGCAATACAAGCTAGACATCATCGCAACATGCAACCACATATAATAGTGCCAAGTTAGAGCAAGCACACTGTGATGGTGGAGTAGGGAGATGTGCTCATCATCTACACAACTCGTTATTTGTCTAGCCTTGCGTTGTCTTGCGAATCTTGTTGGGAGGATGGCGGAGTAGAATCTGAGAACCTCCGTTTGAGTTGCTGGAAGGACCACCATCATCAATGCCTTGCCAATTTCCTTCAGCTTTATTGATTTTGCATTGTGAGGTCATACCGACAAGAAAAGGAATATCATTAGCTCTTGAGAACTCATTCATGCATAATCTTGTGAACACTACTTTGATGAAAGGCAAAGTCATGATCGAGGATGGAATATATACGAAAAAATGGGCTGACTTGACATATTCACACCTATGATGTGGTAACTAAGCGAAGGCACTTCAACAAATTAGAAACACTACAAGACACCATATGGAAGGTGCAATCAATATCACTCTGCCAAGTTAAAACTGTCTCGTCATAGGTGGCGTTCATCAAACTAGAAGCAATACATGCTAGAAATCATATTCAAGGCGCAAACCAATATCCACTGCCACAAAAGGTGTCCCATCATAAGTGGTGATGCAGGATACACAAGAAGAGTAGTTTCATGTAAGAACATGGTGTGATAAGACAGATATAGTATGTACCAAAAACAGGAAGCGTGTCATATTCACATGTATCATGTGTAAGCTAAGCAGATGCAGTTTACACTAATTAGAACAATCTGAGCTAGACACCATATGCAACATGCAACCAGATATCACCTTTGCCAAGTTAGAGCAAGCACCTTGGATGGTGGAGTAGGGGAGGCGGAGACTTGGACCTTGTAATGCACTATCGGTACAAGGAGAATCGTCTGCAGATGCTCCGTTTACGTTCTTCTGAGAGGACCACCATCATCGCCTTCCTTACTCTTTTCCTTCCTCTTTCTTGATTTTGCCTTGTCAAGTCAAACCCACAAGAAAAAGAATAAAATTTGCTCTTGAACTCATTGATGCATGATCTTGTGAACACTACTTTCATGTAAGGCAGCCGCATGATAGGAGGATGGAATATGTATGAAAAACAGAATGGCGTGACATATTGACATGTATGATGTATAAAATGTAAACTAAGCACAAGGTGCTTGAACTTATTAGAATCGATGCAAGCTAGAAACCATATGAAAGATGAAACCAATATCACTCTGCCAAATTAAAAGGGTGCCCTAACAAATGTATTTGACCAAATTAGAAGCAATACATGGCAACAGGCTAGAAATAATATGCAATATACAGCGAATAAAGGTGACTCATCGTAAGTGATTGATGCAGGATCTGAGAGAGGTAGTTTCATGTAAGAACAAGGTTAACACATAGATGTAGTGTGTACCAAAAATAGGAAGGCATGTCATATTCACGGGTATAGTGTGTAAACTAAGCAGATGCAATTTACCTAATTAGAAGCATTACAAGCTAGACACCGTATGCAACATGCAACCACATATCACACTCTGAAGTTAGAGCAAGCACACTGTGATGGTGGTGTAGGGGAAGTCTTGGTCTTCAGTCTGAGCTACGTTCAATATCTTCATTTAGGCTTCTGTTTCTTGAGAATCATGTGGAAGGATGAAATTGCATTCTTTATAATAGTATTGCGTCTCATATTAACCCACAGCGCGTGTTGTCTCATCATAAGCGATAGGCCTTGGGATACACAAGAACAGTAGTTTGATGTAAGAACATGGTGTGATAGGCGGATGTAGTATGTACCAAAAACAGGAAGGCGTGTCATATTCACATGTATAATGTGTAAGCTAAGGAGATGCAATTTAACAAATTAGGAGCATTGATGAGGGATACACAAGAAAAGTAGTTTGATGTAAGAACATGGTTAATAGAAAGGCGTAGTATGTACCAAAAACAGGAAGGCATGTCATATTCACGGGTATAATGTGTTAACTAAGAAGATGCAATTTACCTAATTAGAAGCATTACAAGGTAGACACCATATGCAACATGCAACCACATATCTGCTTTGCCAAGTAAGAGCAAGCACTGCGATGGTGGTGTGGGGAATTGCGGTGATCAACTAGAGACTCGTTGACTATCTTCATTTAGCCTTGCTGTTTCTTGAGAATCATGTGGGAGGATGACCTTGCACTCTTTAAGCAGTGAGGCGTCTCACGATAACCCACCGGGTGTTGTCTCATCATAAGTGATTGACGAGGGATACAAAAGAGCATTAGTTTGATGTACGAACATGGTTAATAGACATATGTAGTATGTATCAAAAACAGGAAGGCATGTCATTATCAAAGGTATAATGTGTAAAATAAGCAGATGCAATTTAACCAAATTGGAAGCAATACAAGCTAGACACCATATGCAACATGCAACCACATTTGACATTGTGAAGTTAAAGCAAGCACACAGGATGGTTGTGTGTGGCAATTGAGATCATCAAGCGAGCTCGTTTACATCTCCAATTGGTGACACTACACCCATTAATATTGAAAGCGCTTAGTGCTTATCTTGAATTACCTGGGCGACTTTTGTCTTTTCTTTTCGCATTCATCAACAACTGCGTCAGTCTGAAATACCCATGCATAAAAAACAATAGTGTGAGTATGGGTGAAGTGTGTGCACAATTAATGCAGTGTAAAGGTAGCAGATAGCAGTCGGTGAGAAATAAATGGCGAGAGACATATGATAGCTCTACAACATGCATGGCACACTAAATTACTACAGATTCTATGAAAATAACGATCATTGAAAGCAAATAGGTCAGTCCATTTTTCTACACGTCGATGTACAAAGAGCAGGCAGATTGCCTTCATCTACCTCGGCCGGTCGGTGTTGACGATCTTCCTCGAAAGCGCCGGCGACCATCGGCCAGTATTCCTCCCCTGCTGCGCCCTCCCTCGACCTCACCGCTTGCGCCGTGCTTGCCCGCCCCAGCCATCCATTCAAGCCCTGCCGACCTCGGATCGGCGCAAGCAGCTCCTGCGCCCACACCCCTATGATAGACACCGATCGCCGCTTCCCGGGAGCAGGCGGACTAGGTGCTCCAGCGCCTAAGCGGGTGCTGCTTCTTTAATTGCGGTTCGGTGACCTGAATTGAAATCCAGGCAGGCTCTTGACCTCTAGCAAAGGTGAAATAGTAAAAGGAGAAACCTTGTGCATTTAGTATCACGAAGAAGATGCGATGAAGCGCTCAACTAGTTTCTTTCGTGGGATGAATACGGTGTGGCGGAGGCGTAAGATTTGCGAATAAGGGAAGAGGTACCTCTTTACTGCTGGCGATCTTGTGTCCTCTTATGTTTTTCGGCGATCTTCTTGTTGTTAGCGGAAACCAGAAGTTGTGGAGGGCGGTGCAGCCTTGGGCGAACCCATGGCCAAGTTGTTGAGTGTGGTGCGATGGCGTGCATCGGCGGCGGGGAAGCAGATCCGGCGGTGAACGGCGGCGTGGCGGGAACAACTCGGTGCGGTGGGCGGTTCGGACAGTGGAGCCGCAGCGATGGCGCGGCGGCGTGGTCGGAGTGGTTACGGTAAGGCGCTGCGTCGGCGTCGGCGTCGTGGAAGCAGCTCTGCCTCGACTTCAGTGCTAAGTCCTTGAGGCGTTGCGGTTGCGGTTGCGTTGGATGATGGCGTCGAAGTACGGCTCCGGCGTGATGGAGGCGGCGGTGGATTGGCGCTATGGGGTGGAGGACGGACCGGCGGAGGCTGGGGTTTGCGGCTGGTGGAAGGCGTTTTGCGCCCGGAGTATGAATGGGGAAGCGGAGGGGCGGGGAACTAAGGGAACAATGTTCGGTTTGAGGCGCTTGTTTGAAATTTGGGAAAGTTACAAACTTTGCCCCATCTAAATTCGGACATATTGCGGGTTGGGGTAGGAAAGTCATGTCAGTGTCCCAAATGTGGGCGGGATAGATTTGACCCGGCGCATGGGTGTTTAAGCGCCCACAGCGTATAGAATGCTTCTCGGGCGGTTGAGGCTGGCGTCTTGGTGAAGTTACAAACCTACCCGGTTTAGACCTTTGGACATCGGGCGATAGGCTACGGGCCAAGTCATGACAGTAATTTCCTACCACCAAAACATTAGTCTCGCGTGGTTTGGGTGACGAGAGGCCTATTGGCGCCGTTCAATATTTGGGAGCGAAGCATTAACGTTTCGGTTCTCTTGAATTGAACTTTCAGGATTTGTCAAACTTCACAAATCTTTACTCTTGAAAATCCTAAAGCTACGATTATTTTGGAATGGAGGGTACATTTGAATATACATTGTACAGTATATATTAAAAATATGCAACTTACCTCAGTTCATGCATGGTTCCAGATATAATCTCCTTGGTTGCAAAAAAAGTTAGATATGCGTATGAATATATATAGCATGTTCAAACTCACAACAAAGATTGATGCCCCCTTTTACATCTGATTTACAAATGCCATTATCTCAGGTTCAAATAGATGAATGCACTTCCTATGAATTCGAATCTTGAAACCCCTTTATGTTGAATTAGACATGTATTCTATTTTGTAGCTAGCAATTTGGAATGTATCCATGCAAGTGACAAATGTATAAAGTGCTTCACACTAACAACATGGAGTGCACTAATTAATGTTTATATATGAATTGCAAAAGCATCCATTGCACTGTATTTCAAACCGCTCTCACTCTATGGATCGATAATATGAAATAAACACATGCACATGCTAGAATTCAATAGAGTATGGGTGTCGATAGACTGATTTTCGTCCATACATAATTTGCAAAATTCATGATCTCATCCAAAATAATAATGCCATTTATATTTTAATTTAATCGTAGAACCGCCTTTTAGCGTAGATGCACTATGCCTCGCCCGTTCTCACAGAGCGTTATATATCTCTCTATCGCGCATAAGTGCACACTCTTTATATGCATCGACATTTCTCTTTCACACATGCTCACAATCTCTCTCGGGTTGTCAGGTGTCTCATGCACATGCTCTCTCTGTTTCTCTCTCTCTTTTGACTACTATGTACCACTCTTTTCACTAATCTCGGTTGGAAAACACTATTTCTCTCACATGCATATATACACATGCACGGTCTCTACTAGCCCTCTATCGCACATATATGCCTCGTCTCCCTACGCACATTATCTTTAGGCCTCTCTACTTTTGTTGCCCCCCACACACTCTCTCTTAGTAGTTGGCAGATATGATTTCATCATATCGTCATTGATGAGATATCCACGGTTGTTAGGCTGGATGGTATCTGAGGCAAAGTTTTACCCTAGTTGGATCGGACCCTTGTAGTTGAAGAAAGAGCCTACTCCTGGTACTATATTAGTGATAGGGGTGTGTACAAAGTACGCGTGAATACCGAGCATTGTCTTGTGTGTATACTATCGACGAACTAGCCCCAAGCTTGTATAACATACTAAGGGCCTAGGGTTACAAATCATATATAGTCGGTTTATCACCGGTGGGGATAGAGTCCTCCATGACTCTGGTAGCTTCATGTTATCATGGAGTCCTCCATATGGGTCTTCGTATAACACGTCTCGGTCCAACCTATATGTGGTGCAGGATGGTACCGACCCATGAGTCTTGATATTGACCCACCACAACTAGAAATGATGTGCCCACCACACCACACGCAATGGGCCACTAAGAAAAAAGCATATACAATAGTACAGCGGTATCTAGCTCACGATCGTGTCCATATTTTGTTGATGACAGCGATGGACTTTGCATTTGATCGTGCTCCGTATTTTGTTGGCGACACTTACGGTCATTGTATTTGAAGCAAAAGCACGATATGGTCACTAGACTTGAGAATAAGCTCATCACGGTCCTTTATCGATTGTCAAAACCGGCGGATCTCGGGTAGGGGTCGATCGTGCATCAATGCTGATGGTAACGAGGAAGCAAAGGACACAGATGTTTACCCGAGTTAGGGCCCTCTCAATGGAGGTAAACCCTACTTCACCTTGATTAATATTGATGATGTGGGTAGTACAAGAGTAGATCTATGCGAGATCGTAGAGGCTAAACCCTAAGAGCTAGTCTATGATGGTATGATTGTAATTGTGATCGGCTTTCTAAGGACCAACCTCTCCGGTTTATATAGACAACGAAGAGGGCTAGGGTTTACATGGAGTCGGTTACAAGGAAGGAAATATAATATCCGGATCGCCAAGCTTGCCTTTTACGGCAAGGAAAGTCCCATCCGGACACGGGCCAAAGTCTTGAGTCTTGTATCTTCACGCTTCAATAGTCCGTCGTTGTACATAGTCCGGCTGTCTGGATACCCCCTAATCCAGGACTCCCTCAGTAGCCCCTGAACCAGGCTTCAATGGCGATGAGTCCGGCATGCGATATTGTCTTGACATTGCGAGGCGGGTTCCTCCTCGAATACTCCAAAGTGGTCATCGAACACTCAAACCGTGTCCGGATCCACAAGATGATCTTCGTATGCCACCGCGAGAGAATGATGTTTATAAATGCAATCTGCTGACAACTTTTAGAACACAGCGGCGATGTCATCTGTCGGGTTATTATTGAACCGTCTTCCCACAACCAGCCACAGCGCACATTGCGGCGGTTTCCTTGACACGTCTTGTCAAAGCGAGATCGTGCCCCCTCATTCAGGATTCTCATCATTAAGGGCATGGGTAATCAACCGCACCGCTAATCGCGTGGCGGAAGCAAGCAGGCTCAACCAGGCAAGTGGGGGCGCCAAAAAGCACCGCCCTATAAAAGACAAGGCCTCCTTCTCTTTACCCATGCCTTTCTCCTTCTGCTCGCTCATTCCCTCTTTTGAGCCCTAACGCCCAAGCACTCTTCCTTTCCACCAAAGAGGCTTTCCAAGATGTCGGATCAGGCAGGAGGCGGATGGATGGCCTCTCTTGTCAGGAGAAGGATATTAGAAGCTACAGGGGCGCTTGTGTCATGGCTCGAGAAGATCGGCCACCGTCTCCCCCCGGCGGGACAGGTCGTCTCCACTCCGGAACCTCACGAGAGAGTCGTGTTCCTTCCTCACTTTGTCTGCGGGCTTGGATTTCCCCTGCAGCCATTTGTTCGTGAGTCATGTATTACTACTGAGGATTGATTTTCATGATCTTTCCCCAACTCCTTCCTCAATATCTCGGCGTTCATAAATGGGTAATGCGAAACTTTTCTTGGATCTCACCTCACTTGGCATGTGGCTAAAGATTTTAATGTGAAGCCCAAGGTGGTGAGTGGCGAACACGCCAGTGTGGCGGCGCCATGGTGAGAAAGATGCCCAAGGCCGTTTGGCGGCAGGCGCTCTCACGACTCCGTCAAGGTGGTAGTAGACAATGGTTCTATATCCCGAACCACCACGGCAAAAAGTGGGCGGCGCTCCGAGTTCAGATCCGGAGCTCCGCTGCGACTTACATCCTAGCCGAGATGGGCTGAACTGGTCCTCGTCCGATGGCTATCCTTTGCTCGAGCCAGCGCCTTGAGGCGTGGTCGATGGGGCGTCAAACTTGTGGATGTAGTCCGGTGATGCTAGTTCGCTGGTTCTCCCTTGTCAGTGAGAGCTTGTACTCTGTGGGAGTTCGACCCTGCGAGCACCAAACCCTTCAAGAGCTTCTGATTCCTCCCACAAGGATATCTGGAAGGTGCTCCTTAAGTCCCGACAGAAGTCGTGGCGAGCCCCACGAGGACCATGGTGTCGATTATCCCATTCTCCAAGCTCGGTAAGTCACAGCCAAGTTCGTCTATTCACGCTTCATTTGGCATGTCATAGGGAGACTTCCTAATCGTGTTTCATCGTGACCTCGGGGATGGATAAAGAAAGTGGGCGGATACATTCTTGACCCCATTGCTTTGGAGGAACGGCGGACCCCTTGAGCGAAGATGCTGGTCCCAGCGCCTTCTGAGGCAGAAGAATGGGGCCTCCAAGAAGGCCAAGAAGACCGGAGTGGCCTCCGTCACCATGAGCTTGGACGCCAAATTCCGAAGACTCAGCGACCTCCCTCTTGGAGAGGCGAGGAAGAAGAAGCGAAGGAGGCGAGCCTCATTACGGTGGTGGGAAGAAGCCTTGAAGCTTCCTTGTCCTGGAGGCGAATCGCCCAGAGGAGAAAGGTTCCCTCCCAAAGGCATCCACCACGGCTCCCGAGCAGCAGTCGGAGTGGGATCGGGGCCAGACCCTGGAGAAGTCGTAAGTGTACAAGATCGAACATGCATATCGTCAAGAGATTGCTTTTGGGTATAATAGTTTTAGCTTATTTGCTATATTTGCATAGTCGGTGAGGTCCCATGACCAGTCCTCATCAGAGATTCGTGAGCTCGGGCCTTTGGCGGCGAGGCGCCTCGAGGCCCCTTCCCCAAAGTCCGTGGCGACATTGAGGTGTCGTCTCAGCGGGGCTCGAGACCGAGGGCATATCAGGGGCGGACACACGGGGCGATAGCCGGAGTGTGCCGTCGTGAGGCGACACGGGGTTCGACCCTGGCCGGACAAGGTCAGGAGACCTCTAAGGCTCCCGGATCGGCGAGCATCCACCTTCAGCGGTGGGGGTCTGCCTACTCCGCCCGGCAACCTCTGTTGAGACGAGCTGCTAGGCGGTCTATCGGCGGCGTTAAACGCGTCTATCGTCGATGAACATCGGACCGTTATGGAGTGCGGTGGTTGAAAAGATTCATCCGCAAGGCGGGCTGAGCGAGTCTGCCTTGGCCTTATAAAGGCCTTTGAGGTATTGAGGACTGGATTGGGGGTGTCGGATAGCGAACTATCACCTTTGGCGGACTCCAAGACTATGAAGATACAAGATTGAAGACTTCGTCCGTGTCCGGATGGACTTTCCTTGGCGTGGAAGGCAAGCTTGGCGTCTGGATATGTAAATCTCCTACTATTATAACCGACTCGGTGTAACCCTAACCTATCTCGGTGTCTATATAAACCGGAGGTTTTAGTCCGTGGGGCGAACAACAATCATACCATAGGCTAGCTTCTAGGGTTTAGCCTCCTTGATCTCGTGGTAGATCTACTCTTGTACTACCCATATCATCAATATTAATCAAGCGGGGTAGGTATTACCTCCATCGAGAGGGCCGAACACAGGTAAAACATCGTGTCCCTTGTCTCTGTTACCATCCACCTAGGCGCACAGACTTGGGACCCCCTACCGAGATCCACGGTTTGACACCGACATTGGTGCTTTCATTGAGAGTTCCTGCGTAGCCGTCACCTATAGGCCCGATGGCTTCTTGATCATCAACAATGGCGCGGTCGGTGAGACTTTTCTCCCGGACAGATCTTAAATGTTGAGCGGCTTTGCCTGCGGGCAATTCACTTGGCCATCTGGAGCAGGTCAAAAGCTATGCCCACAGCCATCGGTCAGATTTGGAAGTTTGAACTATCTGGCCGATGTCCGTGGAGACTTGATCTTGACGGATTTGAGCCCTGCCGGCGTGCCGCCTTGTCTCGATGGGTATGATCTAACTCTTCCGCGAACGGTGCCACGGAGGCGCACCCGGCATCCGCTCCGACCCTTAATCCGGGCGGATTAGCGATCGAGGGCGGTTGGTTGGACACCGCCTCGGGGCTGAATTCTCTCGGTGATCGAGGCGAACACCCTCCACATCCTTTCTTGGCTTCGTGACTCCAGTGCGGACTCCTTGCGGACTCGAAACCTCCACGCCCTTGCCAATCCAATCCGATTGGGTGCGGTCATGGAGTTCCTGCGCGGACATCTTCGGCTTTTCGCCCTTTGGCGACATCTTGGATTCACTAAAGTCTCTCTCTTTGTCGGAGAGCCACGGCGGACTACGGTCGGGAAGGTTGAGGATCACAGACGATGAAGAAATTCAGCGCCCACCACCACCCACTTTGTAGCCAGCTTGTCGATGATTTAACCAACATGCTCGACTTGACTCACGAAGACATCGGCGGTATGGGCGGCGATCTGGAGGCGACCAGAACCAGCGCCTACGAGGGCAGCTGGAAGGCCACCTCGTCATATGACATATACATGGTGGACATCCCAAAAGATAGGAGCGGCGATTGAACAGCGGAGGATGACCCCTCAAGAAGCAACGAGCGCCCGGCGTCGTGGCGCCGCTCTAAGTCCGCCACAGCAAAAAGCGGTGATTCCGGCACGGGAGATAATAACACCGGACAGTTCCGAAAACAACCCCCTCGGCGGGACTCAGCGGGGAGGAGGGAGAAACAAGTCCGCCTGACGGTCTGTGAGAAAAAGAGGTAGAGGGCGATAATTATCGCCTCCCTCGAAGATGAGGAAAGCCTCGGCGACGGCAATTTGTCGTGCACGAGGATCCGCCGAATAGGGCGTTTCAAGCGGGCTTATAGCCCGACAAGCAGCCTCAAGAAAAAGAGCAACAACTTAGAGCTGACCAAGACACTGCTAGGCAGCGAGATGGTGAAGTCCTTGCAGCGAAGAGTATGAACTTCGAGCGGCCCTCAAAAATACCCCAAGCATGAGCTGCTACCCCAATTAGAGGAAGCAGCACCCAAACCTCATCACGGTGCATGAAGCGGCCCGATCGGCCACCCGTGGCCGTGAGAGAGCCTCTAGACCCTCCATTCAAGCCGCACCCTAACGCCGCTCAAAAAGTACCAAGGCAGGGAACCTGGCGCGGACTTGCGAGATATATTGGAGGATAAGGCAAAACATACAAGATCGATCTACGGACGGCGTGGGCGTAACAACTTCGGGATGATTACCGTCACGCGGATCTGACAAACCGGCGGGCGAACCACGATGAACAAAGCTCATATGAGCTACGTCGTGATATATTATCTGAGGCGCCGCACACCCACTATGCTTCACGGATGAAGTAATGGATCATCAAATCCCGAGGGCTTCAAACCGTAAACATTGAATCATACGATGGTACCACAGATCCTGCAGTGCGGATCGAGGACTATCTCCTCCATATCCACATGGCCCTTGGTGATGATCTACATGCCATCAAATACCTCCCACTCAAGCTTAAAGAACCAGCTTGGCATTGGCTCAACAGCTTGCTAGCGAGAATCAATTGGTTGTTGGGAGGACACTGGAAGCGCATTCCTTGATAACTTCCGGGGAACATATGTGTGACCACGAACGCCGATGACCTTAGCCATATAATTCAGCAGCCGGAAGAATCGGTCGAGACAATTACGGACACGGTTCCTAACAAAGAAAAATCAAATCGTTATTTGTTGGGATCACGGAGGCCCTTGCAGCCTTCAAACATAACATCATGACGAATGGCTTGCCGGCACCTAGGACAGGAAAAGCGAAATCCATGGAAGCCCTCACAACACTCATGACCGCTTTTGCGGGAGAGGACAACTAGCTAGCTCGAAGCAACAACGGCCAAACACCACGATAGTTCGGATACCAAGGACAGCAATGGCAGTCGTCGCCATAATAAAAACAAAGCGCCACATTAATGGCGATAATGCTGAAGATCGTCCGTCAATGCGGATTGAGGCTCTAAACCGGTCAGCGGAAGAAGCCATTCAAAAGAAATACCGGGCCCGTCCAACTTGGACCGAATACTCGATAAACATGCCATATACATGGCACCCGGCTCCAGCCAACCACACCAATAGGGATTGTTGGGTGTTCAAGCAAGCAGCAAGCTAAGTGCGAACTCAATGACAAGGGGCTGCATAGCGATGGCGAGAAGAGCCCGGCCGCCCGAGCAATAGAGGATAGAAGGGCTCTCCCACACAAGTGCGGACGGTGAACATGATATCGCAACCCATATACCCAAAGGGCGGAAGAATGCACTAAGGGGCGTATATGCGATGGAGCGATCATACAAGTTCAACCCATGGTCTTCTGCCCGATCACCTTTGATCGAAGGACCACCCACTAGTATCCGTCCGCGGTGGTTTAGCGCATTGGTTCTTGACCCAATTATTGTGGTTCACCTCACCGAGTCGATGAATGGCGGTAGCAACCTGAACCTGCTTTATCGAGGATACGAGTCGCCAAAATGGGCATAGACCCCTCAAAGTTAAACCCACAAAGGCGACTTTTAAAGGCGTCATACCAGTGTAGAGGCCAATTATGCAGGCTCGGTTACACTCGAAGTGGTCTTGGATCCCGGATAACTTCGAAGCGAAGAGTTAATCTTGACATAGTCCCGTTCGCGGCGGCTATCACGCCTGCTCGGACGAACCGCATTGCAAAGTTCAATGCGGTGCTGCACTATGCATACCTCAAGCCCAAGATGCGGGCCCTCGAGGTAATCACGGTCAATGGAAACACGAGCGCTCTCTCCGAGCGGAGGAGCACGGGGAACCCTACGGCGGCGGAGGTGCAATGCAGCCTCTCACAGCAACTCTCGAGTCCGGCCACTAAGCGTCCAGCCACTATCAAGCGCGCCGGGTAACCTACAACAAGACCGCGTAGCACGATCCAAGCGCAGCGTAGCAATCCGGCTAACCCCAGCCCTCGCGAAACGCGAAGCGGTACTCTGCGTACATAACTTCGCTCTGGAGATACCATGGGAATAAGGGGAGGGCACGACCACGACACGCCAGAATGCGGCTCAACGCACTAGGGCTCCCAATTGTGTCATTCTTTTCTTTCTTTCAGGACTCCGTTTTCCGAAGTCTGTCCGGCACTAGAATCGCCGAACTCACGATGCAACAGCCGAGGGAAGCGGCTTCGTCAGTGTTCACGTGGTCTCTATTACGAGCATGATACCTGTTTACATACCATCCGCAGCTTACCCACAGAGAGGGACATGTTAAATAGTCCCATCCCTTGCTTATTGCACTATTTGTATCGTTTTGCTTTCATTGCAGTATCTTTTGAATAAACAATACATAGCTTTTGCCTATTATTGCACTCCTTTCTTTATCTATATATATGTTCATTTCATGACATATTGCACCCGTACACTTTAGTGCGGCCAATACCTGAGGGCTTAAGTACCCCAAAATTATGGTGTGATAAGTCGAACACTTTCACAAGTCGGCACCCTGAACTTATAGCATTATATGCATCGGCTCGAATCATGTCTTGGGTCAATAGTTGGGTTTCTTGGCTCCTATGTTTTGGTACCTTACGTTACATTATATCGGCTAAGGTAGCACTAGGAGAACAAGCTGCGATTGTGCCCGGTTGAGCTGGGTTGAGCACCTCGGTGGAGAAAGCTAAAACTGACCGTCATGATAGGGCTATAGCGATCGCTGTTAGAGAGGTTTTTCGGGTCCCTAAAGACTTATGCCACTTAGGCGAGGAACGGCATTGTCGGCCAAAGGCGTGGATAGCGCCCGAACTTCGGTCTTCCGAATACTAGGGGCCGCCAAAATTTAAAATTATAGAATTCTATGGCTAAGTGAGAGTGTTCAAGCATTATCGTCTAGTTGTCTTGTTAGTTGCGTTAGTGCCTCCTCGATGGACCCAAGAATGGGAACAAGGCGCTCAAGTTTATCCGAACACCCCACTTTCGTGGCATGGGGGCTGAAGCCAACGACTTGCCATCTCTCATATTTGATAAGCGGCGCCTGAAGGTAATATTTTAAATTAACAAGCGTTGCTTAGCACATATTAACAAGTTTTCAGCGTACAGGATAACAAATGGCGAGTCTATTCAAAAATACATCTTTGGAGCACTCATCCGCTATTAGTGGGCACCCTTGAGGAGGCCCTCATAGTACATTTGAGCGTCGATGCTCCTTGCCCTTGATGGCCCGTCCGTCACAAGCTTCTCCACATCCAGCTTGCCCGGTGCACTTTAGCACGGGCAAGGGCCAACAGGCACCTTCAATGCAGACGGGGCGCTTGATGACTTCAATCCATGGAAGGTGTCCACCGGCCGCCGCACTAGCCAAAGTAGCTCCGGGCATGGCTTCCGATGGCCAGCCCGAACTATGAGGCCCCTCATGGCCTGTTCGGCGACCTTGTGGAGCTCAACCAGCTGCTTCAGCTGGTGGCTTAAAGAGCACGGATGTCCGGCCTCGACATCTTGAGACCAGAACACCTTCTCCGTCGAACTCCCCTCCTTGGCGTGGTAGAGCAGCGGCATCGGACACACTACGGGCAGATCTGCGAATGCTCTGGAGAGCTCGAATCCGGGTAAGTAATAGGTAATTCACTTTCACATGCTTGCTTTGAATAAAGAATGCCTTACCCCGCTATCTTCTTTAATGATTCAATTTCTTGGAGGCTTTTTGGGCCACGGCCTTGCAGCAACCGGCACTCTCAGAGCGAGGCAGCTCGGACTCTCGAGTCTTGAGTCACGCTCAAACCCTCGTGTTTTTCACAAGAGCTTGGAGCTCTTGCCGCACCTCCGCCAGCTCGCCTCCCCTTCTCTCGCTCAGTGCGCTCCGCGGCAGCAGATTTCGACCACGGACACGCTTCCTTGAGTCGCCACCTCATTTGTGGCCCTGCAGTACCCATGTTATTCTGTTATTTTTTGCAGCAGAAACCTTTCTATAAGGTATTTCTTTAATAAGGTATTACTTACCTTCCTTGTCCTCGAGCTGCTTCTTGGCAAGGCCGAGCTCGTTCTCGGACGCTCGAGGCTCTGCTTCAATGCATTGACCTCCGCGATCGGTCTGACGGGTCGGCAGACAGACTGCATTCCCATATTGACATACTTATGTTAGACTCCTGCGTATATCTTTTTAGATCCTTAGTCCGGCTTTTCTTCCCGAACACGAACTAAGCATCGAGACTCTTGTCTATCTTGCGGTAATATGTTTACATATTCTAAACTTACCTCAAAGCTGTTAGAAGGCTGAGTGCAGGCTTGATCAGCCAGCTCTTGGCGGGTGAACTTCTGGATCACCACACTCATAGGTGCGGTGCTCCTCCTCGATGGAGAGTCTTTTTAAGCGCCTCGATGCTATCCGGTACCTCCAGTTGGGCGGAAGACACGGCGTCTTACCTTCCTCTGAAGGACGCTTGCCGAACTCGGAACGGCTGAAGGTTCCGTTATGGGAATCCGGACGAGGTCGGGCTTAGAGCCCTGAGGTTCTTGCTCCCCTCGAGCACAGGTCCGGGAGGTTGCCTTGGCGCCTCCTGCGCCGACTCCTCTTGACCAGGCCCCCTTGGGGCACCACCTCGGCGTCGTCCGCGGCGTGAGGCGAGGCGGCCAGTGAAGTACTCTCCATTTCCGGCGAACTTCGAGGACCCGCTCGTGAGCGGCGAACTTCGCCTTGGGCGAACTGCATGATTATTCGGCATTAGAGAACACTATGCAATGAAAAAGCCATGGGTATCCGGACACTTACGATCTCGCCGAGGCTTGGCCCTTGTTGGCCAATCCTCCTCATCGTTGTCGGCGTTGGTGGAGAATTCGGAGGAAGGTCCTTCCTTCTTGGACCCTCCGCCTCCCGGTTAGGCGGCCTTCCTTTCCTCTCCTCCCCGGCTGGGGAAACTATTTTCCTCCTCCTCGTTCTCGGAGAAGATTACGCTTGAATCAGCGGCACTGGCGTCGGGGGCTCCTTGAGTTCCGTGGCCACCTTCTTAGCCTTCTTCTCCGGCACCACATGAGGTGCGGGCTAGCAGCCCGTCGATCAGGCGTCGCTGGAGTCTTCGGCAAGGGGCGGACTGTTAATCTGTCGGGGCGTCTTCACCGATCTGTCAAAGAGTTAGGGAGTTTTAGATCCCACATAGAGTCAATCTATGAAATAAGAGTCCGTAAAGGTAAAATAACACCTCGCTGGCTTGATGCTGCGAGCTAAATCCTTGATCTTGATGGCGGATGCGAAACCAGCGCCCTTGAACAACGAGGAGTCTGGATTGGGGGTGTCGGATAGCGGACTACCATCATCAACCGAACTATCATTTGCGGACTATCATCATCGACCGGACTCCAAGACTACGAAGATACAAGATTGAAGACTTCTCCCGTGTCCGGATGGGACTTTCCTTGGCGTGGAAGGCAAGCTTAGCGTCTGGATATGTAGATCTCCTACCAATGTAACCGACTCTATGTAACCCTAGCCCTCTCCGGTGTCTATATAAGCGGATGGCTTTAATCGATGAGACAAGAACATCAACAACCCTTACAATCATACCATAGGCTAGCTTCTAGGGTTTAGCCTCCTTGATCTCGTGGTAGATCCACTCTTGTAAACATCCACAATTTCAATATCAATCGAGCAGGGCGTGAGGTTTACCTCCATCAAGAGGGCCCGAACACAGGTAAAACATCGTGTCCTTGTCTCCTGTTACCATCCGCCTAGGCGCTGCGATTGGGACCCCCTACCGAGATCCGCGGTTTGACACCGACATTGGTGCTTTCATTGAGAGTTCCTGCGTATGCGTCACCGATAGGCTTGATGGCCTCTTCAATCAACAACAGCGCAGTCTGGGTGAGACTTTTCTCCCGGACAGATCTTCGTATTGGCGGCCGCGCTGCGGGCAACTTCGCAGCCATCTGGAGCAGATCGAAAGCTCGCCCTGGCCGTCAGTCAGGTTTGGAAACCTAAACTTCACGACCCGATATCGCGGGGACTTGATCTTGATGGATCTAAGCCACAGCCGGCGTGCGCTGTCACGATGGGGCGACCTAACTCTACGCGGACGGCACCTTGGAGGCGCTTTACGAATCGCTCCGACCCATAGTCCGGGCCGACCGCTCGGATCGAGGGCGGATGGCTGGACACCGCCTCGGGGCTGCAACTTCTCGGCGATGGGCGAATACCTGCTGTCCGCGCAAAGCTCATGACTCCGAGGTGCGGACTCTCTGCGGACTCGAACCTCCTGCGCCCTGCGGTCGAATCCGATTGGGCGCCCGATCATGGAATTCACCGCTGCGGACATCTTTGAGCTTTTCGCCCTTTGGCGATATCATAAATTCCTTTGAAGCATCTCTCGCTATCCGGAGAGCCTGGCGAACTACGGCGAGAGCAGTTGGGATGCGGACGGCGAAAATTGAGCCCACCACCCGCCCGTAGCCACCGTCGGCGATTTAACCGGCGTACTCAACTTCGACTCCGAAGACATCGGCGGTATGGGCGGCGATGCGGAGACTACCAAGAACCAGTGCCTACGGACCTTTGGAAGACCACCTCGTCATACAACATATACATGGTGGACACCCCAAAGGGAAGCGATAACGAGGAAAAAGCGGGGCCGGCGGGGAGGATAATCTCGCCGATAAAGAGCCAAAGCGGCGTAGATGCCGCCCTAAGTCGCGCCTCGATCAAAGCAGCCTTCCTAACGACCCAGCGATAGAGCAGGGCAAACCAGCAGACGAGCGGATAATCAACCCCTTCACGGGCAATCAGCAGTCCGGAAACAACACGAAGCATAAGAACATACACAAAAACTTCGTCGCCCTGCAAGAAGTTTTAAGAAAAGCGAAATGGAAGCTCAAAACAGCGAGAAGACACGCTCGAATGAAGTGGAGAAAAGCATTCAAGACTGCGGACAAATATGGCAATGGCCATCAACCTAAAACTACCGAGCGCAAGTTCTTTGCTGCGAGAATTTGTGAGGAAGCCATAGAGCCTTCACGGTCAAAAAATAAAGAGCAGCCGCTTTGGCGGATAAATGACAGGATAGTGGCCCCAAAGCGACAAGCGGGGTTGCCGCAGGCGAATTATAATCCTGGGAAAGCGGGCGGCCCAACTAGGTCCATCTGAGCCAAAAAGAGGACCCCGAGTAACACACCACGGCGGTGTTGAAGACAGCGGCACACCCAAATACAGAGCGCCGCACCCGCTATGTTTACCGATGAGGTGCTGGATCATGAATTTCTAGCAGGT